>CM059272.1:27556834-27796834 GCA_030347295.1 Setipinna tenuifilis
CTAAGGAAAAAATGAGAAGAGAAAACACGTCTTTAAAAACTACACTCCACAGGACAGATAGTCTGCATATATAGGCCCCAGTAATATTCCTCAGGTCCACATCCTGGTCAGCCGAGATGCTGTGAAAGAAAGGTCAATAACTGTGGGAGGAAAGTGTTTAGGAGGTCAGACTGAGAGATGACTCCGCAGTAGCCATAAAAGTGAAGAGAGAACGAAAAGTGGTGGTGGTGGTGTGTGTGTGTGTGTGTGTGTGTGGGGGGGGGGGGGGGGGGGGGGGGATTGGGGACAGAGAGCAAAGGCGAGGCTGAGTGCCTCAGAGAACATGTCACACAGGAGATGAGGCTGTGAATAATTGAAGGGAGCAATCCTGTTGCTGTCATGCCTGAGTTCATTTATAGATGGAAATGGACACAACCTTGGATATAACATAGGTGCACAGAACTTTTTCTTTCTTCCCAGTCCATTAGGCCATGTCCTACAGCCTCTCTATCTCACTTACACCCACAGTCTGATGCAGTCTAGTCAGAGTTGGCTTAGTCTCCACATTTTTTTCTCTCAAATTGTGGATAAAACCTCTCATTCCGCGAATCCAACCTAGTTCTGCCTCTCGCACAGCCCAGAGCGGCACATGTGACATTAACGACCCGCTCTGCTGATCCCTTAAACCCCAGACAGGATTACACACCCTGCTTGCCATCAAAGCCATGAAGCGCGTGCATGTGTGTGTGTGTGTGTGTGTCTGTGTGTGTGTGAGCTATCCACATACTATTCACCAATGCAAATTCACTGAGTGTCATGACCCACTAAGACCAACTTAAGGAAAGTCTTCTTCTCGAGGTGTAATGCTTCACTCTGCTTTCCAAATCTTTCAAGCCAGTCTTGCTATTTATAGAAAAGTGTTCTACAGGAATTTCCAACATCAGAATATTCTTTATCTGGTCATTGCTGCATTCTTCAATGGTGATTTCCTTTTTCTTTAACATATTGCATAACTGACTAGACATCTAAAAATAGTGTTTTTTTTTTCTTTGAGCTCTTTCAGTATTGTGCTTGATATGAACTGCCATGCTCCTATGTTCCTCTGTAAGGACCTGAGCCAGCTGAGGCCTGAGTCAGAGGGCTTAGGGCATCAGGCGTCACTAAGTCAGTGAGTCACTGAGGCTACTGCTGTCCTGGCCACACAGACTGCAGAGAGGTCACTAGGGCTCATTTGGCCTGATGACACCCTGGTCCCACGAAAACAATACAAAAAAAAAACAATGACACATAAAACACCCAGAGCAGAAACATTTGTGTGTATCTCTCTCTCTCTCTCTCACACACACACACACACACACACACAGTCACCCAGCCATCTCTGCATACACAGAGACTGGGGACATTTGTGTCTTACCTCAGTCATACACACACACACTCGCCCAGGCCTCTCTGCATACACAAACACACAGATGGGAGACATTTGTGTCTCTCTCATACATACATACACACAGTTGCCAAGTTATCTCTGCACACATGATGTGCATACTCACTCTTGCTCTCTGTGACTACCGAGTAGACACATCCCTGCTGTACCATTCACACACGTACACCACACAAGAACACTATGCACACACACACTGTGTGTAAAATGCTCTTTCTCTCTTTTGTTTTGTTCCAGGCAGTGTACCTACAGTCTTCTTTGAAGCCCGGTGGCATTTTAAATATGCAGAGGACGCTCTACTGCTCTACATTACAAACCATTTGCATATGCACATCCCCAACATCACAGCATACATGATTTATCGTATTAAATCATATTAATATTGAATTAATATTAAACATCCATTAGCATTGCCCTAAATCAAGAGTTTACCTCATGTCTCACCTTGCTCACTGAGTTAACAAAGAGTTTCTTGGAGAGGCTCATGCCAACTGCGTTCTGACTGGTAATCGGTGACTTTACGAACACAAAGTCACTCACACTGGACAGTGTGGAGTAGCAGGGTCCTAAGGTGTGCTTGTGCGCATCCTTGGAGTCTCCCACCACCTCTATGTATCTTAGTGGACCGTCCATGTTGATCTGCAGCTGGAGGTCCTGGTCCCTGTGTTTGTGGAGAGCGTGCTTGGAGAAAAAGGTGTATCCGAAGCACGACAGCTGGCCGCGACGCTGTACCCAGCGCGCCACTATAAGGGCAAAGGTCAGGAACGACACGACGGACACACAGGACAGGGACAGGATGAGGTAGAGAGTGGCATCGGCCCCACGCGCGTTCTTTCTCGAAGTGGCACTGCGACGCTGAGAGAACACATCAGTGACCTTCTCGACCAGCGTCACGTTCACCTGCACGCTGGTGGAGATGGCCGGCTTGCCGTTGTCCTGTACCAGCACAGCGAAGCTGAGCACCAGGCCGGCCTCCTCCTGGGTCATCTTACGGGCCACACGCAGCTCCCCAGTGTGGGCCCCGACGTGGAAGAAGTCGGCATCCCGCCCGGAGAGACTGTAGAACAGCCAGGCGTTGTGACCACTGTCTCCGTCCACACAGATGAGCCGCTGCACCAGGTGGCCCACACCTGCGGATCGCGGCACGGTCAGCTGCAGGATGCCGTCAGTGGGCAGGACGGGATAGAGGACGGACGGTGCGTGATCATTCTCATCCAGGACAAAAACATGCACTGTGGCGTTGGAGGTGCGCGATGGGCTGCCTGAGTCATGGACCTGCACCTGAATCTGGAAGGCGTTCATCTGCTCGTGGTCGAGAGGGCGCAGGGCATATATGTGGCCCTTCTCTGCGTTAATGTACACGTATGAAGACACGGGCGAGCCACGCACCTCCGTGTCCAAGATAGAGAAGGACAGACTCCCGTTCTCCCCCATGTCTGGATCGGACGCGGACACAGTCAGGAGAGGGGTGTTGGGGGCGTTATTCTCGGCTATTTCCACTGTGTAGGAGGCCTGGGTAAATAGGGGGGCATTATCATTAACATCTGAAAGGCTCAGCACAAAAGACTCCTTTTGAGAGCGCGGAGGCGAGCCAGAGTCTGTGGCCGTCACAGTGATGGTGTATTCAGCCACAGTTTCCCTGTCCAGCAGGCCATCTGTCATGAGGGTGTAGTGTTCCTCAAATGGAGGGCTGAGCTTGAAAGGTAGGCCTGGGGGAATCTGTACGCTGACTTCTCCGTTTTTACCCGTGTCCTCATCTTTCACTGTGATTACAGCAATCACGGTGCCTGACTCCACATCCTCTTTAAAAACGTTGGATAGAGAGTTAATAACTATTGTTGGTGTGTTGTCGTTTACGTCCATGATTTCGACTTTAACGTTGCAGGAGCCCTCCATGGCGGGTGTTCCACGGTCCCTGGCTATGATGGTTATGTCATAGACGTTTGCCACCTCGCGATCCAGCTCGCCTTTCACGTGAATTTCACCTGTTGCAGAATCCACGCTAAACAGCTTGAGAACGTCCTCTGGAGTGTACTTATCGAAAAGATAGGAAACCTCCGCGTTCTGACCATTATCCGGGTCAGAGGCGTTGATTTGCGTGACTAAAGTGCCTGGAGTGGAGTTTTCAAACACACTCACTTTCTTTATGGGGTGGTCAAAGACAGGGGCATTATCATTCACATCCAGGACGTTCATATGAATGAGAGTGGTACCCGATTTAGCTGGATTCCCGCCATCAACCGCAGAAAGAACCAAAATAAACGTGTCTTGCTTTTCTCTGTCCAGTGGTTTATTCAGTATAAGAACGGGGTACTTGCTACCATCGCTTTTAGTTTGTACATTTAGAACGAAATTGTCATTTGGGCTAAGATCATATATTCGCACCATATTGACACCGACATCCAAGTCCTCAGCACTTTCAAGTCGAAATCTTGTACCTGGAGCTGCTGCCTCAGACACCTCCAGCGTGGTGTTTTTAGTTTGAAACTGAGGCACATTGTCATTCACGTCTATAACATCCACTACAACACGGTGCATTTCTACTGGATCTTGTAATATAACTTTTAAACGCAGAGAACACGTAACACGGCTCCCACAAATACTTTCCCTGTCAATTGTTTGGTTAACAACAAGCATACCGTTAGCAGCACTGATTTGAAAGTATCTGGAGTTAGATTCCGCAACAACACGGGGATTTCTTCGGTGAAGTGTTTTGATGTGTATGTCCAAGTCCTTGGATATATTCCCGACAAAGGTTCCAGGAGCTAATTCCTCAAATAGGGAGTAAGAAAAATCCGCTGCACCTGCTGTCAGAAACAGAATGGGAAACAAACACAGAATCCCGCGACTGCTCTTTGTCCCCTTTTCCCAGATGCGACGCTCCATCTCTAAAGTCTTCTGAAATAGCGTGCACTTTTCCGACAAAACTATCTTTCATTGCAAGTGATTGTCTACAGACTTATTTTAAATATTAGCTAATCATGTACGGCAACATTTGCCTGTGTAATTAACCTACTTGTCTCTCATATAAACTAAGGAATACGCGATACTAATGGCTAGTTTGCTACAAACTCAATGAGCTCGTCTAAGTTTTGCTGGACTGAAAAAGTAAAACAACTGCTGTTGAAGTGGGTGGCGGGGTTAGAGGCACAGCTGAGAACAATAGACATGCGATCCCATTGGAGGACCGAGTTGAACTTCTTTGAAAAGAGAAGAAAGGAGAGAATACTAATAGTGCGCTCCTTTTGAAGCAGCAACATCTGCTCCTTGCGCACACGCGCGCACGCACGCGCACACACACACACAAACACATACACACGTGCGAGCTTGCAATGAGGGATAGAGAGAGAGAGAGAGAGAGAGAGAGAGAGAGAATGTGGAGGGGAGTATTTCACCAGGCCTAGTCTCTCACCTGCTGGCACTCAAAAGTCCAGGCACTGTCTGGCAATGACGCATCAAGCCCACGAAGAGTGTCCTTAAAATCCAGCGTGCTGCTGGGCTTGACGAGCGTTAAGTCACTGAACTCCGACATTGGAGACAGATAGGAGCCAAACGACTGACTCTGAGACATCATGTCTCCTCCCAGAACCTCCACATACTTAATAGGTCCGTCACTGTTCAGCTGGATCTGTAGGTTTCTGTTGGGATTCTTATAACCATCAGAATCTCTTCTAATACAACAGCTAGTATTGCCTCTGCTGTTTCTTGCACATTTAATTAGAAGAATGAAAAATGTTAACAGCGACAACACAGAAACTGATGCTAAAGATAGAATCAAGTAAAATGTGAGTTTACTGTTTTTCTTGTCTTTTTCGATTGATTTCTGCCTGAACTCAGAGTTTGGTTCATGTAGTCCGTCCTCTATGAGTATGTCCACTGTGACTGTGGTGGACTGCACTGGCTCTCCATTGTCCTTGATCTCTATGAGCAGTCTCTGAGAGGCGTCATCCTGCTCTGAAACAGAGCGTTTAGTCCTCACCTCTCCAGTGTAAAGATTCACAGCGAACAGAGACGAGTCTGTAGCTTCAGAGAGTCTATAGGAAATCCAGGCGTTGTGGCCCGAGTCTGCATCCACAGCTGTTACCTTGGTAACGAGATGCCCCATTTTAGCAGAGCGGGGCATCCTCTGGTGAGACACAGAGCCCATACTCGCGGAGGGGTAAATGACAGCGGGGATATTGTCGTTTTGATCTAGGATAAAAACATGGACTGTGGCGTTGCTGGTAAGAGGCGGGGAACCCTGGTCTTTAGCCTGCACCAAGATCTGGAACACCTTTGTTTTCTCGTAATCAAAAGCGTTCATGCTAAAAATACTCCCATTATCCGAATTCATGTAGACATAAGATGCAACCGTTATATCCTGAACTTTAGATTCTAACACAGAATAGGTTATCTTTGCATTCTCTCCTATATCTGCGTCGGATGCAGAAACTGAATATATTATAGAACCTGGTGTGTTGTTTTCAAACACGTAAACGTTATACGCAGACTGGGAAAACTTTGGTGCATTGTCATTAACATCTAATATTCTCACTAGTATAACTCGTTGGCTAGTGAGGGGAGGGGAACCTAAGTCAGATGCAGATATCTCGATATTGTATTCAGCAAATTTCTCGCGGTCTAAAGGCCCATTAGTCACTAATGCATAATTATTGGAAAAAGATGGCTTCAGTGTAAAGGGGAGTTTTGGCGGAATATTCACCCTTACTTTACCGTTGTCACCTGTGTCAGGGTCCCGCACCCTAATCAGTGCCACCACAGTCCCGTTCGGCACGTCCTCCCTCACCGGGCTAGGCTGTGAGGTGAGAACAATCTCAGGCGGGTTGTCATTCACGTCAGCTACATCTATCTGAACGGTAGTTTCGCCCTCCATTTCTGGACTCCCTTTGTCTCTGGCAATGACTGTTATCCTATACGTAGGAGTGGTTTCATAATCTAGAACTCCTATCATAGATATTTGTCCAGTTTGCGGTTCTATTTCAAATATAGAACGCACCAAATCAGGGGTGCGTTTGCCAAATGAATATTCAATTTCACTGTTAGGACCATCATCCATATCAGTTGCTTCCACCTTGAGAACGGACGTGCCTAATGCACTGTTTTCCTTAACAGTGACCTTGTATAAGGCACTATCAAACACCGGGTTATTGTCGTTAACGTCAAGGACAGTTATTATGATCTGTGATGTTCCAGAATTAGCCGGACTGCCTCCATCTAAGGCAGTCAGTAATAAATGATGGACTGCCTGTTTTTCACGGTCTAACAGTTTATCCAACACTAGCTCTGGAACTTTTCGTCCATCACCCAGATCTTTGACATTTAATTTAAAATGGTCGTTTTTGCTTAGCGTGTATGACTTTAACGAGTTAGTTCCCACGTCAGGATCTTGTGCACTCTCCAGTGAGAAACGTACGCCCGGAGCAGTGGATTCTGCTATTTTTAATGTGTGCTCTTTTGAATGAAAACTAGGAGAATTGTCATTAATATCCTGTATCTCTACCTCAACTCTGTAAAGCTGAAGAGGATTCTCAATAATAACCTCTAATGGTATCATACAGCTATTTTTCTGACCGCACAGCTCCTCTCTGTCGATTCTGTCGCTTACCAGCAAATTCCCCTTTCCTAAATCCACAGAAAAATGTTCAGCCTCTGAAGCTACACGCAATTTACGGTCAGAAATCTCACTGATGTCCAGACCAAGGTCCTTTGCAATCCGTCCAACAACAGATCCCACACTCAACTCCTCTGGTATTGTGTAGCGAATTTGAGCTGTTGTCGTCGTCCACATAAGAAATAAATGGAGCCAGAATAGCTCTAGCCTTATTCCAGTGGTGAAAGAAAGGCTTGCCATCCTCGGTGTATTCCATCAACACATTATTCCAAATAGAAATATAATAAAAGATTCAATCCCAGTGTGTGTCAGCTAAAAATGTAAAATGCAAAAAGTGATAATAGTAGTGTAAAAACACACTGACATCCATTATGATTCCCTGTAAGAGGAGCGACTCTCTTTCTCTCCACATTCTAAGCATTACTAGGTATACACGGCTGACGGTGGGGGAGGGAGTAGATCTCTTTGTACAGTCTAGCACGCCATTGGAGCATTTGGACCCACTGTATGATCCAATAGAAAACAAGACGTCTCTTAAAGAAACAGTGGAAATAAACTAGGGCAGGTGTCAGTTCTTTTTCTAAAGCATTTATCTTTTCTACATATTACACCATATATCAGCCACGTGCTTAAAGCACACAAAACCTACATTTTCCCTTTTCTTTCTTTGTTGAATTAACATGTTTTACAAACTTATTTTATTATAGTATTATTATTTTCCCAGAGACAAAAACTCCCGTCAGTCTTACTATGTTAAAAATCTTGAGTCCACTAAACGTCACAGCAGCGCTTCGAAACAAAGAGGCAAGGCCACGTGTCGCTGTCCGCAGCTGTGGTGCTGAACTTAACTAAACTGAAAAGAGTATGAAACTTTCAGCTGTAAAATTACAGCGGGTTGGAAAGTGACTGCATTGCTACTGTGCATGACCACTTGTGTTTTGTCCTGGATTTGTGCTGAAAGTTTGCGTGCTGATGTCAAAGATAATTGTATGCATGCAGTGCAAAACAAATGAAACTATGAATACGTATCCTGATAGTGACACACGTCAAACCACACTTAGGTCTCACCTGTTGACACTCAAACGTCCATGCGCTGTCTGGCAATGACGCATCCAGTCCACGTAATGTATCCTTAAAGTCAAGCGTGCTGCTGGGCTTGACGAGCGTTAAGTCACTGAACTCCGACATTGGAGACAGATAGGAGCCAAACGACTGACTCTGAGACATCATGTCTCCTCCCAGAACCTCCACATACTTAATAGGCCCGTCACTGTTCAGCTGGATCTGTAGGTTTCTGTTGGGATTCTTATAACCATCAGAATCTCTCCTGATACAACAGCTTCCGGCTCCTCTGCTACTTCTAGCGCATTTAATTAATAAGATAAAAAACGTCAACAGGGACAACATAGAAACTAAAGCTAAAGATATTATTAGATAGAAGGTGATTTTACTGTTTTTCTTGTCTTTTTCTGTTGCTTTCTGTCTGAAGTCAGAGACGGGTTCGTGCAGTCCGTCCTCTATGAGTATGTCCACTGTGACTGTGGTGGACTGCACTGGCTCTCCATTGTCCTTGATCTCTATGAGCAGTCTCTGAGAGGCGTCATCCTGCTCTGAAACAGAGCGTTTAGTCCTCACCTCTCCAGTGTAAAGATTCACAGCGAACAGAGATGAGTCTGTAGCTTCAGAGAGTCTATAGGAAATCCAGGCGTTGTGGCCCGAGTCTGCGTCCACAGCTGTTACCTTGGTAACGAGATGCCCCATTTTAGCAGAGCGGGGCAGCCTCTGGTGAGACACAGACCCCGTGGCCGAGGGGTAAATGACAGCGGGGATATTGTCGTTTTGATCCAAAATAAAAACGTGCACCGTGGTACTGCTGTTAAGAGAGGGAGAACCCTGGTCTCTAGCTTGAACAATAATTTGGAATAGTTTTATTTTCTCATAGTCAAAGGAATTCATGCTGTAAATAGTGCCATTTTCAGAATTGATATAAAAATAGGATGAAACCGGAGCCTCTTGGAATTTTGAATCTAGAAGGGAGTAAACAAGCAGGCCATTTTTGTCCTGGTCACTGTCGGTTGCAGTCACCGAAAATAATGACGAACCAGCTGGATTATTTTCCTTCACATACACGTCATAATAACGTTGTGAAAATACTGGCGAATTGTCATTAATATCGAGGATTTTGACAGGAATAATTTTGCTTGTTTTAAGAGCAGGGATGCCATTGTCACTGGCGATTATTTCTACGTTGTATTCCGCATTTTCCTCTCGATCTAATAGTGCATCTGTTACTAAAGAGTAATGGTTATCAAACGATGCTTTTACCTTAAACGGATAACCAGGTGATACTTTTAGATCCACTTTGCCATTGTCGCCAGAATCCATGTCTTTAACGTTTATCAGGGCAACAACAGTTCCGACAGGGGCGTCTTCACTCACTGGCCTAGGTGCTGAAGTTAATATGACCTCAGGCGCATTATCATTCTCATCAAGAATATCAATCTGAACCGATGCATGGCCCTCTAGTGCTGGGCTGCCTTTGTCTTTAGCGCTCACATCGAAAGTGAATGATTTACTTGCCTCGTGATCTATGTTGCCAATTACTGTTATTTCCCCAGTGTCGGCATTGATATTAAATGATTTTCTCACCAATTCAGAGGTACGTGACCCAAAGAAGTATTGTACCTCTCCACTTGCACCTTCATCTGTGTCTGATGCTCTTACAGTGATGATGCTATGGCCGACGTTAGCATTCTCCCGCACAGATCCTTTGTATGAAGATTGGTCAAATTTTGGCTTGTTGTCATTAATATCTTGCACTATAACTCTTATCAATGAAGTTCCAGATTTTACCGGGTTTCCCCCATCAAGAGCTGTCAAAATCAAGTTATGAACTGACTGATTTTCCCTATCTAATAGTTTTTGTAAAACCAATTCTGGAACTTTTCTATCATGTTCATGTATTACTTCCAATAGGAAATATTCGTTTTTGTTTAATGAATACGATCTTATGCTGTTGCTGCCGACGTCAGGATCCTCAGCACTCTCCAGAGAGAAGCGCGACTGCAAGCTAACAGACTCGGGTATATGCAATACACTTTCCTTTGTGAGAAAATGTGGGGCGTTATCATTTATGTCTTGGATGTCTACTTGCACACGGTGCAGTTCTAATGGGTTTTCAATTATAACTTGCAAGGGCAACACACAAGTAGCGCTTTTTTCGCACAGTGACTCCCTGTCTACTCTGTCATTTACGACCAGCTCACCCTTGGCCAAATCCACATCAAACTGATGTTTTCCGGTCTCTGCTGCTATTCGTAATTGACGATGTGCAATATCAGTGATTCCCAATCCAAGGTCCTTTGCGATATTTCCCACCACCGAACCCTCCTTCAGTTCCTCCGGGATGGTGTAGCGGATCTGCGCGTTGACTGCGTTCCACCAAACAATGAAATGAAAAATCCATGGCACCAGCAGTCTCCAGACACGATTATTCCGGCAGTAGTTCATTTCCACGAAAAAATAGTACCACTCCCCATGTATGTACAAATATACTAAACACCAGTCGATTTTATGTCCTGCTCAAAAAGGCACACTGCATAAAATCGCCCATGAAACTCTTCAAGAACGACCGACATGTTCTATCCGTGTGCGCGCAAGCTCCTCTCAAACAACACTCACCACTGAGAGGTTTACACTTCACCGGTGGGGGAGGGAGTAGATCTCTTTGTACAGTCCTATCAGCTATTGGTCGTAGCTGAGTCCTGCACCAAACCAATGAGAAGCAAGCATCCTCTTAAAGAGAAAGTGCACTGGCAACGTTAAAGACTCCTGTGCCATACTCTGTATGGAAAGACAGAGGTGGAGTGGTCCTCCCCCCTCTCCCCTAAATCATTAAACCATAAAAACGTACTTTCTGATCTCTAATAATTGGAAACCAAGTGCAACTACAGCAAGAAATACACATTAAAGAGATTGCTGAATGAACAAGAACTCACAAGCACATTCCTACTTTTCCACCATCTAATTGTGTATATAAAGGCAAGAACATCATTGCTGAGTGTGCTACGTACACAACGCGCACATGAGCTTGACAGCACAAAGTAATTTGGTAATTTGATGTCTTCCCATTTCACTTAATTTTTTAGGATTTTAAATTTAGTCACAAAGGGTCGAACTATTGGTGTTAAAAAAGATGTCAATTCTGTGTGAATTCTTCTGAATTATGTTCACTGCTGTCAGAACTTGTGCTCGTCTTGGCCTCCCTTATTTATTTATTCTTCTTGGCCTCCCTTATTTATGAGGCCACTACACACACACACACACACACACACACACACACACACACACACACACACTGCCTGTGTCTCATTTTAAAACTAAGTGTAAACAGAGTCTAGTTATGTCTTGTGTAAATAAACTAATAGTCAAGCCTGATAGGTACCCAGCACCCGCACAGCCCATCAAGTGAGAGCACAGAGACCTATAAGATAGGAGGCTATTTCCCTGTAACTCACTTCTCACACAACATAGACACTGGTGCTGTTAATACAGAACCAGTAGGCCATAAATGTTGAAAACTGGTAAACTACATTTTGTGTAAGTATTCCTAATACTCTCTTCTTATAAAAAAGAAACTAAAAAAGCAGCATTAGGAGGGATGTTTTAGATTTCTGGTCTGTATTGTATATAAACCCAAAACAAGCCTCTAGTAAATGGAGTGAAATTAGATGAAATGTCATCAGTGAGTTCAATGCAAGTTCTTGGCCTTGGTTATATTCAGTCTGTCAAAACCTAAAATGATTGTGTGTATTACACATCAGCATCTTAAATTGAGTCACAATGGTGTTATTAGTAGTGAAACCAAAACCCAAACACAAAGTAATGCAGGAATAAACTTTAGAATATTACTGATCTCACCTGTTGGCACTCAAATGTCCATGCACTGTCTGGTAAAGATGCATCAAGCCCGCGCAATGTGTCTTTAAAGTCAAGCGTGCTGCTGGGTTTGACGAGCGTTAAGTCACTGAACTCCGACATTGGAGACAGATATGAGCCAAACGACTGACTCTGAGACATCATGTCTCCTCCCAGAACCTCCACATACTTAATAGGCCCGTCACTGTTGAGCTGGATCTGTAGGTTTCTGTTGGGATTCTTATATCCATCAGAATCTTTTCTAATACAGCAGCTACCACTGCCATGGCTGTTTTTAGCACACCGAATCAGTAGTATGAAAAATGTCACCAAAGACAACACAGACACTGAGGCTAATGACAGGATTAAGTAGAACGTTATTTTACTGTTTTTCTTGTCTTTTTCAGCCGCTTTCTGTCTAAAGTCAGAGACGGGTTCATGTAGTCCATCCTCTATGAGTATGTCCACTGTGACTGTGGTGGACTGCACTGGCTCTCCATTGTCCTTGATCTCTATGAGCAGTCTCTGAGAGGCCTCATCCTGCTCTGAAACAGAGCGTTTAGTCCTCACCTCACCAGTGTAAAGATTCACAGCGAACAGAGACGAGTCTGTAGCTTCAGAGAGTCTATAGGAAATCCAGGCGTTGTGGCCCGAGTCTGCGTCCACAGCTGTTACCTTGGTAACGAGGTGCCCCATTTTAGCAGAGCGGGGCACCCTCTGGTGAGACACAGAGCCGACAGCGGAGGGGTAAATAACAGTAGGAACATTGTCGTTCTGATCCAGAATAAAAACATGAACGGTGGCATTACTGCTAAGAGGTGGAGAACCCTGATCTGTAGCCTGAATTGTGATTTTGAATAATTTCAGCTTTTCGTAATCAAACGAGTTCATGCTATATATCGTCCCATTTTCTGCGTTGATATAAAAGTAAGAGGAGGCTGGAATATCCTGAAATTTTGAGTCAGCAACTGAATATATCAATTTTGCATTTTTATCTTGGTCTTTGTCTGTGGCGGTTATAGAGAACAAAGATGACCCTGCTGGGTTATTCTCCTTCAGAAACACGTTGTATGAGTACTGGGAGAAAACCGGTGCGTTATCATTGACATCCAGAACTTCCACTTTAATATTTTTACTGGTTTTCAATGATGGAGTTCCAAAGTCGGATGCAATGATTTCGACATTGTACTCTGGGGTTACCTCGCGGTCCAGTAATGCATCAGTCACTAACGAGTAGTGTTTATCTAAAGACGGTTTTAAAGCAAAGGGTAATGAGGGAGATACGCTCAGCTCCACTTTACCATTGTCACCAGCATCCAAGTCTTTAACATTTATCAATGCCACAACTGTGCCTTTGGGCGCATTTTCTTTAACGGGACTAGGCAATGATTTTAATATTATTTCTGGTGCATTGTCGTTCTCATCTAGAACATCGATCTGGACAGCCGAATTTCCCTCTAGTTCAGGAGTTCCTTTGTCTTTAGCGATAACGTCAAACGCATAGGACTTAGACCCCTCGTAATCTAGAGCTGCAATTACTGATATTTCACCCGTATCTGAATTTATTCCGAATACTTGCTTAATATCGTCAGATGTGTGCGTATGGAAAGAGTATTCTATTTCACCATTTGACCCCTCATCGAGGTCCGTAGCCTTTAATCTAATGACAACATGCCCAATTTGTGCGTTTTCTTGTACAGTAGTCTTGTATAATGGCGATTCAAACTTAGGCTCGTTGTCATTATTGTCCTGCACTGTTACCATCACCAGCGTGGTGCCTGTTTTGGGGGGAGTACCGCCATCCAAAGCAGTTAATACAAGCCGGTGTGACGATTTAGTTTCTCTGTCTAAAGCCTTTTCCACAATGAGCTCGGGAATTTTTACACCGTCTTTCAGAGCTTTTACATTTAACCGAAAATACTCATTATTGCTTAACGTATATGAATGCAGACTATTGCTACCCACATCAGGGTCGCTTGCTTTTTCGAGAAGAAATCTTTTTCCTGGTGTGATTGATTCGGCAATTTTCAGTACGCTTTCCTTTGTGTGAAACTCTGGTGCATTGTCGTTAATATCCTGAATGTCTATCTCTATACCGTGCAGCTGTAAAGGGTTTTCGACAACGACTTGCAAAGGCAGTAGACAACTACCACTTTGTCCGCACAGCTTCTCTCGGTCTATTCTCTCATTCACCACCAGTTCACCCTTTGTCAAGTCCACTGTGAAATAATGGTTACCAGATTCAGATGTTATTCGTAAGTTCCGATTGATAATGTCAGCAACATCAAGACCGAGATCCTTTGCTATATTTCCCACAACAGATCCCTCCTTCAACTCCTCTGGAATTGTGTAACGGGTTTGGCCTTCCACGTTATTCCACAAAAACAGAAAAGGTAAAATCCACAGCGTGCGCCAACTCCAACCACGGAAATGCAAGGACCGCATCATCTCTCTAACGTTAAATCTCATCCACAAAACACATCTTCATCTTGTATCAGATGAGCTAGCGTTTATCAGCATACAGGTCATGTTTTGACTACAAAAGATCTTTTTCAATATGATAGCATGTCCCTGTCGGTGTGTACGCCTTCTCCCAGACCTCAGATCTGAGCATTGTACGGGCAGCACAGATGAGCAGGGGGGAGGGAGTAGATCTCTCCGTACAGTCCCACACGCTATTGGCTTAGCTCTCATACAACTGCTGTCCAATGAAGGACAAGGTACCTCTTAAAGACACAGCTTGAATTTATTGAGCATGCCCAAGCGGACTCTTAGTGTCATGACCTTTACCAAATGGATGAAAGAAAATATGAATTATGCTAAACTGTATCTGTAGCCTCGTTGCAAAGATAGAAATGTTTACCTCAGATTATTTTAAGCAATTTCAGAACAACATCATGTGCACAGAGCATATTTTTGTGCGACAGCGATAGCGTCTATTCTCTGGCATTCAGCCACTGAGTCTCGTGGAGGGTGGTGTCGCTGTCCGCAACAATAGTGCTGAAACTGAATATCCACTACACCGGCAAGAGGAGCTATGCACGCACGCGCTCTCTCTCTCTCTCTCTCTCTCTCTCTCTCTCTCTCTCTCTCTTTCCCTCTCTCACACACACACACACACACACACACACGGGGGGAGACAGCGAAAATATAGGGATAATGATAATGAAGTCGTATAACTTTCCAGAGACATACTATCATGTAAAACAAAATAAAACAAAAACATAATGGCTGATGTGTCAACAGCTAAATTAAATATATATATATATATATATATATATATATATATTAAAAAAAGACTATGTGGTAAATCTTAAGTACCCTTACATTACGTTCTTACCTGCTGGCACTCAAATGTCCATGCACTGTCTGGTAAAGAAGCATCAAGTCCACGTAATGTATCCTTAAAGTCAAGCGTGCTGCTGGGTTTGACGAGCGTTAAGTCACTGAACTCCGACATTGGAGACAGATAGGAGCCAAACGACTGACTCTGAGACATCATGTCTCCTCCCAGAACCTCCACATACTTAATAGGCCCGTCACTGTTCAGCTGGATCTGTAGGTTTCTGTTGGGATTCTTATATCCATCAGAATCTCTTCTGATACAGCAACTTGAATTGCCTCGACTATTTCTAGCACACTTAATTAATAGTATGAAAAACGTTAGTAATGACAATAGAGACACAGATGCTAGCGACAGGATTAAGTAAAAGGTGATTTTATGGTTTGCTTTGTCTTTTTCTTTTGCTTTCTGTCTGAAGTCAGAGACGGGTTCATGTAGTCCGTCCTCTATGAGTATGTCCACGGTGACTGTGGTGGACTGCACTGGCTCTCCATTGTCCTTGATCTCTATGAGCAGTCTCTGAGAGGCGTCATCCTGCTCTGAAACAGAGCGTTTAGTCCTCACCTCTCCAGTGTAAAGATTCACAGCGAACAGAGACGAGTCTGTAGCTTCAGAGAGTCTATAGGAAATCCAGGCGTTATGGCCCGAGTCTGCGTCCACAGCTGTTACCTTGGTAACGAGGTGCCCCATTTTAGCAGAGCGGGGCATCCTCTGGTGAGACACAGAGCCCATACCCGCGGAGGGGTAAATAACAGCGGGGATATTGTCGTTCTGATCCAGAATAAAAACATGGACGGTGGCATTGCTGCTCAAAGGCGGAGAACCCTGATCTGTAGCCTGAATTGTGATTTTGAATAATTTTAGCTTTTCATAATCAAACGAGTTCATGCTATATATCGTCCCATTTTCTGCATTGATATAAAAGTAAGACGAAGCAGGAATGTCTTGAAATGTTGTGTCTGCAATGGAATATATTAACTTTGCATTCTTGTCTTGGTCTTTGTCTGTGGCGGTTATGGAGAACACAGGGGACCCAGCCGGATTATTTTCGCTTTGAAACACGTTGTAGGCAGACTGCGAGAACACTGGTGGGTTATCATTCACATCAAGCACTTCTACTTTGATCATTTTACTTGTTTTCATAGAAGGGCTTCCTGAATCTGATGCAGTGATTTCGACACTGTACTCTGGCGTTACCTCACGGTCTAACAGAGCAGCAGTCACTAAAGAATAGTGTTTATCTAAAGAAGGTTTTAATGTGAATGGAGAACCAGCGGATACCACTAGTTCCACTTTGCCATTATCACCAGAATCCAAATCTTTAACGTTAAGTAAAGCTACAACAGTACCTATGGGCGCGTTCTCTTCAACAGGGCTTGGCGGTGATGTTAATATTATTTCAGGGGCGTTATCGTTTTCATCTAAAACATCTATATGAACAGCTGAATTTCCCTCTAGCTCAGGAATTCCTTTGTCTTTAGCAATGACATCGAAAGAGTAAGACTTGCTCTCTTCGTAGTCTAAAGCTGCCATTACCGATATTTCACCTGTTTCTGAATCTATTCTAAATATCTCTTTAAAGCTATCTGGCGTGTGTTCATGAAAGGAGTACTTGATTTCACCATTTATGCCCTCATCTAAGTCAGTGGCTTTCAATCTGACGACAACATGTCCAGGTTTTGCGTTTTCCTGCACAGACGCCTTGTATGCGGACAATTCAAATTTTGGTTCATTGTCATTATTATCCTGTACTGTTACCAGTACTAGCGTTGTGCCTGTTTTTGGCGGATTGCCGCCATCCAAAGCAGTGAGAACAAGTCGGTGTGTCGATTTAGTTTCTCTGTCTAAAGCTTTTTCTACTATCAGTTCGGGGATTTTCACACCATCTTTTAGTTCCTTTACATTTAACCGGAAGTATTCATTGTTGCTTAATGCATATGACTTTAAACTATTACTGCCTACATCGGGGTCACTTGCTTTGTCAAGAAGAAATCTTTTTCCTGGTGTGACTGACTCGGGGATTTTCAGTACACGTTCCTTCGTGTGGAACTCTGGTGCATTGTCATTAATATCTTGAATATCTATCTCTATGCCATGCAACTGTAACGGGTTTTCCACCACAACTCGTAATGGCAAAACACAAGCAGCAGTTTGTCCACATATGCTCTCTCTGTCTATTTTTTCATTCACCACCAACTCACCCTTAGCCAAATCCACGGTGAAATAATGGTTACCAGATTCAGAAGCTATCCTTAATTTGCGGCTTGTTATCTCGGATACATCCAGACCAAGATCCTTTGCAATATTTCCCACAACAGATCCCTCTTTTAGCTCCTCTGGAATGTTGTAACGGATTTGGGCTTCCACATTTCCCCACAAAAACACAAAAGCTAGAATCCACAGCGTGCGCCAACTCCTCCAGCGAATGCGCAAAGACTGCATCATCTCTCCGACGTTATCATGCGACGTCGAGATTTTTCCTCATCTTTACATCAGACAACCAACAAACTGAGTACATAGTCCATATTTGAACAGAAAGCGTTCTTTATACAGGCCTAAACATGTTCCTGCCGTTGTGTATGCATCCTCTCCCACCACAGCTCTGGGTATTGTGCTGCTCACAGAGCTGAAGGGGGAGGGAGTAGATCTCTCTGTACAGTCTCATACGCTATTGGCTCAGCTCACACAGCAGTCTAGTCCAATGAGCATTCAGACATCGCTTAAAGAGGTAGCGGCCTGGTAGTCAGCTCTATGGCTTTATGCATAGGGCAGGCGCACGTTGGCTTGGGCTTGTGAGCATACCAGGTGTATTGTGTTATGTATGTTGCTTACGGACTGATAATATGAAACGTATCTATATTTTACATACTAGCCTACTACTGCATCATAACTACTGTGTGTGTGTGTGTGTGTGTGTGTGTGTGTGTGTGTGTGTGTGTGTGTGTGTGTGTGTGTGTGTGTTTGTGTGTTTGTGTGTGTGTGTGTTTAAATCCGGCCAAAAATATCAAACACTTACTAACATTACTACAATATGTGTGTGAGGTCAATCAACTCGTTTATGCATAGCTTTGAATTGATAAGCAGCCTCTCAGTACAGCACTGCAAAGGTAGTGTCGCTGTCCACAGCATGAGTGCTGAAATAACTGCCAGACGCATGGCTAGACTGCAGAAGGCTACAAATAAACACACAGGCGTTCTCAGACACACCCCTCACACAGGCACACTCACACTGAAAGCTTAAGATTGTCCTTATTCAGACTGCCACGACAGCGTAATGGCATACAAACACGTAGCTATCCATCTATATCTGTTATAATTTTAAGTTAGAGACACTGTGCTCGGACAGGAGTACGGCTTACCTGTTGACACTCGAACGTCCAAGTACTGTCTGGCATTGACGCATCCAGTCCACGTAATGTATCCTTAAAGTCAAGCGTGCTGCTGGGTTTGACGAGCGTTAAGTCACTGAACTCCGACATTGGAGACAGATAGGAGCCAAACGACTGACTCTGAGACATCATGTCTCCTCCCAGAACCTCCACATACTTAATAGGCCCGTCACTGTTGAGCTGGATCTGTAGGTTTCTGTTGGGATTCTTATAACCATCAGAATCTCTCCTGATACAGCAGCTAGTATTGCCTCTGCTGTTTCTGGCACATTTGATAAGTAAGATGAAAAACGTTAACAAAGACAGGACGGACACTGAGGCTAATGAGAGGATCAAATAGAAAGTTATTTTACTGTTTTTCTTGTCTTTTTCTGTCGTTTTCTGTCTAAAGTCAGAGACGGGTTCGTGTAGTCCGTCCTCTATGAGTATGTCCACTGTGACTGTGGTGGACTGCACTGGCTCTCCATTGTCCTTGATCTCTATGAGCAGTCTCTGAGAGGCGTCATCCTGCTCTGAAACAGAGCGTTTAGTCCTCACCTCTCCAGTGTAAAGATTCACAGCAAACAGAGACGAGTCTGTAGCTTCAGAGAGTCTATAGGAAATCCAGGCGTTATGACCCGAGTCTGCGTCCACAGCTGTTACCTTGGTAACGAGGTGCCCCATTTTAGCAGAGCGGGGCATCCTCTGGTGAGACACAGAGCCCATACCCCCGGAGGGGTAAATAACAGTAGGAACATTGTCGTTCTGATCCAGAATAAAAACATTAACAGTGGTGTTACTGCTAAGAGACGGTGATCCATGGTCTTTAGCCTGAACTATGATTCTGAATAATTTGATTTTCTCAAAATCAAAAGAATTCATGCTGTAAATGGTTCCGTTTTCATTATTGATATAAAAGTAGGACGCCACTGGAATATCCTGAAATTTTGATTCTTTGATAGTATAACTGAGCATTGCGTTTTTATCTTGGTCTTTGTCAAATGCAACGACGGAGAATAAGGATGCACCCGCTGGGTTATTTTCTGTGATATAAACATCATAAGAAGTCTGAGAAAAAATGGGTGGATTATCATTTATGTCAAGGACTTTTACTTTGATAGTTTTTCTAGTTTTGAGCGGTGGCGAACCAGAATCAGAAGCTAACAAATCAACACTCACCTCTGGATTCCTTTCTCGGTCTAAGAGTGAATTGGTGATTAGTGAATAGTGGTTATCAAAAGACGAGTTTAATTTAAAAGGGCATTTTTCAGGTAAACTAAGACTAATTTTGCCATTGGCATTAGAATCTAAATCTTTCACATTAATGAGAGCAACTACCGTTCCAACTGGCGCGTTTTCCTTTACCGGACTGGGCAAGGACGTCAGTAAGATCTCGGGCGCGTTATCATTCTCATCCAGAATATCTATATGCACCGAGGAATCGCCCTGGAGCTGCGGGTGCCCCTTGTCTTTCGCGCTAACATCAAACGTGTACGATTTCCTTTCCTCATAGTCCAACTTTCCAATCACTGTGATTTTGCCTGTGTCGGCATTAATTTCAAATACGTTTTTCACAGCATCCGATGTATGAGCATCAAAATAATATGCTATCTCTCCGTTCACTCCCTCATCTAAATCTGTGGCTTTTAATGTGAGTACACTGAAGCCAATCGCCGCACTCTCTGGCACAGATGCTTTATATGAGCTTAGTTCGAATTTTGGTTCATTGTCATTCACATCCTCAACAAGAACTTGGATTTGAGTGGTCCCTGTTTTTGATGGATTACCCCCATCTATAGCAGTCAGTACAAGATTGTGTATAGATTTCTTCTCCCTGTCTAAGGCTTTATCTACAATTAATTCTGGTACTTTTCTGCCATCTTTTGAGGTTTTAACGTTAAGTCGAAAGCAGTCGTTTTCTGTAAGAGAATATGACTGCAACGTATTACTACCGACATCAGGATCTTCCGCACTTTCTAAGGAGAATCGCTTACCCAGTACAATAGATTCACCAATTTTCAGTATGCTCTCTTTTGTATGGAATTCTGGAGCGTTGTCGTTTATGTCTTGTATATTTATTTCAACACGATGTAGCTGCAAAGGATTCTCTATAACGACCTGCAATGGCAAAAGACACTCAGCATTCTGTCCACAAAGAGTCTCTCTGTCTATTCTGCCGTTGACTAGTAGCTCGCCCTTTGCCAAATCCACGATAAAATAAGGGTTACCAGATTCCGAGGCTATCCGTAGCTTACGATTCGCAAGATCCTGGACGTCCAACCTCAGGTCCTTGGCTATGTTTCCGACCACAGAGCCCTCCTTTAACTCTTCTG
The DNA here is from genome assembly GCA_030347295.1 of Setipinna tenuifilis. Taxonomy (NCBI): domain Eukaryota; kingdom Metazoa; phylum Chordata; class Actinopteri; order Clupeiformes; family Engraulidae; genus Setipinna; species Setipinna tenuifilis. The sequence continues at coordinate 27,577,827 of CM059272.1, forward strand.
GGATTGTATAGCGGATCTGCGCTTTGACGGTATTCCACAAAAGGACCAAAGGCAGTATCCACACCGCCCGCCATACCCAAGCCCTAATACGCCAGGGATGTATCATTTCTCCGATGTTATAGTCTCAAACTTCGATAGTCCATCTTATATTCCAAAAGCATCGCACAGCTGATCTCGAAGGCATCCCGTGTGGAAAACCCATCGATTTGCGTGGATAACCATCGCTAGTTCTACTATGGAGCGCTCATTGTTACTGAATGTAGCTCCACCAACGGAGAGGATTGGATACAAAGCCGGACGAGGGGAGGGAGTAGATCTCTTTGTACAGTCGCACACGCTATTGGCTCAACACTCAGCCAGGATTTGTCCAATGGATGGAAGACAGCTCTTAAAGCCACAGCCTGTGCACATTACGGTGTTGAAATGGGAGAAAATACATGTACACAGACTTATCTTCCAGTGTGTTTAGTAGCCTATTAAATCATTATATGGCAACATTATATTTTCTATTATGTTACACGTATGTACCCAGTGGTGTCGTGTGGCTTAATGATCAAACCTAACTTGCACAACCTGATGTTTATCTTTTGAAAATCACTCACTCACTCGCTGTGTGTGTGGGTGTATGTGTGTGTGTGTGTGTGTGTGTGTGTGTGTGTGTGTGTGTGTGTGAGAGAGAGAGAGAGACAGAGAGAGAGAGAGAGTGAGTGTGTGTGTGTGTGTGTGTGTGTGCGTGTGTGTGTGAGAGAGAGAGAGAGTGTGTGTGTGTGTGTGTGTGAGAGAGAGAGAGAGTGAGAGGGAGAGAGAGAGACTGAAAGGAAATATTTACTTTAGAAAAGAACATGATGGCTATTTTACTCTTTTTACCCTGTAAACAGACAACATTACAGTCATTTAAAAAGACAGGTTTAAGATCTGAACTGAAGAACTGAACTTGGCCTGTTTCATAATAAAGTGTGAGTTGCACCTCCAGAAAGGCCAAGTAAAATTGTGGGTAACAGACAGTGACAATGGCATACAAAAGTGTCACACCATATTGTCATAAATTACTGTCTCACCTGTTGACACTCGAACGTCCAAGTACTGTCTGGCATTGACGCATCAAGTCCACGTAATGTATCCTTAAAATCAAGGGTGCTGCTAGGCTTGACGAGCGTTAAGTCACTGAACTCCGACATTGGAGACAGATATGAGCCAAACGACTGACTCTGAGACATCATGTCTCCTCCCAGAACCTCCACATACTTAATAGGCCCGTCACTGTTGAGCTGGATCTGTAGGTTTCTGTTGGGATTCTTATAACCATCAGAATCTCTCCTGATACAGCAGCTAGTATTGCCTCTGCTGTTTCTTGCACATTTAATTAGAAGAATGAAAAACGTCAATAAAGACAGCACAGATACGGATGCTAGCGACAGGATCAAATAGAAAGTGAGTTTACTGTTTTTCTTGTCTTTTTCTGTTGCTTTCTGTCTGAAATCAGAGACGGGTTCATGCAGTCCATCCTCTATGAGTATGTCCACTGTGACTGTGGTGGACTGCACTGGCTCTCCATTGTCCTTGATCTCTATGAGCAGTCTCTGAGAGGCGTCATCCTGCTCTGAAACAGAGCGTTTAGTCCTCACCTCTCCAGTGTAAAGATTCACAGCGAACAGAGACGAGTCTGTAGCTTCAGAGAGTCTATAGGAAATCCAGGCGTTATGGCCCGAGTCTGCGTCCACAGCTGTTACCTTGGTAACGAGGTGCCCCATTTTAGCAGAGCGGGGCATCCTCTGGTGAGACACAGAGCCCATACCTCCGGAAGGGTAAATAACAGTAGGAACATTGTCGTTCTGATCCAGAATAAAAACATTAACGGTGGCGTTACTGCTACGAGATGGGGAGCCCTGATCCTGGGCTTGTACCACAATTTGGAATAATTTCAATTTCTCGTAATCAAAGGAATTCATGCTGTAAATTGTACCATTCTCAGCATTTATGTAGAAATAGCTAGAGGCCGGTATATCCTGAAATTTCGTGTCTGCTATAGAATATGTTAGCAAAGAGTTCTTATTCTCGTCTTTATCTGTGGCGGCCACGGAAAACAAAGACGCCCCGGGTGGGTTGTTTTCCCTTACATATATATCATAGGAGGCTTGAGTAAACTCGGGGCGGTTGTCGTTAATGTCAAGTATTTTGACGTTTACAGTTTTGCTTGTTGTTAATGGTGGTGAGCCTAAATCAGTGGCAATTATTTTTACATCATACTCTGAAACAACTTCACGGTCCAAGAGAGAATCTGTCACAAGTGAATAATGATCATCAAAAGAGGGTTTTAATTTGAATGGATAACCAGGAGCAACACTCAGTTTAACTTTACCATTGTCTCCTGAATCCCTGTCTTTGACGTTTAGCAAGGCCACTGCAGTTCCAACAGTGGCATTTTCGCTTACTGGACTTGGTAATGATGTTAATTTTATTTCAGGTTCGTTGTCATTCTCATCAATTATATCTATCTGAACTGATGAATGACCTTCTAATTCTGGGTGCCCCTTGTCTTTGGCGCTTACATCAAACGTGTATATTTTCACGTCCTCGTAATCTAGCTTCTTAATTACTGTTACTTCTCCAGTTTGAGAGTTCACTTCAAACGCCCCTTTAACTGTTTCAGAGGTGTGCTCACCGAAAAAATATTCAATTTCACCGTTAAGACCTTCATCGAGATCTGTGGCCATTATAGTAAGAACGCTTTGTCCAACTCCAGCACTCTCTTTTACTGTTGCTTTATACAATGTTTGGCTAAATTTCGGTTCGTTGTCGTTGTTATCTTGGACATTTACTTGTATTAAAGCCGTACCTGACTTAACAGGATTCCCTCCATCTAATGCTTTTAAAGTTAACTTGTAAACAGCTTGTTTCTCTCGATCTAAGGATTTTTCCAATATCAATTCAGGCACCTTCCTTCCATCGTTCAGTGTTTTTACATTCAGACGGAAATTTTCATTTTTATTTAAAGTGTATGAGTTCAAGCTATTGCTACCAACATCTGGGTCGTCAGCATTCTCTAATGGAAAACGTGCCCCGGGAGCGATAGATTCTGATATTTTTAACTGTATTTCTTTTTTATGAAACTGGGGAGCATTATCGTTTATGTCTTGTATTTCAACCTCTACACGATGTTGTTGTAATGGGTGTTCAATAACAATTTGCAATGGTAGCAAGCAAGCAGCAGTCTGCCCGCATAACGTCTCTCTGTCTATCCTGTCATTCACAACAAGCTCACCCTTTGCCAGGTCCACGGTAAAGTATTGTTTGCTGGATTCAGATGCAATCCGTAATTTACGAGATGATATTGCAGATACTTCCAGCTCAAGGTCCTTTGCGATATTTCCAACGACAGACCCCTCTTTTAACTCCTCCGGAATGGTGTAGCGAATCTGGCATTCAGCTGTCCTCCACAAAAGAAGGATAGAAATTACGCATGATGCCCACCATGTGCATCCTCCAATGCACTTGAAACGTTTCATTTTTCCGGGGTTAGTGTAGACATCTCCAATAACAAACGTGTTTCTGCCACCCGCATACCAACGGTAACAAACAGCACTCTTACAATGTACATTAAAAAATCCACAAAGCAGTCAACAACATCCTCGTCAATGTGAACACAGCAGCGTCTCTGAAACGTCTGACTGGAATAAAAGCTACAGTGCCGTGCAAGAGCCAAGGAGTGGATCTCTTTGTGCAGTCCTGCCTACCATTGGATGAAATGCTTGCTCAGTCTAATCCAATGAGAAGCAGGATATATTTTAAAGGCACAGTGTCGCTTGTTGCCAGGTCAATAGACTACCCCTGTGCTTACTGCATATTCCCATCCCTCTTGATAATGGCACTAATTTTATTGTCTGGTGAATACAAATGTGACGGATTGTAACAGTTTTCTCACAATACGATCTGTGGCTATGTATGTGTAAAGACCAACAGCCTATAGCAAGCACACGTTGCTCGAAATAAAGCTACAGTGTCAAACCCATTTTAGTGTCTGTACACATTTTCCGACCGTGCATTTAGCTGTCCACGCTCTTAGTGCTGAAACATAGAAGTCTATGGCCACAGAGCTGCACTGATTTCAAACCGCCTGTGGGTGTCAGTATAGAACTACCGTGCATTTCTAATTCTCATTTAGCCATATGTAAAAATTCGTGTATACTGCAATTCATGTGTATGCTACTAAGAAACATGCAACATTGATGAATCATGGTGTAAAATTTCAGCCAATTTCATTTTACAACACAGACATATCCAAACTTCTTTAATCTCCCCGTGTAGCTTCACAACATGTGTAGCAATGTTCAACAACATTGTTTTAAGCCATGTGATAGAATTAAAATATTGATAATAACAAGCCAAATAGCTTTTAATAAGGTGTCTTTAATTAAAAGTTTTTTTTTTCCACCAAGTGACTCTCAACGTGCAGCAACTGTCTTTGCTCTAACAGCCTCTGTTGCTTAAAGATTTGAGAGATATAAAAGCGTGCGTGAACGAATTATCAGAATTAGTTTAATTGCTTATTTTAATGACATGGTGTTACATATGCACCAGCATATTAGTGTGCCAAACACTGTGGCAAACACTGAAGTCCTTGGATGAACTGTATAAACACTCACAGCAAAGTCCTTTGCGTGAAGTCACTGTCCATGGTTCTGAAATCAATAACGAAGGTTGCAAGTCCGTTGAAAGGGGATGCATTGTGTTTTGGCCTACCAGAGTCAGACCCACTTAGTCTAGTTTTTTTTAAGATTAAGCTGTCAAGCGCTGTAAGTGTCATTTCAACCAAGACAATAATTAAAGACAAAAACTGTAGTTGGCTAAAAACAAATGCATAGGAAAAGTGACGTAATAATGATTACTGTATTCATTCTATTCTTATCAAACTAAGAGAATGCTATTTGTGTGTGTGTGTGTGTGTGTGTGTGTGTGTGTGTGTGTGTGTGTGTGTGTGTGTGTGTGTTAAGCATTAAGTAGCATACCAAAACTTAACTGAACATTATATTAAACATGTGTCAGTTCACAAACACCTACTTTTTCAGCAGGCTATAAAAGGGACATCGCAAAAGGGACAAATCATGAATGATGTCACAACACAAAGCGTGCTCACCTGTTGACACTCAAAGGTCCAAGTACTGTCTGGCATTGACGCATCCAGTCCACGTAATGTATCCTTAAAGTCAAGCGTGCTGCTGGGCTTGACGAGCGTTAAGTCACTGAACTCCGACATTGGAGATAGATATGAGCCAAACGACTGACTCTGAGACAACATGTCTCCTCCCAGAACCTCCACATACTTAATAGGCCCGTCACTGTTAAGCTGGATCTGTAGGTTTCTGTTGGGATTCTTATATCCATCAGAATCTCTCCTGATACAACAGCTAGTATTGCCTCTGCTGTTTCTGGCACATTTGATAAGTAAGATGAAAAACGTTAACAAAGACAGGACGGACACTGAAGCTAATGAGAGGATCAAATAGAATGTTATTTTACTGTTTTTCTTGTCTTTTTCTGTCACTTTCTGTCTGAAGTCAGAGACGGGTTCATGCAGTCCGTCCTCTATGAGTATGTCCACTGTGACTGTGGTGGACTGCACTGGCTCTCCATTGTCCTTGATCTCTATGAGCAGTCTCTGAGAGGCGTCATCCTGCTCTGAAACAGAGCGTTTAGTCCTCACCTCTCCAGTGTAAAGATTCACAGCGAACAGAGACGAGTCTGTAGTTTCAGAGAGTCTATAGGAAATCCAGGCGTTGTGGCCCGAGTCTGCGTCCACAGCTGTTACCTTGGTAACGAGGTGCCCCATTTTAGCAGAGCGGGGCATCCTCTGGTGAGACACAGAGCCCATACTCGCGGAGGGGTAAATAACAGAGGGAATGTTGTCGTTTTGATCCAGAATAAAAACATGGACGGTGGCGTTGCTGGTAAGAGACGGCGCGCCGTGGTCTTTAGCCTGCACTAGAAATTCAAATACTTTAATTTTCTCATAATCGAAAGAGTGCATGCTGAAGACACTTCCGTTCTCTGAATTTATGTAAACATAAGACGAAATTGGAATGTCCAGCTTCTTTGAATTTATCACTGAATAAGTTAGCTTTGCATTTTCTCCTACATCAGAATCGGTAGCTGACACAGAACAAAGTATGGAACCGGCCGCGCCATTTTCTTTTACATACACTGTATATAGTGACTGACTGAACACCGGTGGGTTGTCATTTACATCTAGAACCTCAACTTTGATGTTTTTCTTTGATGTAAGTGGCGGAGATCCAGAGTCAGAGCCCCTTATTTCAACCATGTACTCAGGGTGCATCTCTCGATCTAACACAGCTGCTGTGACCAGAGCATAGTTGTTTGAAATGGATGGTTTTAGGGCGAATGGCAGCCCTGGCGCTATTGACAAACTGACTCGTCCGTTATCACCTTTATCGGCATCCTTAGCACTTATCAAAGCCACTACAGTCCCAACAGGAGCATCCTCTCTGACAGGACTAGGTGCTGACTTTAAAATTATTCCTGGAACGTTGTCATTTACATCTAGAATATCCAAATGGATACTACAAACTCCCTCCATAGCGGGGACGCCTTTGTCTCTGGCAACTATGTCAAATTTGTATGAACTGCCAGATTCATAATCTATTTGGCTTTTCACTTTTACCTCTCCCGTTGTTGAATCAACTGAAAACAGCTTCTGTAAAGCATCGGTTGTGTGTGGTCCAAATGAATACGATATATTAGCATTGACTCCTTCATCTTGGTCAACTGCTTTGACTGTAACTACGACCACACCAAGCGGCGAGTTCTCCGCCAGCTGTGCGTCATATACAGCCTTCTCAAAGGCTGGAGCATTATCATTAATATCCAGGACGCGAATAGTGATTTCTGCTGTCCCAGACCTTGCTGGACTACCTCCATCTACGGCCGTTAGAAGTAGTGTGTGTGTCGATTGCTTTTCTCTGTCCAACGACTTTTCTAAAACTAGCTCTGGCACCTTAGTTCCGTCTTTGTTTGTTTTAACATCTAATATAAAATTATCATTTTTACGCAGAGTGTAAGATCTTAATGAGTGTGAGCCTACGTCAGGATCCTGCGCAGACTCCAAGCGGAATCTTGTACCTGGCGCTGTGGACTCTGCAATATTTAAAACATGTTCGTGGGTCTGAAATACGGGGTAATTGTCATTTATGTCCTGAATTTCAATCTCAACACGATACAGATTAAGGGGGTTCTCTATTATCACCTCCAGAGGCAACAAACAACTCGAGCTTTTTGCGCACAGCTCCTCTCTGTCAATCCTTTCATTTACAACAAGATCGCCTTTTGCCAAGTCCACATCGAAATACTGCTTACCAGACTCCGAAGCTATTCTCAATTTACGATCGGATATCTCAGCCACCTCCAAGCCAAGGTCTTTGGCGATGTTGCCAACAACTGAACCCTCCTTTAATTCCTCGGGAATACTGTACCGAATCTGTGCGTGCGTTGTATTCCAAACGGCGGTTAGGTTAAACAGCAGCAGCACCCACAGCTTTGTGGGCATTTTTCTCATCACTGGCCCCATTTCCAGATACCTTCTTTCATGACGATTACGTTTCCTGTATGCATGTTACGATTTGATTTCCAGTACGATTTGATTTCCAGTACGATTTGATCCAGATATCTCATTTGGTGTGACTACACTGTCCCACAGCAAGAGCAGTGTGGTCTTTCCATCGTTTATCCTTAGTCTGAATAGTGTGTGGTGTACAAGCTGTGGCTGCGAGACAGTGGATCTCTTTGTCCTGCGCCTCTTACTATTGGTGGACAGCCTTCCAATAGACCATCTCGACAAATCGCATGGCGCCTTAAAGGAGCAGTGTACTTAAAACTTGCATGATGTTGGCAATGTTTTAGATAGCGCAAGCTACAGAATAGAGGGGGGACGTGCCCTTTTATTATAGAATCCTCTCAAATGACAATATTTAAAATACACACACATGCACATACGCTGAAACACACACACACACACACACACACACACACACACACACACACACATTTAACATTTAACACATTTAAGCTTAACTTATCTAATTATATTTTTTGGAATCTTACCAAGGTATATAATGGGTGAATGCATAACTGCGTCATTGTGTACCCCACTGGTGTCCAAAGCGTTACCAAAACGCATTTAAATATAGCACTTACCGATAACAACAAGCCACAACCCACACATTGTGTGAACATGTGTACAAGATGTTTACTGAAAATAGTGCTCACCTGTTGACACTCAAACGTCCATGCGCTGTCTGGTAAAGACGCGTCTAGGCCACGTAAGGTATCCTTAAAGTCAAGTGTGCTGCTGGGTTTGACGAGCGTTAAGTCACTGAACTCCGACATTGGAGACAGATAGGAGCCAAACGACTGACTCTGAGACATCATGTCTCCTCCCAGAACCTCCACATACTTAATAGGCCCGTCACTGTTCAGCTGGATCTGTAGGTTTCTGTTGGGGTTTTTATATCCATCAGAGCTTCGTCTTAAACAGCAACTTGGGCTGCCACTAGTGTTCCTAGCGCACTTAATCAGCAATATGAAAAAGGTCAACAGAGAGAGCATAGATACAGAAGCCAAAGCTAAGATCAAATAGAAAGTGAGTTTACTGTTTTTCTTGTCTTTTTCTGTCGCTTTCTGTCTGAAGTCAGAGACGGGTTCATGCAGTCCGTCCTCTATGAGTATGTCCACTGTGACTGTGGTGGACTGCACTGGCTCTCCATTGTCCTTGATCTCTATGAGCAGTCTCTGAGAGGCGTCATCCTGCTCTGAAACAGAGCGTTTAGTCCTCACCTCTCCAGTGTAAAGATTCACAGCGAACAGAGACGAGTCTGTAGCTTCAGCGAGTCTATAGGAAATCCAGGCGTTGTGGCCCGAGTCTGCGTCCACAGCTGTTACCTTGGTAACGAGGTGCCCCATTTTAGCAGAGCGGGGCATCCTCTGGTGAGACACAGAGCCCATACTCGCGGAGGGGTAAATGACAGCGGGGATATTGTCATTTTGATCCAGAATAAATACATGGACTGTGGCGTTGCTGGTAAGAGGCGGAGTGCCCTGGTCTTTGGCCTGTACCAAAAACTGGAACACTTTGATTTTCTCATAATCAAAAGAGTGCATGCTGAAAATGCTTCCATTATCCGAATTTATATAAACATACGACGAAACTGGGAACTCTTGTGAAGTTGAACCTAATATAGAGTAACTAATTTGTGCATTTTTCCCTACGTCTGGGTCCTGAGCTGATACCGAGGATAGCATTGATCCAGGGGCGCAATTTTCCTTGACATAAACTATGTATGACTTTTGCGTAAAGACAGGGGGGTTGTCATTTGTATCAGATATGGAAATAGAAATAGTTTTCTTTGTTGACAACGGTGGTGAACCCAAATCGACAGCATTTAATTGGATGTCATATTGCGAATGAATCTCCCTGTCTATATTTGCATTCGTAACCAACATGTAGTGGTTGGATAATGAGTGGTTAAGTTTAAAGGGCGAGTTTGATGCTACCTCAATTTTTACTTTTCCGTTCTCACCACTGTCAGCATCTTTTGCACTTATCAGAGCTACCACCGTGCCTATGGGAGAATTTTCAGGTATGGGACTAGTCAGTGAAGTTATGACGATCTCTGGAGCATTGTCGTTAACATCAGTTATTTTTATCTTAACACTACAGTGCCCCTCCATTCGTGGACTGCCCTTATCCTTAGCAAGAATGTCAAATGTGTGTAAATTTGACTTTTCATAGTCTAGCTGTCCTTTTACAGAAATTACACCTGTTTCAGAGTTGATATTAAACAACTCCCGCGTTGCATCTGTCGACTGCTCTCCAAAAAAATATTCAAACTCTCCATTTACACCCTCGTCTAAATCTATGGCTTTCACTCTTATCACCTCTGTCCCGGGTGCTACATTTTCGTTAATGCTTGTCTCATAGAATGGCTTTTCAAATTGGGGCGAATTGTCGTTGGCGTCTAACACTGTAATGGTAATTTCAGATGTACCTGTTCTCACTGGATTCCCCCCGTCTACAGCAGTCAGTATTAGTTTGTGAACCGCCTGTTTTTCACGATCTAGGTACTTATCCAAAACTAGTTCTGGAATCTTTTTACCATCCTGATTCTTTACATTTAATTTAAAATTGTCGTTATTACTAAGGCTATAAGATCGTAAAGAGTTAGAGGCAACGTCAGGATCTTCAGCTTTTTCTAGAGGAAATTTTGTGCCAGGATTTACATTTTCTGGTATTTTTAAAATACGTTCATGTGACTGGAATGTGGGACTGTTGTCATTAATGTCTTGTATTTCTATTTCAATACGATACAGTTGCAGAGGATTTTCAACTATGACCTCTATAGGCAATAAGCATGGCACAGTCTGTGAGCATAATGTCTCCCGGTCTATTCTCTCATGAACAGTGAGCTCACCTCTTACCAAGTCTATGTGAAAATACTGCTTACCATCGTCCGAGGCTATTCTCAGTCTGCGATCTGAAATATCTGATAATCCAAAACCAAGGTCTTTTGCTATATTTCCAACAACTGAGCCTTCCTTCAATTCCTCCGGTATGGTGTATCGTATTTGCCCATCTACTGTACACAACAGCAGTGTAAAACACAAAATCCTCCACTGGTAAAAATGAAATACATCCATCATCCTTTTCTGATCCATGGTTTTCACCGTGAGTGCTTTTCTAAAATATAATTTTTCCTCCAAGTAAGAGATTTCTTGTTGCTTCTCGTGCCCATTCTGTCAGCTCATGAAATCAAAATCCCTTTGTCTCATCTACGTTATTCTCTTGCTTATGTTCCAATGGATCTGAGCAATGAAAGCAGCTTGGAGACGGAGTGGATCTCTCTGCACACAACTGTATGCCATTGGATGCAGGAGCGTCTGTATATTGGCCAATCAAATGCACAAGACTGTTTAAAGCTACAGGCTCTGTGCAAATCTGTATACTGCACACTGCAAAGGAATGAAACTACAGTACCCCTCCCCTCCCCTAATCTATGTGTACGCTCATACACACATGCATACATACAAACATACATACACATTCACAAACACATTCCCTTGCGCTTGTGTACGGTAGTTGAACATGTTTATTGGAGGCTAAACTTTGACAACGCAACACCTGCAGCAACAAACTGTGAGAATAATCAGAAATGATTAATTGCAATTATTTATTTTCATCCCTAAAGCTATTCTTTGCATATTTTGCAAACAGGTACCTCAAGGTGTTTTAAACCGGAAAGAAGAACGTCAACAAAGGAAAAAGAAGAAGTATTTTAAAACGGTTGCCTCACTGTCTGTCTGTCTGTGTCTGCTGGCTACTGCCTGTACTCTGTCTGCCTTCCTGTGGCGATATAAAGGTAGTGCAGGAGAGCTAAACAGACAGGAGTTCGAGTGTAATTACACGTATGCCAACAGCAGTGGGAGCTCATACATGAGAGGAAGAGATGAAGGTGTGGGAAGAGAAGAAGAGAAGGAGAGAGAGGAGGGGTGGGGGGTGTGTGCACACAGATGACACAGTTTCTGTGAAAGGGTGGGAGAGAACGAGTTGGAGGAGGAATACGGGACATAAACACAACATGAAAACGACGCTCTAACCCAGTACAAAAGTAGGCCTACATCAATTATGCATAACATATAGGCTATTTTCAACGTGAATGTTCAACTCCGAAAATGTCAGAAAGAGTTAACACGATTAGTTGCAAAGATCTTTAGATATATGTTGTAAAACTAAATACAAAATACAGAATCGTATTCTATAAACATTTTAGCAAAAAAACCTATTTATGATTTAAATGTTCCCCGATCTCCCTGGCAACACAGCATCCAACCACGAGTAAAAGCAAGATGGCCGCGACCATGTCAAACAAAGAGGGAGCAGTTTCAGCACCACGCGGGTGGACAGCGCCACACAGGCGGTGAACAGGCCCTGCTGCACGCATGTGACTGAATGACCCACTTATACAGAAAACACGCCTCTGTATACATCATGGCTTACTTTCCTCGCCACCGACCCACATGTTTTGTATACTGTTAAGATAGAAATCTATTTAAATAAAAGTTAAATGAAACACGCGCGCAAACAGTGGTATCCTTGATCGTTTAGTGATTGTTAGTTACCAATCTGTATCAAGGTTTGAAAATCTTTCTTGTGAAAAATGACAGGGATTTTTCATTTTTATTGTTTTGCCATTTCAATAAATGATGCTCAGAAGAACATGTTAAAGTTGGCTAAATAGTTAACACCTCCCTTCTTTTAAAAATATTAGGAATATGACACTGAAATTATTCCTCTTAACAAATAGTGTTAAGAATTAAGAACACAGCAAACAATATGGACACTATAGAGAAATCTCTTGGGAAGAGTAGGCTGCAGCTTTGTCTTGTAGGAAGTCAGAATTGTTAGTATAGTCAGAGCTTAGTTTTCTTTCTACTGTACACAGTACATGTTGCACATAATACATTTGGAAGTGTATGCTCACAAATAGGTATGCCTAAATATGTTTAATGAGAATATAAGTGTACATCTCTGTATAGAGTGCAAATGTTTAAGCATGTGTCTTTACAACAATAGAAAATCCAAATATTCTGTCATTAGGGCTGAATATCCTGTTTAGTGATGGGGCAGCCTGGCATCAGAAGCTACAATCCAGTACCACATAGCTGTAAAATGGATTTTGAAACCAATATTTCCAGCTTAACATTTTTAAATCCCAAAGCTTTTGGGCTGTCACTGAAGTGCTTGTTTACTGTGTACAAAGAGTTTGTCACATGACCACAGGTCTTCCTAATAAGTCCTTAGACCTTGATTCACAGTGGTCATATGACACCAGCTTTTTGTAAACTCCAGCTGTAAACTCCACATTTGTGTTCTTGCTATTCACTACATCAATTATTTTCTAATTACCACAGCTCTTCAGCCAGGTAGAACTTAGTGATTTGGAATATGTGGTACAGGACTGTGGCTTGGTACAAGACAGTCCATCACTGATTTTGTATTTATGCTCCCTGTAGGACCTGGAATTATTATTATCCCTTTTCATTATACTCTGTAAGCACATACGCACATGCTAGTAACCAAGCCCCGTCCAGTCATTTTGACTTAGCATGCTTTGAGATCCAAAGCATGCTTAATTTACAATGATGTTTCAACACGCCTTAAACATTTGCACTGCACTCTGTGTGAGTGTTTGGTATACACAGTATACTTGGACTGGTGTTATTGTACTGTTTGTCTGTGAGTATGCATACCTTGTTGCACTTGTGACAATGTGCTACTGATTGTGTGTGTGTGTGTGTGTGTGTGTATGTCTGTGCCCTGTCTCTCTCTCTTTCACACACAGCCTGAGAGAGAGAGAGAGAGAGAGAGAGAGCGAGCAAAGAGAGGGAGTGATATTAGAGGTCCTCACTGTGTGTGTGTGTGTGTGTGTGTGTGTGTAAAACCATGTGTACATGTAAGAGATTATGCACTTCTACAGTGGGACACTTGTAATGTTTTTTTCTTTGATCAAATAGTCACATGAGAGTGTATAGGCCTCCTGCATGCAAGAACACAGCGTATATCTCTGTATAGAGTAGTGTGCAAGAAAAAAAAACAATGCTTACAAGTGTATGCTCACAAATAGGTATGATTATATACGTAAGTATGTTTACATGACAATATAAGTGTATATCTCTGTACAAAGTACTGTGCAAATTATTCTTGAATGAGTCTTAATACTCACAATAATAAAGATAAACATATTCTGTTCCTTTAATATTCTGTTGACTACCCCACCGCTTGCTACATACTCTCTTCTCTGCTCCCTAATAGGAGTGCTGCGAATACTAATAGATGTATTGAGGCTGCTCCTCAATACTATATGCTATAGGTACACATACTAGTAACCTCATTCTGCCCAGTCACTTTGACATAGCATGTTTTAAAACTGAACGCATGCTTTATTTACAGCATTGCTTCAACATGCCCAAAACCGTTGCACTGTACTTTGAACAGGTTTTAATGAATGTCTCTATGAGCATATGTGCATTATGTCATGGCAAGGTGTGTGTGTGTGTGTGTGTGTGTGTGTGTGTGTGTGTGTGTGTGAGAGAGAGAGAGAGAGAGAGAGAGAGAGAGAGAGGGAGAGAGAGAGAGAGAGAGAGAGAGAGAGAGAATGAAAGACAGGAGGCAGAGGATGGTGTTGATGTTAGCTGATCAGTGGGACACTTGTCATGAAAATTTGTCTGACCAAATAGTCACAAAACAGATCCCAAAAGTGTAACTGTTTTGTCATATTGTTTTAACTTTTGAGGAAGAGATCTCTTGCGTTTTCATTTGATATGTTACTTCTTGGTTTACTGTTGGTACTTTTCTTTTAACAAATGACCCACTTTCAGTCATCAACATGACATTGATAATAAAATGATTATACTTGACTTTAAAAGTGTTCACAGAAACTACTATTCTTTGAATCTGTGAATACATCTCAAGTCAGGCCTTTTTCTTTTAGAAATCTATATATGAAATGTTTCTCTTACCTTGTGTGTATACAGATGATGGAGTGGGGAAGGGGAAGATACATAGAAAAAAAGAAGAAGGAAATATTCGGTTTAGAGAGAAGCAAAATAATACACTGTTGACGGACAATACAAACATGGCATTACCTTGTACTTACCTTTGGGGGAAAAGGGGAAGCATTGTTAGACAGCAGACAAAGCTACAGCACAGATGTAGACAGCTAATGTGCAAAATGCTGTCGGAAATATTGCACCCTTTACATTTCTTTTAAATGCATAAAGACACAGACAGACAGACAGACAGACAGACAGACAGACAGACAGACACATTGATAGACAGGGACAGACTGACAGGCAGACAGACAGACAGACAGACATACAGGCAGGCAGACAGGCAGACAGATCTAACTTGGAAACACCACTGGTGAAAACACTTGCTGATGGGGTCGCTTCTTTAAGGAGAGATATGCCCCAATCAGTTTTCTTAAAGAAATGCACTCAAGTCATATTCACACAGCACCCAGACTGAAAGAGCTGACCATTACAGCTCAGAAAAAGTACAGCATGCCGTGAAGGCAGGGAATTTGAATGTAGACAGACACTTTCAGTGGTGTAGCACATTTAGTATGCATTTTCAGACATAGCCTACAGGTTAAAATGACCTGAAGAGTATTTTTATTTCCTTTAAAAGAATTCAGGCCAGCACTGATTCATTCCTAAACACAGACTAGTCTCAGTGGACTGGCGAACATCACTATGTTGACCAAAATAAATCTGCACATATATATATTAACTGTGGCAAAGAAAAAGGTCACCATCAGGATATAAATCAGCAAACTGGTATCCTTTGTTTGGATAGCTACTGCAGCCATGAATCATATGTCATGTGGCAATACAATGAAGTCAGATGGCTAGCTAACTGCATCGAAAAATCAATGGATTCCTTTTCTCCTGATGTTCTGGCATGTTTCAAGATGACAGTGCCAGGATTCATGAGCCACAAATAGGGAAACCATAGCTTAGAAAGCATAGAAATTTATTTTCACACTAGGACTGGCCAGCACAGTCCTGATCTGAACCCCCTACTGTGCTGAGAGTGTTGGAGATGTGCTGAACAAGACTCTTCCCTTGTCGGCACTAGGGCCTATTGAGAACATTAATTGATTTGTTACAACTGCTTTAAATAAACACATCTGTAGTCAGAAGTAGGTGTGACTTGACACACGTGTACTGAAACAATGATGGGGTCAAAGGGCAATACAGCAAAATGATGAGTGTTTGATTATTTCCTATTTTTGACTGAACAGCATAGCATTGTGGGCCTATTAGTCTGTTACAGTGCTGGCCATATATGAGCATTACCAGTTCTAATATATGAGAGCTTGGTACCACTGGATCACTGCATGCAGGTTATGTAATGGAAAACTATACTGATTACAGTCGCAATTGTTGTCACACGTGCCAAAATAATCTGTGGGCTTACATTTACACACTCACAGTATAGGCCAAAATCCACCTGGCACCGATGCCATTCCCATAAGACACAACACACTCAAACACTCTAGTATTTCCTGTAATATAAATAATAAGGTATTTTGTAGTTGCCCCTGCTGTAAACTGTTTGTGAATATGTGTAGCAAAACTCATAAAGACACTGTGTGAAACCACTCCCCTTCCCCTGCTGTATTACACAAACTAGTCTTCTTATTTCTTTCAGATTTATCCCGCATCCTAGGTGGCCGTATGGATGTATCATGTGGGAATCAAAAAGGCTTTATTTTTACCGGACTACACCATTTTGTGCATCTGATGATGAGACCGTGGCATTTGTAACCACAGTAAAAACACACTTTCACAATTGATAGAGCCATCATGGGTTTACAACACCCAGAACCAGGTGTTTCACACATACAGAGTAACAATGTATAAACTGCCAAGAAACACACGTCACAGACCCCACTAGAGTGTGGAGGCAACCCCTCTGGTTTTGGAAGGAATGGACCAATCTGCATGGTGACTAACCCTGTTGCCATGGCAACCCATCCCACCTCCTGGCCTGGTAGCTGGTGTGTGTGTGTGTGTGTGTGTGTGCGTGCGTGCGTGCGTGTGTGTGTGTGTGAGAGAGTGTGTGTATGTGTGTGTCCGTGTGAGAGTGTGTCAGTGTAAGTGTATGTATGAGGGAGGGTGGGGGCGGGGCGCAAGCAAGCACAGGGAAGAAAAACAGTCTCTTTCAGAGTCACAGGAAAGCATGGTATGGCACATTCAGGTCAAACAAAACATTGGGGCAATGTCTATACATCACATTAACACAAGAAACATGAGGCCTGTAACAGTATACGCTGCACTGTGTGGTTATTTGTTTGTTAGCACATCCCATTGTTTTGTATGTGTAATCTGATGTTACAGATTATGATGACAAAGGTAGTTTGTAATACATTACTAAACTAAGCACTGTGGCATCACATTTCAGCCCTGGAATATAGATTTGGCTTGGGATTGCACGCATGGTGACAGGAAATGTGATGAATACAATTTATTAGTAAAATGTGAAAATATTCACACAGTCTGGTCAGACAGACAAAGAGGCAGAAACACCCCAGGGCATCATAAAGGAACTGTAAAGAACATGGAGTCCAGCCAAACAGAATGAATGAATATGGCACGTATTGTTTGTGTCTATACTTATATGGACTAAATGCCTGTGAGTGTTTGAAGCATCTTCATTATGTGCAGACTTCTGCTTTTCCCCATGTTATAACATGACGGCTCTAGACCATGAATTTTTAAACAGCTTCCCATTTTGCATTGGTAAGGGGAAGTATAAGCAGCTCAACACACCAGATACAGAGACATTTTGATACACACACAAATATCAGTAGGAAGTTAGGGCCCAAATGAAGCCATAACTGTAGCCTATTTATGTTCCCTTTTAAAGGCCACAGCATAGTGCAGTGTGCATCTAGACAAAGGGTGCTATGTTTAAGGAAGTATAATGACGAAGAGACAGCAGTCTATGTGCCTTACATGGAGTGCTGAGCTAGTTTATTGAACTACAGAAAGCCAAGTCTGCTACTGCATGTGTCTAACATAGTGCCATCGCTGCAGATACTGTATGTACTCCAATCACCGCACTGCTATTCAAATATACCAGAGGGAGGGGGTAAAGATTTATTAATAATAATAATAATAATAATAATAATAATAATACTATTTACTTGTATAGCACAATTCATACATACAAGATGCAGCTCAAAGTGCTTTACAGTTTGGCAAGGTCACAACAAGACATTTCTTGCAATCCAGTGGCGCCGGAGCAGTTGAACACAATGACGAAATGACAAAAGTTAGGTTTAAAGTCTGTGTCAAAGCCCAAGGCTTACATTGTCCAATGGCCACACTCCCAGCAGTGGGGTTAGGCTCAGTAAATGGAAACAGCTCACATGACCTCCGTTACAATAAATTAAAAAATGATAAAACAACACGCACACCGTGTTGGACCTTGGACGTTGGACCTAAAGCATAAGTATCCGAAAAGAGAAACCAACAGGAAATATAAGCCCACATACTTCCACACACTTCAGCTCCTTTAGCAAATCAAATAGCAAATAAACTTTTTTTATTTAGGTCTCTACAGTAAATCACAGCTCTGGGGCAGGTATCCAAGGCTCCGGACATCGTCTAACTGTCTTTTAAGTAAGGGATAATGGATGACACGGCCTTCGGGTAGCAGAGGTTAATGCATGTTCGAGGTGGTAATGCAGCCAAGAAAATCAGGAAAGAGAAAATCCACTAAGCGGAGGTATACTGTAAGTGATAACGGCTACTGAGATATGCTGCAGCATCAGTGCACAAGATAAGAGGACAGCTTGTTCCCTCTGCAGTGCAGAGTGCATTCATGCCCTGCCTTATACCCTCCTTGTCACACACGTATAAACCTCTGCATGAATAGCTAACAGACAAAACATTTGGTTCTCTTTAAGATGATGACAATCTGTTAAACATTTTGATGACAGGGATGATGAGGAAAATGTGATGGATACAGTCAAGATTACCTTTGCTTCAAGATCACAGACTGTATCTATTGTTGAGCAAAAGGAAAAAGTCAATTTGTAGTAATCAGCTAGTTTTTTTTAGGTATTCTCATCAATATCAGTAAATCTCTCTATAAGGCCAATGTCTTAAAGTTATATCTCCTAATAACACAGATTTGCATTTGTTCCGTGTATCCTGAGAGCAACTACTATTCTCCACTGTTTAACCAGATGTGCCTGTGTTGGTGTGGGAGGGTGAGTGCAGGGACACTGCTGTGGTGAAGGAAATAGACATATCTGTAGCAGGGACCTTCACTCTTCTGCATAGCGTATGTTGGCCATTGCATGCATGCTATAGTATGTATAATATATAGCTGAGTTTAAACATGTGTGCAGTACTGTGATACCTTTACAAAATGGAAATGTAAACTATGCTTCCTTATTTGCCTGTCGAGATTCTCATTCATCCAGGTCATGGTAGTCAAAGGCTTTTTTTGTTTGACAACAATTACATACCCTAACACAAAACACTTCATACTTTTAACAACATCCAGTTAATAGCCTCATCTTCTCGTGATCAACTAGCTCTAGCTTTCTTAAGTACACAGTCTTGACCCCAGAAACCACAACCAAACAATGTGGAGGCAGCCTGACCCCCTAATAAGTGTGGGAAGTTCCTCTTAGAGCACTGAAGACTGAGGGGTGAGATACCTCTCTTAAATAAGTCCATGGCTCAAATATAACATCATGTGTTTGACAAAAACATCTTCTAATAAAGTTAGTTATAAATATTAAGACAAACATGAACACACACAGTGTCTACCAACATCTGTGATAGCACCTGCAATGTCCAAAGAAACAGAAGTCTCTCTTATAGGATGGGACGTCTGTCTGTCTGTCTGCCTGTCTGCCTGTGTTTGTTTTGGGTTGTATTAAATGAAGCAGCAGATTTACAATCAATATTACAAGGGGACCATTGTCAGGTGTGGATTGAACTTGGCACAGAATGTTAGCCTTCAGTTAGAATAGTCAATGAAGTGGTCACCCCATTTATTGCAGCTAAACGTATCTGCCCTCAAACTTTGTCTTTTTTTCTGTACATTCTCCTGCAAGTGGCTCCTCAACACAGTAGCTGCTAACATGCTGCATAGGCACAGGTATAACAAAGCAGGCTGGTGGAAATATGCTATGCTGTAAACCAGTGATGCCCTCTTGAACAGACAGCATCCTTTTTTGTCATAATCTTATGTGCTGTTCCTTAAGTTATGTTTGTATGTGTATGCTTGTTAAATAGGGTTTATATAGCTCCACACTCCCAATAGTTAAATTTCAAAATCAGTTAACTATCGAAATGTTTAAATCCAAAACATGTTAAAATCACACTAAACTGCAAACTGTTTGATTTTTTAACACTTCAATTTTTGCTGTGTACACACTGCTTTGAGCATCAATTACAGATGGTAAGACTGTGCTTGTGTGAGTGTTGGACATGGGACATCTCCAACAGATTTTAGAGACTAATCTGAGTGCAACATGCACTCAGTATACATACATGTAACTTGCTGAACAATGTAATAGTAAAAGCAGGACAGGAATCTGGAGATACCTTTATCCAAAGCAACATACAAAGGGTCACATTTGGGTATGAAACCCTTGTCTACTACAGCCTTGGTGGCAGTGCCAGCTATTTCACTACCACACTCCCTAAATGACCATCACAGAGTCATGTAGGTCACTTAGGTTCCAATAGAAACCTCTTTTGTATTCAGCATTGCTTGTCTGCTTAAACAGTTATGGTTTCTCGTAGTCATGTAAATTGGTTTAGCTAGATTGTTGTTGCTAAATGGTTGACAGCATCTGTGGACAGACATCCAAAATGAAACCCCTGCTGACCAGTGTCTAACTTAACTACATGCATCATTGCATATCTGGCTGGCAATCAGAACATCGGTCCAAATGCAACACTTGATGACAAAAGCAGCTTCAGCGGTCAGCTGCTCCAACTGAGACATTTGAGTCCCTAGAGTCCCTTGTAGGGCCCACAACACTGCAGGTGTTTGCTACAAGCATCACTGCAGTTAGGGGGTCTACAGTAAGTAAACACATTATTATGCACATACTGTGAGAACACATAACTGTTTGGCTTCATGAAGACAGTATAGAATCCCCTTTACATAAAAAAAAATATCCATCAGTCTCTTTCAGGTGCTTTATTAAGCATCATTTTCATTTTCATTCACTGTGCACACATACAGTGGGCTTATTTATGTGCTAGTTATTACTGTCTCTGAGTATTTTCATAAATTTAACCAGTGCAATACATTATACTGCGTATTTCAAACAAAATTTTGCTAATGTCAATTGTTTGATTGAACAGACACTACCAAAAACTAACCACACCACCAAAGTAACCAAGCATAACAGATATGTGTTTTTACACATTATCCTACCCTGAATAGGTCTATCCTTGACCATTGTGTTTGCTTTATACAGCACACCCCACAAAGTTGACCATTTTTAATAAATACATAAAGCTAACACCTAAAAATGAAAGTTAAACTAAGCTCTAAGTAATCAAAAAACTCATCAGTAAAACATTAATAGTGGACATCACCATCTTAGATAACAGATGTGGTGTTTAGAGTAATACAGTATGTGTAACCAAAATCAACAACAAAGCAAAGCAAGCACAGAAAGTCGTCTGTTGCTGGTTCTGATTTTACCATGTCATGCATCAAACCACCAAGCTTTCAAACATGTTAAACAGCAGGCTACCACATATCAAACACTGCATCCAAAGAGCTGTGGCAGCCTTTCTGAATGTGTTCTGTTATCACTCAACAACCTTCACAGGGTGCTAGGCAACACTGGAGACTATGAGGTCAAGGAGAGGCCACCATGGAACATGACTCCATGAGATGAGCTGACTTCATATGTGAAGTACATTACAGGAGTTGGTGCATTAGACATGACGTGTATACTGGGGATACTGACTAACAAAGCAGCTCTGTTGATTTGTAAGGAAAATCAAGAGATGGCTCCATAAAGCACTCTACATCATTCATTCATTCATTCATTCATTCATTTATTCAACCCTTTCTTTACTATCACTGAAGTAGGACTAAGGGTAGCCCTTATTCTCAATGCAGCCAAGATACAGCAAAACATAGGCTAAAAACCAAATTCCCAATATTAGGAACATTAAGTGTGAGATAACTATTGGAGTGGGTACGATGAGACCCAGAATCCCACCTTCAGCTGCTCAAAAAAGAGGCCTACTTTTGAGGCCGACTCTGCAGTTGTGCCTCCACCAATCACTTTAAAGCAAAACAAAACAAAACAAAAATAAAATACTGAAGTGTTGGACATGCTTAAAGTTGCTGCTTGTAGACACATTGAGGTTATAGACCTACTTAAGCCAATTTCTAGATTAATTACTCCTTTAAATAGCTATAGCCTGCAAAATAGTAACAAACATGGGCATGGTTAGTGATTTGGGCATCAGAGACAATGCCGGCTCCACTAATATGTATAATCGTAAGTAGCTACTAGGTAATGTAGGAGTTCACCAGTAAGAGGGTTATAAATTAATAGTAACTAGTGTTTCTCTCTCTTGAATATATAGTTGGTTTGCCACCATGAACACTGTACACCATGATATGTATTCTAACTAATAACAGTGACAGACAGTGTATGAAAACTTGTGAGAACAGTGTTATCAGAAATAAGATCACAACACACCAGTATGATCATGATCAGTATGATCAGTATCATGATGATAATTAGTGTTAACAGTGAACCTGAGTTTCTTGTCAGAGATACCAGATGCCAGGGTATTTGAAATGAGCTGTTTGTTCAATTTTAACCTCATGAATGGCAAAAAATGAATGATTAACTGTTTACTGTGACATGTATAACTTCACTCCAACAATAAAGGAAATGATGCCAAAGCCTAATGTTTAACATGTCAACATTTTATCAAAATGTAGTGTGCATCAACCAAGCAAAGAAATCCAAACATGTGAAACACTAAGCTATGATATAGTAATGACTCTACCCATAGGTGTGCCATTTTAAGCTGTAGTTTTTGTAGCCTTTATAAACGTGTACTCCTGTCATTCAACAGCCCTTCACAGGATGCTGGCCCACACCAAAGGCTATGAGGTCAGGGGGAGGCCAACATGAGATATGGCTTCATGTGGTCAGGTGGTTGCATAGACAGAGCACATTACAGGAGTCTGTGTTTACGACTAAGTCAAAGTGTATACGCTGGATAGAGCCTTTAATTAAATACAGACACATAGGGCTTCGTTGGTGCAAATGAGTACTCCCTCACTCTCTCACACTTGGGCAACTGCTAACACAGCAGCTCTGTTCTGTGGGTGTATATAGGAGCTGAGCTGTTCCCATGCACCACCCTATATCACTTCAACACAGCACACTGCAGAGGCAGGCAAATCTACCACCTCATGCACACTACACAGTCACACCTCAGTGTGTACATGTACAGAATTCACATTAAATGTCAGAATAACCACACAGGATGGGTATGAAACTGATACTGTACATCTGTATAGGCGAGGAATGCCTTTGCAACAGCCTAACAGCACTATAAATAGCCATCAAGTCCTATTGGTTGGCACCCTCCCACTGCCTGATATGTCTCATGTGTGAAAAGATTCTTTCCTACTATGGAGCTGCAATATATTCGTCTTTAGTGACATAACATAGGATACTGTCAAACGGCAATGGAATTAAAAATACACTATGAAATAAAGATCTGTGTCAGGTTACACATTAAAAAATACTTATTCTCTAGCAAACCAACTATAGGATGGTTGTACAAAACAATAAATCAAATTATACTTCCACTAATGTAGCACCACATTACATAACTACAAAACAGAGCTGCCCACAACAGCAAAGAATAGGACATTTCTATTCAAACAAACCCAGAGGAAAAAAAAACAAGGCTGTGCTCAACCCAGCTTCACATCTCCCCGAGTCTCTCCTCCTTTCTGCAGCACCGACTGTTGCCGTGACAACCAGGATGACCTTGCTTTTAGTCTCTGCAGCGACTGTGGGGAGGAAATGTGGGGAGGGGAACTAACTGCACACGAGGCACAACACAACACTGCAGACTTCTCCTGCCTG
The DNA here is from genome assembly GCA_030347295.1 of Setipinna tenuifilis. Taxonomy (NCBI): domain Eukaryota; kingdom Metazoa; phylum Chordata; class Actinopteri; order Clupeiformes; family Engraulidae; genus Setipinna; species Setipinna tenuifilis. The sequence goes on from CM059272.1 coordinate 27,601,577, forward strand.
TCTGGGGCTCTGACTAGGATGAGGGTAAATGAGTAGATCTGTGTTCAAACCCACAGAAATGTTTGTGGCTGTCAGCAACCCATCCACTGAATAAACTCACAGCCTTTGAGCCACATTAGGGACAGTTCCAATTGTAGGATTAGAACAAAAGGTTGTGCTTGCAGACAATGTATATTTGTAGCAACAGAGCAACTTAGTGTTGTGTAAAACATTTTCCTATTAGGTTTCTTATGTAAAACAATGCACACTGCTACCCATTATGATGACCAACATCCTGCTTGCCAAGACATAGAAAAGCAGTGCTTTGTTCTCCCTCAAATAGTATAAAGAATTCATTAGAACTGAAAAGACGATGACCAACAGTGTTCTTCACAGCTTCTCTGTTACCCAATCTGGGCTGATGAATCAGTGAGACATAAAGTATGCCTGACACAAGAGTGTGACTCATAAACAGTGTCAGCTACTGAGTTCCTTTAGTAGACTATTATTTAACAGCTTACCCAAACAAGAGAGAGAAAAGCCAATGCTAACCCTGAGCTAAGACTGCAAGGCTGACTGTGTTTGAAATGGAGGAAGGCGGAGATGAGAGGAGAACATAGCATCCCTCTACAGTACAGTTAGAATTTCAAAGCCTCTCTGTGTGTGTGTGTGTGTGTGTGTGTGTGTGTGTGTGTGTGTGTGTGTGTGTGTGTGTGTGTGTGTGTGTGTGTGTGAGGGAGAGAGAGAGATGAGTGAATGTGGGTCAGTGTGCTTAGGGTGGGGATGGAGGGAGGGAGGAGGGAGCGGGAGAGAGGAAAAGGGAGCAAAGAAGGAATGAGAATCAGGCATAGCGAGAGGAAGGGGATACAGAGAAGAGAGAAGCGAGACTTAAAGTGGATTTAGACGCAATCCTATCCAGAAACAAATCATATACTGAGTGAGAAGCTATTCAATTGTGAGCTTTTCATAGTAACTTGAAACATAAAATGGTGGGTATTGTGTGTTAGTATTCAGATGACTTAGAAAGAAAACGCACCACCTTACAGCACAGTCTCACAGTTTGGTGGTGATTATGGTAATGTTTACTATTTGGCTCCCAACACACTGATCCAAAGAGCTTTTTACAGTAGAATCTCTCACTCACAATTACGCGTAAAACACAAATAAATGAGCTGGTATGCCAATAATTCTCACTTTAAAAAGTGACATTGTGGTGTTTGTTTTTACTAATAAATGGAACGAGGAAATTGTGGTGAATGTATTAACAGCCAAACAACTTTAAACCATTCACCAGAAGCATTTACCCCATTACAGCAGACCACAGTAATACAATAACTGATCTCTCCCGATATTTAGAGTATGCCACTTGCAGACTTACAGCCATTTGTCTAAATGATGGGACAACCTACACTGCAAAATGCACTTAGAAGTATAAGATCCCTTTATTAATTTGTAGGTCTGAACCTTACTGAAGCTATCATCTATCTATCTACTAAATGAATCTATCTGCACTGGGTGTCGTCCTAGTCCTGGCTAGAGTGGGTATACTCCAGGTCTGTCTTGTTTTTTTATGACATACTAGCTGTAAAGAGGTTAATCAAAGTTACAAGAAATGGCTAACCGGCAATTCGATATTCCACAAGACTATCTCTATACTGTGTGTGTGTGTGTGTTTGTGTGTGTCTGTGTCTGTGTGTGTCTGTGTGTGTCTGTGTGTTTGTCTGTCTGTCTTCCTGTCTGTGTGTGTGTCTGTCTGTGTCTGTCATAATATATTATATTTATATCTTATCACACACAGCCAATTCTGTCCCCTAAGATCCCAAATGCATCTGCTTCTGGACAAATCTCAACTCTCTGAACCGTAACTGATCCCTTAACATTGACAACAGAGTGACCGACATGACCCACAAGTCACATTTGTGGATCAGCGTGGTATGTGCTAGCTCTTTCTCACCTCTAAGGAGAGATCTGCATCCAGCTGCTCTTTCCTGTCTCTCTGTACTGTCCCCGGCCGACTCAGGCTCACTGTGAGCGTGTTCTGGCTGTAGGGCCTCATGGGCTTTATGTCACTCCTCCGGGAGTCCGTAGTGCCGCAGAACTCATACACCTGCTGCAGGGTCCCGTCAGAGTACATGGTGGGGTAGTAGGGGATGACGGGGAGATTATTGGCCGATTTATAGAACAGCCTTCTCTGTCTCCATCGGTAGATTTTTACCGATATGATCGTGATCACAGAGAAAATGAAAAGTATCGACACTACAATCAGGGCTAGGATTAGGTAAAAAGTCAGGTTATCACTGTAGTCCTTGCTGTGCGTAAAGTCTGTAAACTCTGAGAGCACTTCAGGGAAGCTGTCCGCCACTGCCACGTTCACAGTGACTGTAGCAGAGCGAGAGGGCTGTCCGTTGTCCTCCACTACAACAGTGAGTTTCTGTTTCACAGCATCTTTATCAGTCACCTGGCGCACAGTTCTGATCTCTCCATTCTGTGTGCCCACTTCAAACAGCGCTCTGTCTGCAGCTTTCTGTAGTTTATATGAGAGCCAGGCATTCTGTCCAGAGTCCACATCCACAGCCACTACTTTAGTGACCAGATAGCCAATATCTGCTGATCGAGGCACAATTTCAGCCACAACAGAGCCACTAGTCTGAACCGGATAAAGTATCTGAGGTGCGTTGTCATTCTGATCTTGAACAAAGATGTTTAGGGTTGCATTCGTGCTCAGGGGAGGGGTGCCTCCATCCTGGGCTTTGATTCTTATTTTCAGAGATTTCATCTGTTCATAATCGAAAGGCTTCATGGCATAGATTACACCTGTATCTGTATTTATGGAAATAAAGGATTCAAGGGGTGTGCCATTTAAACTTCCATCATCAATGAAATAAGATATGCGTGAATTTGGTCCCCAGTCTGCATCAACAGCTTTGACTGAAAATATAGACAGAGATGGGGAGTTATTTTCTGGCACATATGCGTTGTACATCTCATTATCAAACTGGGGAGCATTGTCATTAATGTCTGATATTTTGAGAGTCAGTGCCTCTTTACTGGAAAGAGGTGGTTTTCCTCCATCCACAGCTGTTACGGTGATATTGTATGCGGGTGTCAGTTCTCTGTCCAGTTCTGAGTCTGTCACAAGGTTGTAATAATTTGGCATGGAAGACACAATTTTAAATGGAGAGTTTGGGATTATCGAACATGTAACTTTACCATTTTCACCTGAATCAAGGTCTTGGACATTGATCATGGCTATAACAGTGCCAGGGGCTGCATCTTCGGGTAAAGTGCTTGAAAATGACATAACTGTTATTTTTGGAGCATTGTCATTTACATCAATAACGTCAATTACTATCTCATAGGAGTTTGTTAAACCACCATTGTCTATGGCGACTGCTTTTATCTTAAACTGTTTGAATTTTTCATAATCTAAAGGTCCCGCAACAGTGACTTCACCAGATCTTGCGTTAATACTAAAAGAAGCCTTAATAATGGGCGTAGCATGCTCGAAATAATACTGTATAACACTGCTCGCATCCTCGTCTGCATCAGTCGCTGTGACTGTTGTTATCAACATGCCTACCGCTGAGTTCTCAAGAACAGAAGCTTTGTATGTCGTCTGGCTGAATACAGGAGCATTGTCATTGGCGTCAAGAACACGAATATGTATTTTTACAGTCCCCGAACGCTGTGGACTGCCGCCATCAATGGCAGTAAGCAGGGCCGCCCCTTCACATACGCAGAGTACGCAGCGTGCGTAGGGCCTCAGACAGTCATCGATCGGGGTTTGGCAAAGTGCTTTCAGCACCATATATGTCTATAGACACGTCCAAGAGGGAGAAGTAGCCTAAAGCGTGCGCGGAGCGGAGTTTCACGCTCTCGTTTGTGCCTAATACAAAGCCACCCACCCCCCTCCTCCCCCCTGAAATGGTACAGCCCAGTTTGCATCTTTCTGTCAGTGTTCGCTGCAGCTGGCTACTGCTAGCGCCCAAATTTGCTACATCGGACCCCAAGTTTAAGTAGCCAAAAATCCAAGAATGAAACGGCAGTTTGAGTCTGGAGCTGGAAAAAGGAAGAAAAAGAAACAAAAGGATGATTCCCGTTCATCCCTCGCTAGTAACTGCTTGTTAAAGATTTGAATTGTTCATTATTAATGCTAGTTTAATAACCAATGCTTACTTCAGGCTAGGTTGCGTTGCCTTTGCTGAATTGAGGTAAACACTAACTTATAGAAACTAATTAGATTTTACAGTGCACGTGGCACATTTGCAAATAGCTGAAAGCTGACAGTATAGTTTGTAGATTTTGACTGTCTTATAAGTCACCAAAAGTCCTTATTATCCGTCAGTGTACACTACTTTAGTAGCTGATGCCTCCTATTAGGCAATGCATTTCCAGGCTAGGTTGCGTGTTGGCTTTGCTGATTTGATGTAGTTGTAAACTCTAAATTATAAAAACGAATATTGTACAATGCATGTGGCATGCTTGGAAATAGTTGACAGTGTAGTTTGTAGTTTTTGAGTGCCTAATTAGTCAACAAAGTCCTTTTTGCTCTGTCCTTGTGCGTCAGTTCACTACTTCAGTCCAAATATATTCTGCCTGATGACCAGACAGCCAAAATGGCAAGTAGAGCTTTACTAGCCAAACACACACACTAAAATGGGTCAAAGTGGCAAGTAAACCTGCAAACCAGCAAAACTGTGCTTAATGTGTAGTTTTACAGCATGCTTCTATGTTTCCCTAATTTTATATAACATACTTTTATAAATTGCATTTCATATCGTTTTCCCATCATTGTTGCTCTTAAGAATGTTCTAACACGTATTTATTATTTATACATTATTAATGGTGCTGCTCTTCTTTACTTTTACTGTTATTAGCCTTATTTATTATAATATTGTAAATGTTCAAATGTGAATTTGTGTGTGAATGTGGGTGTGTGGCACGTGCGCGTGTGTATGGTGAGGTGGGGGGGGGGGGGGGGGGGCCCTCCCAGAACAGTTATGCTTAGGGCCTCCAAAACCTTAGGGGCGGCCCTGGCAGTAAGCGTAAGGTAATGATTCGCCTTCTGCTCCCTGTCTAGTGGCATTTTGAGGACCATTTCAACATTTTTGCTACCATCTGTACTGCTTTGTACGTTTAAGATGAAATGGTCTGTGGGATGTAAAACGTATTTTTGCAAGGTATTTATTCCCACGTCTGGATCAATCGCTCCTTCTAACGAAAAGCGCGCCCCGGGAAGGGATGATTCGCTAATTTCTTTGTCAATTTCATTCCTAGGAAACACAGGGCTATTGTCGTTTATATCCACAATGTCAATAGAGACACGATATAGTTCCATAGGATTTTCAAGAATTAAGTCAAAACCGAGACTGCAGGCGGATATTTCCCCGCACAGAGCCTCACGGTCGATTCTTTGCTTTACGACTAACTGTCCTGCTTCTCTGTCCAGCCCAATGTACTCACTGCCATCGGAGGTGAAAACTCGGGCTCTCCCGGACACAAGTCGCTTCAATTCCACTCCTAGATCGTTTGCTACATTCCCAATAACAGATCCTTTCACCATTTCCTCGGATATGGAATAACGAATTTGTCCCATCACAAGTTGAAAAAGACAAAAGCACAAAAACGCAAACAATGGCCATCTTTCACGACTGCCTCTTCCTCCCATCTTCATGCATAGAAGCGCAATGTGCATTTTATCAAAACGTCAGGCAAAGAATGGGGCGTTAAATCTTCCAAAAATTCCACCAAAATGCTCTTAAAACATCACAGGTCTTACAACCGCCGTCTAAACACCATGTTGTGAACAAACTGACTGAAGTGTCTGAGTAGCTATACTCGTTTAAAGCGAAGATGATGAGAAGTACTAATGTCCATATTATACATGCGATCTACAGCGGCACTTAGGGTTCGGAGGTGGTATTACAGGTGTAACTGTGTGTGCTTTTAAAGCAGGTGGCGCTCTGTACCTGTGGATAAACTGTTTAACAATGGGGGAGCAGATAATAACTTGGTTTCCAAATAACAGGTTTACCGGCACTTCAGCTACATCATCCTATGAGTAAACACAGTCTACCAAACACGTTGTTTGTGAAACAAAGGGTTGGGGGTGGGTGGATTCGCACTTGTAGTTCTGACGTGTATCCAATTAGCACTGTTTGCAACATTTATGTCACGATAAAATATGCTGTTTACATGACAGCAACACAAACAGGTGTTTCACCAAAGTATATAATATTATTAGACGTTTAAATATGTCTAACATTGGACCCTTCTCACCTCTAAAGACAGGTCAACATCCAGTTGTTCTTTCTTTTCTCTCTGAACAGTTCCTGGTCGACTCAGGCTCACCAGCGTGCTCTGACTGTATGGCCTCATAGGCTTTACGTCACTCATCCTCGAGTCGGTGGTTCCACACACCTCGTAGTTGTACACGTGCTGCAGAGTTCCGTCAGAGTACATTGTTGGATAATAAGGAATCACTGGGAGATTATTGGCTGATTTATAAAACAACTTTCTCTGTCTCCATCTGTAGATACGAATAGATATGATTGCAATGACGGAGAAGATGAAAAGCAGCGAGACTGCAATCAGAGCTAACACCAAATAAAAAGTCAAACCATCGCTGTAGTTCTTGTCGTGCGTAAAGTCTGTGAATTCTGAGAGCACTTCAGGGAAGCTGTCTGCCACTGCCACGTTCACAGTGACTGTAGCAGAGCGAGAGGGCTGTCCGTTGTCCTCCACTACAACAGTGAGTTTCTGTTTCACAGCATCTTTATCAGTCACCTGGCGCACAGTTCTGATCTCTCCATTCTGTGCGCCCACTTCAAACAGCGCTCTGTCTGCAGCTTTCTGTAGTTTATATGAGAGCCAGGCATTCTGTCCAGAGTCCACATCAACAGCCACTACTTTAGTCACCAGATAGCCAATATCAGCTGATCGAGGCACAATTTCAGCCACAACAGAGCCACTAGTCTGTACTGGATAAAGTACCTGTGGCGCGTTGTCATTCTGATCCTTGATGAAGATGTTCATTGTTGCATTGGTGCTCATAGGAGGGGTGCCCCCATCCTGTGCTTTGATTTTTATTTTCAGCGACTTCATTTGCTCATAATCGAAAGGCTTCATTGCATAGAGCACGCCTGTGTCTGTGTTTATAGAAATAAATGATGCTAGAGAAGCACCATTTAAAGTCCCATCCTCAAGGAAATAAGATACACGTGCATTTGGGCCCCAGTCGGCATCTTTAGCTTTAACCGTAAATATAGACAAAGATGGGGAGTTATTTTCAAGTACATAAACATCATATGTTTCCTGTTCAAACTGTGGAGCATTGTCATTAATGTCTGATATCTTTACAGTCAGTGTCTCTCTAGTAGAGAGCGATGGAGTGCCTCCGTCCACTGCTGTAACGGTTATATTGTATTCAGCTATTTGTTCTCTGTCCAGTGCTGAATCTGTGACTAGGTTGTAATAGCTCGATAAGGACCGCACTATTTTAAATGGAGAGTTACGATCGATAGAACATGTGACCTTTCCATTGTCACCTGAATCGAGGTCTTGGACATTAATAATAGCTACAACTGTCCCCAGTGCTGCGTTTTCAGGTAAGGCACTGGTGAATGACATGACTGTAATTTTGGGAGCATTATCATTTACATCTATAACGTCAATTATAACCTCACGAGAGTCAGTTAAGCCACCACTATCTTTAGCAACTACTTTTATTTTGAATTGCTTGTTTTTTTCATAATCTATGGGTCCAGCGACCTTAATTTGGCCAGATTCGGTTTCGATAGCAAACAATGCCATGACATTGGCTTGAGCATGTTCAAAATAGTACTGTATATGGGCATTTACGCCTTCATCAGAGTCAGTCGCCCTGACTGTTGTCACTAATGTTCCTATTGCTGAATTCTCAGAAACAGACGCTTTGTACACTGCTTGGTTAAATACTGGTGCATTGTCATTATGATCGAGAACAGAGATGTGGATTTTTACTGTCCCAGATCTTTGTGGGTTTCCGCCATCGACAGCGGTAAGTGTGAGGTAATGATGCTCTTTCTTTTCTCTGTCCAGCGGTGTTTTTAAAACCATTTCAACATTTTTGCTGCCATCTGAACTGCTCTGTACATTTAAATTAAAATGATCTGTCGGGTGTAAAACGTATTTTTGTAACGTGTTTAACCCTACATCAGGATCAATCGCACCTCCCAAAGAAAAGCGAGCTCCGGGTAGGGCGGATTCGCTGATTTCTTGGTCTATCTCATTCTTAAGAAAAACAGGACTGTTGTCGTTTACATCCTGTATGTCAATAGTAATGCTGTAAAGCTCCATAGGATTTTCAAGAATCACTTCAAAACTGAGACTACAAGCCGACATATCCCCGCAGAGCTGCTCGCGGTCCATTCTTTGTTTAACTACCAGCTGCCCTTTCTCTCTGTCGAGCCCAACGTACTCACTGCCATCCGATGTGAACACACGAGCTCTCCCGGACACAAGCCTCTTCAGTTCAATCCCAAGATCGTTTGCTATATTCCCAACAATAGATCCCTTTGCCATTTCCTCTGGTATGGAGTAACGGATTTGTCCCATTGCAAGCTGAAATAGGAAGGCGTCCAAGAGGACAAACGACAATAGCCATCTGTAAAAACAGCTTCCCACCTCCATTTCGATTAACAAAGCACAATTCTTGATGTCACCGTATTACAGCACCTTTTTCCAGAGGAAAAAATCTATTTAAAAAGCCACCAAAACAATTTCCAGAAAGCTCAAATTTTCACAACAGTAGTCAACCCTTGTTAATCGTATAGTGACTGCTAACTCGCAACCTGAAACAAATCAATCTTTTTTTTCATAGGACATTTCAGTCTGACAGGAAAGGGAGGTACGAAATGACTAAATGTCCATGCGATCAACAGCGGCACCTAGGGTCCAAGCATTGTGTTACAATGTCTAAATGCATCTGATGATGTACCGATTAAACTTTGGTAATTGTGACATAAAATCTATTTTCGCGAATATGCAAGTGAGTTCAGTGCTTTACACCTACATGTTTTGTGACTTAACAAATATACTTTGAGCACACATGGGCCACAGTGTATGTGTTATGATTATTTAGGCCTACTAAACATTGAAAGGCATGGAGAGAGTGGACATTTCTGTGTATCAATTCTTATTGTATTCAAATCGACCAAATCGTGTAATATTGCTCATGAATAAGCCAAAATTAAACAAAAGAGATGTACATTTCTGTCTGGGTGACAGGCTTCAAGTGTCTCTTACTTTTAAGGTCCCAATTACCAAAAGGTGAACACATTTTTTCTAACTAAAAAGTTAGACAGTAAACGCAAGGTCAGGCTTAGGTCACATGTGGTTTAGATGCGTATTCTTGCTTATTCTCACCTCCAAGGACAGCTCAGCGTCCACCTGTACTTCCCTTTGTCTCTGCACAGTCCCAGGCCGACTCAGGCTCACCAGTGTGTTCTGACTGTATGGTCTCATAGGCTTTACGTCACTCATCCTTGAATCAGTGGTTCCACACACTTCGTAGTTATAGGCATGGTGCAAAGTTCCGTCTGAGTACATTGTTGGATAGTACGGGATGACAGGGAGATTGTTGGCCGATTTATAGAATAACTTTCTCTGTCTCCATCTGTAGATTTTAACAGATATAATTGCAATGATAGAGAAAATGAAAAGTATTGACACTACAATCAGGGCCAACACTAAAAAGAAAGTCAAGTTGTTATTGTAGTCCTTGTCGTGCGTAAAGTCTGTGAATTCAGAAAGCACTTCAGGGAAGCTGTCTGCCACTGCCACGTTCACAGTGACTGTAGCAGAGCGAGAGGGCTGTCCGTTGTCCTCCACTACAACAGTGAGTTTCTGTTTCACAGCATCTTTATCAGTCACCTGGCGCACAGTTTTGATCTCTCCATTCTGTGTGCCCACTTCAAACAGCGCTCTGTCTACAGCTTTCTGTAGTTTATATGAGAGCCAGGCATTCTGTCCAGAGTCCACATCCACAGCCACTACTTTAGTCACCAGATAGCCAATATCAGCTGATCTAGGGACAATTTCAGCCACAACAGAGCCACTGGTCTGAACAGGATAGAGTACCTGTGGTGTATTATCGTTCTGGTCTTGTACAAAGATCTTCAGTGTTGCATTGGTGCTGAGAGGTGGGGTGCCTCCATCTTGTGCTTTTATTTTTACTATGAATGATTTGATCTGTTCATAATCAAAAGCTTTAGTTGCATATATCACTCCAGTGTCCGAATTTATAGAAATAAATGATGCAAGAGAGGCACCATTCAAAGTCCCATCCTCTAGGAAATAAGATACACGTGCATTTGGGCCCCAATCGGCGTCTTTTGCTTTAACCGAGAATATAGACAAAGATGGGGAGTTATTTTCAAGTACATAAACATCATATCTTTCCTGTTCAAACTGTGGAGCATTGTCATTAATGTCTGATATCTTTACAGTCAGTGTCTCTCTAGTAGAGAGCGGTGGGGTGCCTCCGTCCACTGCTGTAACTGTTATATTGTATTCGGATATCTGCTCTCTGTCCAGTGCTGAATCTGTGACTAGGTTGTAATAGCTCGATAAGGACCGAACTATTTTAAACGGAGAGTTACGATCGATAGAACATGTGACCTTTCCATTTTCACCTGAATCGAGGTCTTGCACATTTATCATAGCTACAACTGTTCCCAGTGCTGCGTTTTCAGGTAAAGCACTGGTGAATGACATGACAGTAATTTTCGGAACATTATCATTTACGTCGATAACATCTATAATTACCTCACAAGAGTCAGTTAAGCCACCAGTGTCTTTAGCAATTACTTTAATCTGAAATTGTTTGTGTTTTTCATAATCAATAGAACCAGCAACCGTGATTTCGCCAGATTCAGTGTCGATAGCAAACAATGCCATAAAATTAGCTGGGGCATGTTCGAAATAGTACTGTATATGGGCATTTACGCCTTCATCAGCGTCAGTCGCCCTGACTGTTGTCACTAATGTTCCTATTGCTGAATTCTCCGACACAGATGCTTTGTATACTCTTTGGTTAAATACTGGTGCATTATCATTATTATCGAGAACAGAGATGTGGATTTTTACTGTCCCAGATCTTTGTGGGCTTCCACCATCTACAGCTGTAAGTGTGAGGTAATGGTGCTCTTTCTTTTCTCTGTCCAGCGGTGTTTTTAAAACCATTTCAACATTTTTATTACCATCTGCACGGCTCTGTACACTCAAATCAAAATGGTCTGTCGGCTGTAAAACGTATTTTTGTAACGTGTTTAGCCCCACATCCGCATCAATCGCACCTCCCAAAGAAAAACGAGCTCCGGGTAGGGCGGATTCGCTGATTTCTTGGTCTATCTCATTCTTAAGAAAAACAGGACTGTTATCGTTTACGTCCTGTATGTCGATAGTAATGCTGTACAGCTCCATAGGATTTTCAAGAATCACTTCAAAACTGAGACTACAAGCCGACATATCCCCGCAGAGCTGCTCGCGGTCCATTCTTTGTTTAACTACCAGCTGCCCTTTCTCTCTGTCGAGCCCAACGTACTCACTGCCATCCGATGTGAACACACGAGCTCTCCCGGACACAAGCCTCTTCAGTTCAATCCCAAGATCGTTTGCTATATTCCCAACAATAGATCCCTTCGCCATTTCCTCTGGTATGGAGTAACGGATTTGTCCAAGTGCAAAAGACATCACAAATGCACACAAAAACACGAGCGATAATGTCCATCTCTCACAGCACAATGCTTTCCTCATTTTGATGTCACTCAACGAGACATACACAATATGAACTAAATCCTGCCTTCTTTGTGCTGTTAAAACATAGATTTTATCAAATTCACCGAACCTAAGGTTTCCCCACACTATTCCGAATTATTTGCTGCCGCGGTCACCAAAAGCAGTGTGGTTTGGCCAGAACCTTCTTTAACTGTTTATAGATTATGGGAGGAACGAAGAAGAGAAAAGTATGCGCAATCAACAGCGGCACTTAGGGTCCAAAACATGTATTACAATAGTTTACAATAATTTACCAAGCCTTCTGATAATATATAGCATGCAAATACACAAATGTCAAAAACAAAAAAAGATATTACTGCTTTCAGGTGTGTATTAATAGCCTAATCAACACAGAAATTGCAGTGTAAGCTATTTAAAAAATGCGAACGGTTTGCACTTGAAAGAACAGCCTACCTGATTTGCATACAAGTTTGGGCAGAAGATAACAAACAACCTGACATAGCTGTCAACACGGATATCCCTTCCCGTTTGACGGCTCACGTGTATGTTTAAGTATTTTAAACATCACAAATAGCATTGCTGTAAAAAGATCGATATCCCTGATGTATGAGCTGTTTCCAAACGCTTTAAATCTCACCTCAGGGGAGATATCACCAACCTCCCGTTGCTTATGTTCTCGCTGTACGGTTCCCGCCCGACTCAGGCTCACCAGCGTGCTCTGACTGTATGGTCTCATGCTCTTTACGTCACTCATCCTTGAATCAGTAGTTCCGCACACTTCGTAGTTATAGGCATGGTGCAAAGTTCCGTCTGAGTACATTGTTGGGTAATATGGAATGACAGGGAGATTGTTGGCGGATTTATAGAATAACTTTCTCTGTCTCCATCTGTAGATTTTAACAGATATAATTGCAATGACAGAGAAAATGAAAAGTATTGACACTACAATCAGAGCCAACACTAAAAAGAAAGTCAAGTTGTTATTGTAATCCTTGTCGTGCGTAAAGTCTGTGAACTCTGAGAGCACTTCAGGAAAGCTGTCTGCCACTGCCACGTTCACAGTGACTGTAGCAGAGCGAGAGGGCTGTCCGTTGTCCTCCACTACAACAGTGAGCTTCTGTTTCACAGCATCTTTATCAGTCACCTGGCGCACAGTTCTGATCTCTCCATTTTGTGCGCCCACTTCAAACAGCGCTCTGTCTGCAGCTTTCTGTAGTTTAAATGAGAGCCAGGCATTCTGTCCAGAGTCCACATCAACAGCCACCACTTTAGTGACCAGATAGCCGATATCAGCTGATCGTGGCACTATTTCAGCCACCACAGAGCCACTGGTCTGGACTGGATAAAGTACCTGTGGCGTATTATCATTCTGATCTTGTACAAAGATCTTCAGTGTTGCATTGGTGCTGAGAGGGGGAGTGCCTCCATCCTGTGCTTTTATTTTTACTATGAATGATTTCATCTGTTCGTAATCGAAAGCTTTAGTTGCATATATCACTCCAGTATCGGAATTTATAGAAATGAATGATGCAAGAGAAGCACCATTTAAAGTCCCATCCTCAAGAAAATAAGATACACGTGCATTTGGGCCCCAATCAGCGTCTTTAGCTTTAACCGTAAATATAGACAAAGATGGGGAGTTATTTTCATGCACAAACACATCATATGTTTCCTGTTCAAACTGTGGAGCATTGTCATTAATGTCTGATATCTTTGCAGTCAGTGTCTCTCTAGTAGAGAGCGATGGGGTGCCTCCGTCCACTGCTGTAACGGTTATATTGTATTCAGCTATTTGTTCTCTGTCCAGTGCTGAATCTGTGACTAGGTTGTAATAGCTTGCTAAAGACCTCACTATTTTAAATGGAGAGTTACGATCGATAGAACATGTGACCTTTCCATTTTCACCTGAATCGAGGTCTTGGACATTTATCATAGCTACAACTGTTCCCAGTGCTGCATTTTCAGGTAAAGCACTGGTGAATGACATGACTGTAATTTTCGGAACATTATCATTTACGTCGGTGACATCAATAATTACCTCACAGGAGTCTGTTAACCCACCGTTGTCTTTAGCAATTACTTTCATCTCAAATTGTTTGTTTTTTTCATAATCTATGGGTCCAGCGACCTTAATTTGGCCAGATTCAGTGTCGATAGCGAACAATGCCATAACATTGGCTTGAGCATGTTCAAAATAGTACTGTATATGGGCATTTAAGCCTTCATCAGCGTCAGTCGCCCTCACTGTTGTCACTAATGTTCCTATTGCTGAATTCTCAGGAACAGACGCTTTGTACACTGCTTGGTTAAATACTGGTGCATTGTCATTATGATCGAGAACAGAGATGTGGATTTTTACTGTCCCAGATCTTTGTGGGTTTCCGCCATCGACAGCGGTAAGTGTGAGGTAATGGTGTTCTTTCTTTTCTCTGTCCAGGGGTGTTTTTAAAACCATTTCAATATTTTTACTACCACCTGAACGGCTCTGTACACTCAAATCAAAATGGTCTGTCGGTTGTAAAACGTATTTTTGTAACGTGTTTAACCCTACATCAGGATCAATCGCACCTCCCAAAGGGAAGCGAGCTCCGGGTAGGGCGGATTCGCTGATTTCTTGCTCTATGTCATTCTTAAGAAAAACAGGACTGTTATCGTTTACATCCTGTATATCGATAGTAATGCTGTAAAGCTCCATAGGATTTTCAAGAATCACTTCAAAACTGAGACTACAAGCCGACATATCCCCGCAGAGCTGCTCGCGGTCCATTCTTTGTTTAACTACCAGCTGCCCTTTCTCTCTGTCGAGCCCAACGTACTCACTGCCATCCGATGTGAACACACGAGCTCTCCCGGACACAAGCCTCTTCAGTTCAATCCCAAGATCGTTTGCTATATTCCCAACAATAGATCCCTTCGCCATTTCCTCTGGTATGGAGTAACGGATTTGTCCAAGTGCGAAGGACATCAGTGATGCCCACAAAAACACGAGCGATAATGTCCATCTCTCACAGCACAATACTTTCCTCATTTTGATGTCACTCCACGGGACATACACAATATGAACCCAATCCTGCCTTCCTTGTGCTGTTTAAACATAGATTTTATCAAATCCACCGACCCTAAGGTTTCCCCACACTATTCCGAATTATTTGCTGCCGCGGTCACCAAAAGCAGTGTGGTTTGGGCAGAACCGTCTTTAACTGTTTATAGATTATGGGAGGAACGAAGAAGAGAAAAGTATGCGCAATCAACAGCGGCACTTAGGGTCCAAAACATGTATTACAATAGTTTACAATAATTTACCAAGCCTTCTGATAATATATAGCATGCAAATACACAAATGTCAAAAACAAAAAAAGATATTACTGCTTTCAGGTGTGTATTAATAGCCTAATCCACACAGAAATTGCAGTGTAAGCTATTTAAAAAATGCGAACGGTTTGCACTTGAAAGAACAGCCTACCTGATTTGCATACAAGTTTGGGCAGAAAATAACAAACAACCTGACATATCTGTCAACACGGATATCCCTTCCCGTTTGACGACTCACGTGTATGTTTAAGTATTTTAAACATCACAAATAGCATTGCTGTAAATAGATCGATATCCCTGATGTCTGAGCTGTTTCCAAAAGCTTTAAATCTCACCTCAGGGGAGATATCACCAACCTCCCGTTGCTTCTGTTCTCGCTGTACGGTTCCCGCCCGACTCAGGCTCACCAGCGTGCTCTGACTGTATGGTCTCATGCTCTTTACGTCACTCATCCTTGAATCAGTAGTTCCGCACACTTCGTAGTTATAGGCATGGTGCAAAGTTCCGTCTGAGTACATTGTTGGGTAATATGGAATGACTGGGAGATTGTTGGCGGATTTATAGAATAACTTTCTCTGTCTCCATCTGTAGATTTTAACAGATATAATTGCAATGATAGAGAAAATGAAAAGTATTGACACTACAATCAGAGCCAACACTAAAAAGAAAGTCAAGTTGTTATTATAATCCTTGTCGTGCGTAAAATCGGTGAATTCTGAGAGCACTTCAGGAAAGCTGTCCGCCACTGCCACGTTCACAGTGACTGTAGCAGAGCGAGAGGGCTGTCCGTTGTCCTCCACTACAACAGTGAGTTTCTGTTTCACAGCATCTTTATCAGTCACCTGGCGCACAGTTCTGATCTCTCCATTTTGTGCGCCCACTTCAAACAGCGCTCTGTCTGCAGCTTTCTGTAGTTTATATGAGAGCCAGGCATTCTGTCCAGAGTCCACATCAACAGCCACCACTTTAGTGACCAGATAGCCGATATCAGCTGATCGAGGCACAATTTCAGCCACAACAGAGCCACTGGTCTGAACTGGATAGAGTACCTGTGGTGTATTATCGTTCTGGTCTTGTACAAAGATCTTCAGTGTTGCATTGGTGCTGAGAGGGGGAGTGCCTCCATCCTGTGCTTTTATTTTTATTATGAATGATTTAATTTGTTCGTAATCGAAAACTTTAGTGGCATATATCACTCCAGTATCCGAATTTATAGAAATATATGATGCAAGAGAAGCACCATTCAAAGTCCCATCCTCAAGGAAATAAGATACACGTGCATTTGGGCCCCAGTCGGCATCTTTAGCTTTAACCGTAAATATAGACAAAGATGGGGAGTTATTTTCAAGTACATGAATGTCATATGCTTCCTGTTCAAACTGTGGAGCATTGTCATTAATGTCTGATATCTTTACAGTCAGTGTCTGTCTAGTAGAGAGCGGTGGAGTGCCTCCGTCCACTGCTGTAACGGTTATATTGTATTCGGATATCTGTTCTCTGTCCAGTGCTGAATCTGTGACTAGGTTGTAATAGCTCGCTAAAGACCTCACTATTTTAAATGGAGAGTTACGATCGATAGAACATGTGACCTTTCCATTGTCACCTGAATCGAGGTCTTGGACATTCATCATAGCTACAACTGTCCCCAGTGCTGCGTTTTCAGGTAAAGCACTGGTGAATGACATGACTGTAATTTTCGGAACATTATCATTTACGTCGGTCACATCAATCATAACCTCACGAGAATCAGTTAAGCCACCATTATCTTTAGCAACTACTTTTATTTTGAATTGCTTGTTTTTTTCATAATCAATGGGTCCAGCGACCTTAATTTGGCCAGATTCAGCGTCGATAGTAAACAATGCCATGACATCAAAATAGTACTGTATATGAGCATTCCCCCCTTCATCAGCGTCAGTCGCCGTGACTGTTGTCACTAATGTTCCTATTGCTGAATTCTCAGGAACAGACGCTTTGTACACTGCTTGATTAAATAGTGGTGCATTGTCATTAATATCGAGAACAGAGATGTGGATTTTTACTGTCCCAGATCTTTGTGGGTTTCCGCCATCTACAGCGGTAAGTGTGAGATAATGGTGCTGTTTCTTTTCTCTGTCCAGGGGTGTTTTTAAAACCATTTCAACATTTTTGCTGCCATCTGAACTGCTCTGTACATTTAAATTAAAATGATCTGTCGGGTTTAAAACGTATTTTTGTAACGTGTTTAACCCTACATCAGGATCAATCGCACCTCCCAAAGGGAAGCGAGCTCCGGGTAGGGCGGATTCGCTGATTTCTTGGTCTATCTCATTCTTAGTAAAAACAGGACTGTTGTCGTTTACATCCTGTATATCGATAGTAATGCTGTAAAGCTCCATAGGATTTTCAAGAATCACTTCAAAACTGAGACTACAAGCCGACATATCCCCGCAGAGCTGCTCGCGGTCCATTCTTTGTTTAACTACCAGCTGCCCTTTCTCTCTGTCCAGCCCAACGTACTCACTGCCATCCGATGTGAACACACGAGCTCTCCCGGACACAAGCCTCTTCAGTTCAATCCCAAGATCGTTTGCTATATTCCCAACAATAGATCCCTTTGCCATTTCCTCTGGTATGGAGTAACGGATTTGTCCAAGTGCGAAAGACATCAGTGATGCCCACAAAAACACGAGCGATAATGTCCATCTCTCACAGCACAATGCTTTCTTCATTTTGATGTCAATCCACGGGACATATACAATATCAACACAATCCTGTCTTTCTTGTGCTGTTAAGAGTATCAAATCCACCAAACCTAAGGTTTCCCCACAGTATTCCTAATTATTTGCTGTCGCGGTCACCAAAAGCAGTGTGGTTTGGGCAGAACCTTCTTTAACTGTTTATAGATTATGGGAGGAACGAAAAAGAGAAAAGTATGCGCAATCAACAGCGGCACTTAGGGTCCAAAACATGTATTACAATAGTTTACAATGATTTACCAAGCCTTCTGATTAATATATAGCATGCAAATACACAAATGTCAAAGACTAAAAAAAAGATATTACTGTGTTCAGGTGTGTATTAATAGCCTAATCAACACAGAAATTGCAGTGTAAGCTATTTGAAAAGTGCAAACGGTTTGCACTTGAAAGAACAGCCTACCTGATTTGCATACAAGTTTGGGCAGAAAATAACAAACAACCTGACATGTCAACACGGATAACCCTTGACGACTCATATATATGTTTAAGTATTTTAAACATCACAAATAGCATTGCTGTAAATAAATCGATATCCCTGATGTCTGAGCTGTTTCCAATCGCTTCAAATCTCACCTCCGGAGAGATATCACCAAGCTCCTGTTGCTTCTGTTCTCGCTGTATGGTTCCCGCCCGACTCAGGCTCACCAGCGTGCTCTGACTGTATGGTCTCATGCTCTTCACGTCACTCATCCTAGAATCAGTGGTTCCGCACACTTCATAGTTATAGGCATGGTGCAAAGTTCCGTCTGAGTACATTGTTGGATAATACGGGATGACAGGGAGATTATTGGCCGATTTATAGAATAACTTTCTCTGTCTCCATCTGTAGATTTTAACAGATATAATTGCAATGACAGAGAAAATGAAAAGTATTGACACTACAATCAGAGCCAACACTAAAAAGAAAGTCAAGTTGTTATTGTAATCCTTGTCGTGCGTAAAGTCTGTGAATTCTGAGAGCACTTCAGGAAAGCTGTCCGCCACTGCCACGTTCACAGTGACTGTAGCAGAGCGAGAGGGCTGTCCGTTGTCCTCCACTACAACAGTGAGTTTCTGTTTCACAGCATCTTTATCAGTCACCTGGCGCACAGTTCTGATCTCTCCATTCTGTGCGCCCACTTCAAACAGCGCTCTGTCTGCAGCTTTCTGTAGTTTATATGAGAGCCAGGCATTCTGTCCAGAGTCCACATCCACAGCCACTACTTTAGTCACCAGATAGCCAATATCAGCTGATCTAGGGACAATTTCAGCCACAACAGAGCCGCTGGTCTGAACTGGATAGAGGACCTGTGGTGTATTATCATTCTGATCTTGCACACATATCTTCAGTGTTGCATTGGTGCTGAGAGGTGGGGTGCCTCCATCCTGTGCTTTTATTTTTATTATAAATGATTTAATCTGTTCGTAATCAAAAGCTTTAGTTGCATATATCACTCCAGTATCCGAATTTATAGAAATGAATGATGCAAGAGAAGCACCATTCAAAGCCCCATCCTCAAGAAAATAAGATACACGTGCATTTGGGCCCCAATCGGCATCTTTTGCTTTAACCGAGAATATAGACAAAGATGGGGAGTTATTTTCAAGTACATACACATCATATGTTTCCTGTTCAAACTGTGGAGCATTGTCATTAATGTCTGATATCTTTACAGTCAGTGTCTCTCTAGTAGAGAGCGGTGGGGTGCCTCCGTCCACTGCTGTAATGGTTATATTGTATTCGGATATCTGTTCTCTGTCCAGTGCTGAATCTGTGACTAGGTTGTAATAGTTCGCTAAGGACCTCACTATTTTAAATGGAGAGTTACGATCTATAGAACATGTGACCTTTCCATTGTCACCTGAATCGAGGTCTTGGACATTCAACATAGCTACAACTGTCCCCAGTGCTGCGTTTTCAGGTAAAGCACTGGTGAATGACATGACTGTAATTTTCGGAACATTATCATTTACATCGGTGACATCTATAACTATCTCACAGGAGCCTGTTAACCCACCATTGTCTTTAGCAACTACTTTTATCTCAAACTGTTTGTGTTTTTCATAATCAATTGGTCCAGCGACCTTAATTTGTCCAGATTCAGTGTCGATAGCAAACAATGCCATCACATTGGCAGGGGCATGTTCAAAATAGTACTGCACATGAGCATTTCCTCCTTCATCGGCGTCAGTCGCCCTCACTGTTGTCACTAATGTTCCTATTGCTGAATTCTCAGGAACAGACGCTTTGTACACTGCTTGGTTAAATACTGGTGCATTGTCATTATGATCGAGAACAGAGATGTGGATTTTTACTGTTCCAGATCTTTGTGGGTTTCCGCCATCGACAGCGGTAAGTGTGACGTAATGGTGCTCTTTCTTTTCTCTGTCCAGGGGTGTTTTTAAAACCATTTCAATATTTTTACTACCCCCTGAACGGCTCTGTACACTCAAATCAAAATGGTCTGTCGGCTGTAAAACGTATTTTTGTAACGTGTTTAGCCCCACATCCGCATCAATCGCGCCTCCCAAAGAAAAGCGAGCTCCGGGTAGGGCGGATTCGCTGATTTCTTGCTCTATGTCATTCTTAGGAAAAACAGGACTGTTATCGTTTACATCCTGTATGTCGATAGTAATGCTGTAAAGCTCCATAGGATTTTCAAGAATCACTTCAAAACTGAGACTACAAGCCGACATATCCCCGCAGAGCTGCTCGCGGTCCATTCTTTGTTTAACTACCAGCTGCCCTTTCTCTCTGTCCAGCCCAACGT
Source organism: Setipinna tenuifilis (assembly GCA_030347295.1). NCBI lineage: Eukaryota > Metazoa > Chordata > Actinopteri > Clupeiformes > Engraulidae > Setipinna > Setipinna tenuifilis. Next base: position 27,622,137 of record CM059272.1, read on the forward strand.
ACTCACTGCCATCCGACGTGAACACACGAGCTCTCCCGGACACAAGCCTCTTCAGTTCAATCCCAAGATCGTTTGCTATATTCCCAACAATAGATCCCTTTGCCATTTCCTCTGGTATGGAGTAACGGATTTGTCCAAGTGCAAAAGACATCAGTGATGCCCACAAAAACACGAGCGATAATGTCCATCTCTCACAGCACAATGCTTTCCTCATTTTGATGTCACTCAACGAGACATACACAATATGAACTCAATCCTGCCTTCTTTGTGCTGTTAAAACATAGATTTCATCAAATTCACCGAACCTAAGGTTTCCCCACACTATTCCGAATTATTTCCTGCCGCGGTCACCAAAAGCAGTGTGGTTTGGGCAGAACCTTCTTTAACTGTTTATAGATTATGGGAGGAACGAAGGAGAGCAGAATATACGCAATCAACAGCGGCACTTAGGGTCCAAAACATGCATTACAATATTTTAAAATACTTCACTTTAGTTGTTGAGGATATATCATGCAAATTAAAAAAATATATAAGGAAAAGTGAAAAGATATATTGCCATTTCAAGTTGTGTGTGCATAACCTAATCAATACAGATATTGCATGGTAAGCTTTTTTTTTTTTTTTTTTTAAGTACACATGGTTTGCACTGGAAAGCTCAGCCTACCTACTGTGCATATATGTTTGCACATAATAACCGTCAATCTGTTGTAGCGGTCAACAGAAAATAAAGCTCACTCTCATATTCAATGAGTTATGGGCATGTTTGAGTATTTAAAATATAAAAAAGTAGCACTGACGTACACAAATCTATAGCCCTGATGTATGACCTGTTTCCAAACGTTTTAAATCTCACCTCGGGGGAGATATCTCCAACCTCCTGTTGCTTCTGTTCTCGCTGTACGGTTCCCGCCCGACTCATGCTCATCAACGTGCTCTGACTGTATGGTCTCATGCCCTTTACGTCACTCATCCTCGAGTCGGTGGTCCCACACACCTCGTAGTTGTACACGTGCTGCAAAGTTCCATCAGAGTACATTGTTGGGTAATATGGAATGACGGGGAGGTTGTTGGCGGATTTATAGAATAACTTTCTCTGTCTCCATCTGTAGATCTTAACAGATATGATGGCGATAACAGAAAAAATGAAGAGGAATGACACTACAACCAGAGCAAGGATTAAGTAAAAAGTGAGATTGTTGTTATAATCCTTGTCGTGCGTAAAATCAGTGAATTCTGAGAGCACTTCAGGGAAGCTGTCCGCCACTGCCACGTTCACAGTGACTGTAGCAGAGCGAGAGGGCTGTCCGTTGTCCTCCACTACAACAGTGAGTTTCTGTTTCACAGCATCTTTATCAGTCACCTGACGCACAGTTCTGATCTCTCCATTCTGTGCGCCCACTTCAAACAGCGCTCTGTCTGCAGATTTCTGTAGTTTATATGAGAGCCAGGCATTCTGTCCAGAGTCCACATCGACAGCAACCACTTTAGTGACCAGATAGCCAATATCAGCTGATCGAGGCACAATTTCAGCCACCACAGAGCCGCTGGTCTGAACTGGATAGAGTATCTGAGGTGTGTTGTCATTCTGATCTGTAATTAAAATGGTGACGGTGGCATTGCTGCCGAGAGGCGGGGAGCCTCCGTCCAAAGCTTTAACTCGGATGCGTAATGCCTTCATTTGTTCAAAATCAAAAGCCATCACTGCGTGGATGACCCCGCTCTCTGAGTTGATGGAGACATATGTCGATAATAAATCACTGTTCATCTGCGTCTCCTCCAAATAATAGGATATTCGAGCATTGTGACCCGTGTCTTTATCACTGGCTTTCACAGAAAACACAGACAGGCCCGGCGAATTATTCTCCATGACATATGCAGTATAACTGCTGGTCTCAAAAGTGGGCGCATTGTCGTTAACGTCTGATACTTTTAACAGCAAAACTTTGGTCGTGGAGTGAGAAGGAGATCCCTGATCAGTTGCCGTAAGTGTTATGTTGTACTGAGGAACACTTTCTCTGTCCAGGTTCTGATCAGTAACTAATCTGAAAATATTAGAAGACGAAGACTTGATTTTGAAAGGTAAGTCTTTGTCAACATAAAGGCGCACATCACCATTTTTGTCCGAATCTGAATCTTTAACGTTTAGCACTGCTACAACTGTATCGAGGGGAGAATTTTCAGGTATGTGGTCAGAAAATGTCATTACAGTGATGACGGGAGCATTATCATTCACATCCAGCACATCAATTAACACTTTTGCTGTGTCAGTTAAATGTCCTTTATCGCTTACTTTTACGTTAATTTTATACTGTTTGCTGTTTTCGTAATCTATATTTCCTATAACCTTGATATCACCAGAAGTAGGGTCTATTTCAAACACATCCGCCATGCTATCCATGGAATGTGAAAATGAATAAGACATTTCTCCATTCACACCAAAATCTGCATCAGATGCACTAACCGTCAACACCACTGTGCCTTTGGGGGAATTCTCAGGTAAAGACGCTTTATAAAGACGAGAATTAAACACAGGTGCATTGTCATTTACATCTAATACATCAATGTGTATTTTTACTGTCCCTGTCCTGCTCGGAGAACCCCCGTCTACAGCAGTTAATGTCAGGACATGCTGTTCGGCAGTTTCCCTGTCAAGTGTCGTCTGGAGAACCATTTCCAGATATTGGGTACCGTCTGAATGTGAATGTTGATTAAGCTTAAAATGTTCGCTTGGAACCAGAGAATATGTCTGAATTGAATTCACTCCGACATCAGGGTCTACGGCATTTTCCAAAGGAAAGCGGGTCCCGACAACAGACCCCTCGCTTATTTGTAGTTTTACAATGGTATGTGGGAATAATGGCGCATTATCATTAATATCTAATATCTCGACATCAACACCATGCAGTTCAACTGGATTTTCGAGAATTATCTGGTAATATAAAGAGCACGGAGTTGTTTGGCCACACATTTCTTCTCGGTCAACCTTTTCTTTCACAACGAGAGTGCCTCGGTCATTGTTCAGTGCTATGTACTCACGACTGCCCTCAGTAAAAATCCGCGCACGGCCAGTTTTCAGTCTTTTAAGATCCAGTCCCAAATCCTGCACGATATTCCCCACAACGGAACCCTTCGGCATTTCTTCTGGGATGGAATAACGGACCTGTCCCCGAATGCCCAACACGGTGGCGTAAAAAACAAAGAGCTTTACTGTCCACGAATTAAGTCCAACTCCACCTTTCTTCTCCTCGACAAAATATCCGCCCCCCATGGCTGTACGCAAATAGTCAAAACCGTTAAATGAAAACTAAGAAAAGAGTATGCATTTACATGCTACCCGAAAAGGAAAGGAGAGGAAAAATGTCTGGGCGTCTTTGTAATCCCAGCTATGGTTACAAGCATGGCGGTACGAAAAGGACAGGGAGTGACTGTTTTTTAAAACGTTCAAATAAGTGTATTGCTGTTAAACAGCGGCACTTAGAGCTTGTGTGGTATATTGCAATTTACCATGGGCCCATGACCTATCCAAATGCATTATTTTATTAAACCTAATCTACATCTCAATTAAATTAAGACGTCATAAATTGAGAAAATGGTGAGGGAATGTGGTAAATATATTACAGTTTACAGTTGTCTGTGAACAGCTCAGTTAATACAGAAATTGAAATATAAGCTAAAAAAGTGTGCATTGCTTTCACTGAAAGGAACAGAACTTACTTGGCATATACCTTTGCGCAAAATAAAAGCAACCAGATGTAGCTGTCATCAGAAAATAATCCACCCTCTCATGTTGAAAGACTATGTGTGTTTGAGTGTTTTAAAACGCCATATACATATCAGGGATGACAACAAATATCCATGACTTTTAACCGGTATCCAAAGTTTTAAATCTCACCTCCGGGGAGATATCTCCAACCTCCTGTTGCTTCTGTTCTCTCTGTACGGTTCCCGCCCGACTCATGCTCACCAGCGTGCTCTGACTGTATGGTCTCATGCCCTTTACGTCACTCATCCTCGAGTCGGTGGTCCCACACACCTCGTAGTTGTACACGTGCTGCAAAGTTCCATCAGAGTACATTGTTGGGTAATATGGAATGACGGGGAGGTTGTTGGCGGATTTATAGAATAACTTTCTCTGTCTCCATCTGTAGATCTTAACAGATATGATGGCGATAACAGAAAAAATGAAGAGGAATGACACTACAACCAGAGCAAGGATTAAGTAAAAAGTGAGATTGTTGTTATAATCCTTGTCGTGCGTAAAATCGGTGAATTCTGAGAGCACTTCAGGGAAGCTGTCAGCCACTGCCACGTTCACAGTGACTGTAGCAGAGCGAGAGGGCTGTCCGTTGTCCTCCACTACAACAGTGAGTTTCTGTTTCACAGCATCTTTATCAGTCACCTGGCGCACAGTTCTGATCTCTCCATTCTGTGCGCCCACTTCAAACAGCGCTCTGTCTGCAGCTTTCTGTAGTTTATATGAGAGCCAGGCATTCTGTCCAGAGTCCACATCAACAGCCACTACTTTGGTGACCAGATAGCCAATATCAGCTGATCTTGGCACAATCTCAGACACCACAGAGCCGCTGGTCTGAACTGGATAGAGTATCTGAGGTGTGTTGTCATTCTGATCTGTAATTAAAATGGTGACGGTGGCATTGCTGCTGAGAGGCGGGGAGCCTCCGTCCAAAGCTTTAACTCGGATGCGCAATTCCTTCATTTGTTCAAAATCAAAACCCCGCACTGCGTGGATGACTCCGCTCTCTGAGTTGATGGAGACATATGTCGATATTAAATCACTGTTCATATGTGTCTCCTCCAAATAATAGGATATGCGAGCGTTATGACCAGTGTCTTTATCACTGGCTTTCACAGAAAACACTGACAGGCCCGGTGAATTATTCTCCATGACATATGCAGTATAACTGCTAGTCTCAAAAGTGGGCGCATTGTCGTTAACATCTGATACTTTTAAAAGCAAAACTTTAGTCGTGGAGTGTGAAGGAGATCCTTGATCAGTTGCTGTTAGTGTAATGTTGTGCTGAGGGACCCTTTCTCTGTCCAAGTTCTGATCAGTGACTAATCTAAATATATTAGACGACGAAGACTTGATTTTGAAAGGCACATCTTTGTCAACATAAAGGCGCACTTCACCGTTTTTGTCTGAATCTAAATCTTTAACGTTTAGCACTGCTACAACTGTATCAGGGGGAGAATTTTCAGGTATGTGGTCAGAAAATGTCATAACAGTGACGATGGGAGCATTATCATTCACGTCCAGTACATCAATTAACACTTTTGCTGTATCACTTAAACGTCCCTGGTCCATTGCTTTCACATTTAATTTATACTGTTTGTTGTTTTCGTAATCCAGACTTCCAATCACCTTGATATCACCAGACGTACTGTCTATTTCAAACACATCCGCCATGTTATCCGTATGTGCAAGTGAATAAGACACTTCGCCATTCACCCCAGAATCTGCATCAGAGGCACTAACTGTCAACACTACTGTGCCTTTGGGGGAATCCTCAGATAAAGATGCTTTATAAATGCGAAAACTAAATACAGGTGCATTGTCATTCGCATCTAATACATCAATGTGTATTTTTACTGTCCCTTTCCTGCTCGGAGAACCCCCATCGACAGCAGTTAATGTCAAAATATGCTCTTTTGTAGTTTCCCTGTCAAGTGTGGTCTGGAGAACCATTTCCAGGTATTTACTGCCGTCTGAGTGCGAATGCTGATTAAGCTTAAAATGTTCGCTTGGGAAAAGAGAATATGACTGAATGGAATTTATTCCAACATCCGGGTCTACAGCATTATCTAAGGGGAAGCGAGTCCCTATGATGGATAATTCGCTTATCTCTAGTTTTACAACCGGATCTGGAAATAATGGTGCATTGTCATTAATATCTAATATCTCGACGTCAACACTATGTAGTTCAACTGGATTTTCGAGAATTATCTGGAAATGTAAAGAGCAAAGAGCTATTTGGCCACACATTGCTTCTCGGTCAACCTTTTCTTTCACAACAAGAGTGCCTCGGTCATTGTTCAATGCTATGTACTCACGACTGTCCTCTGTAAAAATCCGTGCACGGCCAGTTTTTAGTCTTTTAATATCCAGACCCAAATCATGCACGACATTTCCCACAGCGGATCCCTTTGGCATTTCTTCTGGAATGGAATAGCGGACCTGTCCGTATATAACGAACACATTGGCGAACAAAACAAAGACCTTTAGTGTCCACGAATAAGATCCAGTACCTTCTTTCTTCGTCTCGACAAAATATCCATCGCCCATGGCTGTACGCAAATAGTTTAAATTGTTCCAAATCAAAGCAAAACAATTGTCAACAAAGAGTATACATGTGCATGCTACAGAAAAGGATGCGAGAGTGAAAATGTCTGTACGTCGTTGTAATAACAGTTATGGCATCAGGCATGGCGGTACGAAAAGACAAGGGAGTGACTGTTTTTTTTAAAACGTCCAAATAAGTGTATTGCTGTTAAACAGCGGCACTTAGAGCTTGTGTGGTATATTGCATCTTGCCACCAACATGTATGACTTGTTCAAATGCATTATTTAATTAAACTAAATCTAAAACGCCACTAAATTAAGACCACCTACAAATTAATGTAACAAATGGCATTTTAGAAATTTGGGGAATGTAGAACATCTTATAAAAGTGTCTAAATGCAGGTCCAATTGTACCTTTAGACAGTTGTCAATTTAAATGTTATGTCTCACCTGAGGTGGAAACTCTTCATCGTCCTCCCTCCTGTCAACAATGTGTGGGAGAGTCAGAGTCCCTCTGGAGTCCAAACTAATGATGCTTTGAGTACCCGGTCTCATACATTTTACGTCACTCTTCCTTGAGTCTGTCGTCATGCACACCTCGTAATTGTATACTTGTTTCAGAGTTCCAGTACTTCCGGTGTCTGCGTAATGAGGTGGATAATACGGGATAACTGGCAGACTGGATTGATACAAGACACGTGATTGTCTCCATCTGTAGATCTTTACTGATATGATGGCAGTTAAACTCGAAATGAAGAGAAACGACACCACAGCCAATGACAAAACTAAGTAAAAAGTTAGATTGTCGTTGTAGTCACGGTCGTGCGTAAAATCCTTAAATTCGGAGAGTATTTCAGGAAAACTGTCTGCCACTGCCACGTTAATATTAACTGTGGTTGAGCGAGATGGTTGGCCGTTGTCTTCCACAACAATCGTGACTTTCTGTTTCACAGCATCTTTGTCAGTCACTTGACGCACAGTTCGTATCTCGCCATTATGAATCCCAACCTCAAACAATGCTCTCTCCGCTGCTTTTGCCAATTTATATGAGAGCCAGGCATTCTGTCCAGAGTCTACATCTACGGCCACCACTTTAGTGACAAGATAACCGATATCTGCCGATCTTGGTACTATTTCAGCCACTGGAGAAGTCCCCGACTGCACCGGATAGAGCACCTGAGGCGCATTATCATTTTGATCTTGTATAAGGATCCGCACGGTGGCATTGCCATACAGTGGGGGTGAGCCGCCATCCTGAGCTCTGATATTTATCCTAAATTCCCTAAGCTGCTCGTAATCAAAGGAGCGCACTGCATAAATCACTCCTGTTTCAGCATTTATGGAGACGAGTGATGACGCAGGTACTCCGTTTATATCGGTCTCCTCTAGGAAGTAGGAGACACGAGAATTCTGACAGCAATCTGCGTCTGTGGCTCTGACTGTAAATACAGACATGCCTGGTGAGTTATTCTCTGTAAGATGTGCAAGGTAATTTCCTTGCTCAAAAATAGGCAGATTGTCATTAACGTCCCCTATGCGTAACTGAATAGTTTTATTAGTTGAAAGAGATGGCGAGCCCTCATCTGTAGCTCTAATTGTGATGTTATATTCGGAGAGCATTTCTCTGTCTAGCTTCCCCTCTGTCAGCACAGTGTAATAGTTCTTTAAAGACGACCGAATGCTAAAAGGAATGTTTCTGTTTATCTCACACTTAACCTGCCCATTTTCAGCCGAATCTAAGTCTTTGACATTTACAACAGCTACAGTCGTGCCAATGGGGGCATCTTCAGAGACTAGATTCGTGAAGGATGTTAGTGATATGACTGGAGTATTGTCGTTCACATCGACTAAGTCTATAATCAAAACACATGAATCGGTGTAACCGCCATGATCTTTGGCCTCTATATTAATCTCATACTTTTTTGCCTTTTCATAGTCGATATCCCCGGCTACTGTTACCATCCCTGACTTCTCGTCGATTTCAAACAGCCCACGGTCGCTCACTGACACATGTCGAAATGCATAGATCACCTCTCCATTAACGCCTTTATCGGCATCTGATGCACTCAGTGATATCACAGGGCTTCCTTTAGGTGAATTTTCAGCGACCGACGCCCTGTACACCTTCTTGGTGAACACTGGAGCATTATCATTGACATCTAACACTTTTATATTTACCTTCATGACTCCAGACTTGACAGGGCTGCCACCGTCATTCGCAGTTAATGTTAGTGATAACTCTTCAGTCTTCTCTCTGTCTATTGGTGACTGTAGCACCATTTCAATATATTTATTTCCGTCTGTACGGGTTTCATGTTTTAGTATAAAATTATCGGTTGGTTTTAAACTATAACTCTGGATGCTATTTTCTCCCACATCAGGGTCATAAGCGCTGTCTAATGGGAAGCGTGCTCCAGGAGCTGCATTCTCCATGATTTCAATATTGATCTCGTCTTTGGGAAATATTGGAGCGTGGTCATTGACATCTAAGATTTCTATTAACACCTCATACAGCTGAATAGGATTTTCTAATATAATTTCTAAGCTGAAACTACACGGGGATATATCCTTACAAAGAAGCTCCCTGTCTATCCTCTCACTCACCGTCAGCGTCCCTTTGTCTGTGTTCAGCGCTACATAGGGACTGTTGTCCCCGGCTACGATACGAGCCCGGCCGCTCCGAAGCCTTTTTGTGTCGATGCCCAAGTCGTCTGCGACATTTCCTACTAAAGAGCCTTTGACCATCTCCTCCGGGATGGAATACCGAACTTGTGCCGTCACAAAGAGCAGGCAGCAAAGAAGAATTGCTGACGCATAAACGTTTCTGAAAAAGGAGCTGCTTGTACATTCGCTTGCCATATTTTAAAATGATGTTAGTTCCCAATGTTACGTTATCCCAATGTTATTCCAATTACTGAGCCAGAGAACAAAGAAATAGACGAAAATTAGATCCACAAGAGACTCATCTGCATACCCAATCTTTGCACACTTGACGCCAACCACGATATGCTGTTCTGTTTTTACAAAAGCACAATGATTTCCTCCCCTGAAATAACGGGACATATCCCCTCAGCTTAACCAACAGCGGCCCTAACAGACCAGCAACAGTAGTGCAACAACATTTTCCAGCACTGCCCAAACCACCTGGTGATATTTACTTCCCTTCATACAAATGTAACTTTAAGAACGCCATGCGTCGGATCTCCTAATATGGTTTTAATCAGAAAAAACATATTGACTAATAAATAAATAAGTAAATAAATAACTTGAATCTTATAAAAATGTATCATATTCTGTTATGTTAAATTATTGTATACGACAACTTTTAGGTCACGAGCTAATAAGCCCTGTAACACAGACTGCAGCCACGGTCGCTGTCCCTCACCATGGTGCTGAAACCAGTGATTCAACCACTTCAGGAGAGAGAGAGAGAGAGAGAGAGAGAGATTGTTTGAGAAAGAAAGAAAGAAAGAAAGAAAGAAAGAAAGAAAGAAAGAAAGAAAGAAAGAAAAAACAAAGAAAACAAAAGGCTAAATATAAACATTTCAAGAACAGAACAGGATGATAAGGGGGTGCGTATTTAAAATGCATACATGTTTCATCAGTGCCACTGGCACATTTGAATTACCTGGTCAGGAGAATTTAAGTCATCCAAGAAAAGTTGTTCTTTCTGTATTCGCCTCATGGTCTCGGTGGTGTTTGGGTCCATTATTAACACGTTCTGACTAGTGGGTCTGAGAATAGTCGCATCACTCTTTCTGGAATCTGTTGTCATGCACACTTCATAGTTGTACATGTGCTTTAAAGTTCCTGTTCCTGTGGTATCTGCGTACTGAGGAGGGTAATACGGAATGACTGGCAAACTAGACTGATAGAGGATACGGGATTGTCTCCATCTGTAGATCTTTACGGAGATTATGGCAACTAAACATGCAATGAAGAGAAAGGACACCACGGCCAAGGCCAGAACTAAATAAAAAGTTAAATCTCCATCATAATTCCTTCCGTGCGTAAAGTCTGTGAACTCTGAGAGCACTTCAGGGAAGCTGTCTGCCACTGCCACGTTCACAGTGACTGTAGCAGAGCGAGAGGGCTGTCCGTTGTCCTCCACTACAACAGTGAGTTTCTGTTTCACAGCATCTTTATCAGTCACCTGGCGCACAGTTCTGATCTCTCCATTCTGTGCGCCCACTTCAAACAGCGCCCTGTCTGCAGCTTTCTGTAGTTTATATGAGAGCCAGGCATTCTGTCCAGAGTCCACATCCACAGCCACCACTTTAGTGACCAGATAGCCAATATCTGCTGATCGAGGCACAATTTCAGTGACGACAGAGCCACTTGTCTGCACCGGGTAAAGCACCTGTGGAGCGTTGTCATTCTGATCCTGAATAATAATCTGAACAGTCACGTTACTGCTTAAAGGAGGAGAACCACCGTCTTGTGCTTTTATCGTGAACTGGATACTTTTCATCTGTTCAAAATCTAAAGAGCGCATGGCATGAATGACGCCGCTGTCGGCGTGCACAGACAGGTAAGAGGAGACTGGTGCACCACTAACGGAGCTCTCCTCTAGTATGTAAGCTATGCGTGCATTCTGATTCCAGTCAGCATCTATAGCTTTTACTGTAAACACGGCCAAACCTGGAGAGTTGTTTTCAGCTACAAAGGCCTCGTAATGGTCTTTTTCAAACAAAGGTGCGTTATCATTAACATCTGAAATCTGTAGACGAAGAGTTGCGTTGCTCGACAATTGAGGGGCCCCTTCATCTGAGCATACAATGCTTATGTTATACTCTGATGTCTTCTCTCTGTCTAGTTCAGCGCTGGTTAGGACACTAAAAAAGTTGTTTGATGGCGACGACATTGAAAAGGGGATGTTATCTTCAATGTTACATTTCACCTGCCCATTCCTGCCAGAATCAGGGTCATTGACATTCATCATTGCAATCACTGTGCCAGGCTTTGATTCTTCAGAAACAGAACTGGACTTAGAAATAATACTAATACTTGGCTTATTATCATTAACATCAATTATGTCGATAATTACCTTGCAGGAATCGGAGAGGCCTCCGTGATCTTTTGCTTGTATGTGCAATTCATATCTGCTAGAAATTTCATAATCCACCACGCCATCAACGGTAATATCTCCACTATTGGCATCTATTCTGAATAAATCAGATAACCCTTTCACTGTATTTGACATGTGATACTTAACTACGCTGTTTAAGCTTTCGTCTGCATCGGTCGCTGTAACACTGACAAGCTTAAAGCCTTTTGAAGCATTTTCAGTTAATGATGTTTTATATACTTTTTGTGTGAACACCGGAGCATTATCGTTCACATCCAAAACAGTTATGCTGATCTTTACAGTACCTGACATTTGGGGCTCTCCGCCATCCTTGGCTGTTAATAACAAAGACAGCTGCTCATGCTTCTCTCGATCAAGAGGTTTCTGAAGAACCATTTCAACAATTTCACCTCCATCTGCCTGGCTGTTAAATTTTAATGCGAAGTTATCAGTTGGCTTGAGCGAATAACCCAGTAAGGCATTGATTCCGACGTCAGGATCCTCGGCTTTCTCTAACATAAAAACAGCTCCAGTGATAGCGGATTCACTTATCTCGAAATTTAGCTCGCTTTTCTGAAAGCTGGGCGCGTTGTCGTTTATATCTGTGATTTCGACTGTTATTCTATACAATTCCAATGGCTCTTCGAGGATTATTTGCAAATGCAAAGCACAAGGTGTTGTCTTTCCGCACAGTGCCTCCCGATCCATTTTCTCTCTGATAAAAAGCTCCCCCTTTTCCTTGTTCAGGCCGATATATTCCGTACCACCGCCTGTGTAAATACGCGCCTTTCCCGACTTAAGCCTTTTGAGTTCCAATCCCAGGTCCTGTGTTATACTTCCAACAAAAGCACCTTTCGACATTTCCTCGGGGATGGAGTAACTGACTTGTCCGAGCACACCGCGTAGGAAGAAAGGGATGAGCAGTATTAGCCCCACCATTGTTACCGACGATACTGCCCAGCTTTTATGCCTCTTCACAGAATGCAGGGAGGTGTGTATTCCGAATATGCTTTAGCAAATCCTAATCCAGCCGTATATTTAGAAACATATGGAGACAAACTGTACATGTGCAATAAAAAAAGAAAAGAGTGTAACGAATTAGAGGGGCTGCCGTTTCAGACAGGCGACGTGTGAGTATGCCATACTGGGGGGAGTCAGTCTTTTGAGATGAGAGCATGAATACGCATGTCATCATAGGACTCAAAAACGTTATGACCAACAGCGACCCTAAGAGTCCAAACTCTGAATTGCAAAACATCTTTTAAAAACACAATTTCATAACAACAGCACCACTACAAAAAAAGGAAAAAATAGTATTCACCAGCACTGAAGTACACCAGATTAATAAACAGAAAATTCCAGTTTATAATTTTATATCTTATGATAAACCAAGTACCTACATTACAGAAAATCTAATTACCAGGAAGATAATCTTAATGACATCCATTATATTTAGAAATGATCTCACCTGGGTATCGTCTGTGTCAAACATGGCTTTATCTCTTGGTGGCAGAGGGAGAGTCAGTGTCCCTCCACTGTCCAGGCTAATGATGCTTTGACTACCAGGTCTTACACACTTCAGGTCGCTTTTCCTGGAGTCTGTGGTCATGCACACCTCATAGTTGTACACTCGCTGAAGAGTTCCAGCTCCACCAGTGTCTGCGTAATGAGGTGGATAGTATGGTATGACTGGCAGATTGGAGTGGTAAAGCACTCGAGACTGCCTCCATCGGTAAATTTTAACTGAAATTATAGCAACTAAACAAGAAATGAAAAGAAAGGACACCACAGCCAATGCCAGGACTAGGTAAAAAGTTAAATTGTCATTATAATCCTTATTGCGAGTAAAGTCTGTGAAGTCTGCCATTACTTCTGGGAAGCTGTCCGCCACTGCCACGTTAACATTGATTGTGACCGACCGAGAGGGCTGTCCGTTGTCCTCCACTACAACAGTGAGTTTTTGCTTCGGAGCATCTTTATCAGTCACCTGGCGCACAGTTCTGATCTCTCCATTCTGTGCGCCCACTTCAAACAGCGCTCTGTCTGCAGCTTTCTGTAGTTTATACGAGAGCCAGGCATTCTGTCCAGAGTCCACATCAACAGCCACCACTTTAGTGACCAGATAGCCAATATCTGCTGATCGAGGCACAATTTCAGCCACAACAGAGCCGCTGGTCTGGACTGGGTAGAGCACTTGAGGCGTGTTATCATTCTGATCTTGTATTATAATCTGGACTGTGGCATTTCCGCTTAATGGTGGTGATCCGCCATCCTGAGCTCGGATGTTTATTTGAAATTTCCGAAGCTGTTCATAGTCAAAAGAGCGCACTGCATAAATGACCCCTGATTCAGCATTTATGGAGACTAGTGATGACGCAGGGGCCCCGTTTATCTGAGTCTCCTCCAGCAGGTAGGAAACACGGGCGTTTTGACAGCAGTCTGCGTCTGTAGCCCTGACTGTGAATATGGAGACGCCTGGTGGGATGTTTTCGTCCACACTAGCTGTGTAAAGAGCACTGTCAAAGGCAGGCCTGTTGTCATTGACGTCAGAAATCTTTAGATTAATAGTCTTTGTTGTGGACAGAGGTGGTGAGCCCTCATCTGTTGAGGTGATTGTAATATTGTATTCAGGGATGATTTCTCTGTCTAAACTGTCGTCTGTCAATAACGTGTAGTAATTCCTCAGAGACGACTTTATGACAAATGGGATGTTTTTATTTATAGCACATTTGACTTGCCCATTTGCCCCAGAATCTAAGTCTTTCACATTAATTACTGCCACTGTTGTACCCACAGGTGCATTTTCAGGCACTGGGTTTGTGAGTGACGTCATTGAAATGACAGGGGTGTTGTCATTCACGTCTGTAACCTCAATGACGACCACACAAGTATTCTTAAGGCCCCCGTGATCTCTGGCTTCGATATTTATTTCAAATCGTTTTGCCGCCTCAAAATCTATCTGTCCTGCCACTGTGATTTGGCCCGTTTTCTCATCAATAGCAAACAAGCCAGTTTTACTGTCGCTCAGATGCCGCAGTGAATATAAGACCTCTCCATTAATGCCTTTATCTGCATCTGAGGCACTTACTGTGGTAACAACGTGGCCCACTGGTGAATTTTCAGATAAAGATGTGCTATATGTCTTTTTTGTAAAAACGGGGGCATTATCGTTTACATCTAATACTTTAATATTTATTTTCATCTGACCAGTTTTCGGCGGTGCACCACCGTCACTGGCTGTTAAAATCAGAGACAGCTCCTCTTTACTCTCGCGATCTAAAGGAGTCTGTAAAACCATTTCTATGAAGTTATTTCCATTTGGTCTGCTGTCATGTTTTAATACAAAGTTATCCGCAGGCTTTAAGATGTAGCTCTGTATCGTATTTATTCCCACATCGGGGTCATATGCCTTGTCTAATAAAAAGGGTGCTCCCGGCAGGGCACTCTCGCTGATCTCAATATCAATTTCCTCTCTCGGAAATGTCGGAGAGTGGTCATTAACATCCAAAATTTCTACAGTCACTTCATACAGCTGAATTGGGTTTTCTAATATCATTTCAAAGTTAAAACTGCAGGGCAAAATCTGTTTACAGACGAGCTCCCTGTCTATTTTCTCACTCACCACCAGCGTCCCTTTGTCTATGTTCAGCTCGACATAGGGGCTGTTGTCTCCGGCTACGATACGAGCTCGGCCGCTGCGAAGCCTTTTCAAGTCGATGCCCAAGTCCTCCGCGATATTTCCAACAACAGAACCTTTGCTCATTTCCTCAGGAATAGAGTATCGCACTTGTCCATTTACAGCAGAGGTGTTCCACAGTGCCAAGACCAACAGGATTTGTTTCCAGTTGATACCGCCGTGCACATTGCTGATGAAGGAGGCCATTCTAACAACTCCAGTGCGTAAGCAAATCACATGAAAACCAAGCTGTAGGTAGCCAATTTATATCCACAACAAAAACACAAACACTAATTAACCGGTTCAAAAAGGGGTTTCCCTCATCTCGACTCAAATGCAAGAGCACTCGAAAAGACCGAAATATGTAGTCGCCATTGTCTGTCAACCTCATATGAGAGGAGGTTCCTTATTTTCCAAATAAAAAACCGCATTTCCCCTAGCCAACAGCGGCCCTCACAGACCATAGAAAAGAAGCGCAACAGCAGCACAAGGGTGGTGTAAATACAGCATAGTCAGTAGTAATGTGCTTGCTTTCAGAGAGCTCCAAGAAAGTTATTTGGCATTAATCAGTCAAAAAAAAATTCAAATAGTTTAAGATTAGGCTACTGATTGCTACACAGCACAATAAGTTCCCACTTCACTATATTGCTATATTGCTTTAAAGCTAACGAATGGACTTTATTATGACAATAGATTCATTCATGCGTGTCTGCGCTTTAACATCAGAATAAGGAGTGCCAATAAGGTGAAGTAACAGTAACCCAATAATAAATTCTAATCAAACACAAAAATATGTATATGAATTTCTTAAAGATCTCACCTGGGTATCGTCTGTGTCAAACATCGCTTTATCTCTTGGTGGTAAAGGCAGAGTCAGTGTCCCTCCACTGTCGAGGCTAATGATGCTTTGACTACCAGGTCTTACACACTTCAGGTCACTTTTCCTGGAGTCTGTGGTCATGCACACCTCATAGTTGTACACTCGCTGAAGAGTTCCAGCTCCGCCAGTGTCTGCGTAATGAGGTGGGTAGTATGGTATGACTGGCAAACTTGACTGATAAAAGTTGCGAGATTTTCTCCACCGGTAAACTTGTATTGAAATGATGACAGTCAAACACGAAATAAAGAGGAAAGACACAGCAGCTAGGGCCACAACAAGATAAAAAGTCAGGTTATCACTGTAGTCCTTGCTGTGCGTAAAATCGGTGAATTCTGAGAGCACTTCAGGAAAGCTGTCCGCCACTGCCACGTTCACAGTGACTGTAGCAGAGCGAGAGGGCTGTCCATTGTCCTCCACTACAACAGTGAGTTTCTGTTTCACAGCATCTTTATCAGTCACCTGGCGCACAGTTCTGATCTCTCCATTCTGTGCGCCCACTTCAAACAGCGCTCTGTCTGCAGCTTTCTGTAGTTTATATGAGAGCCAGGCATTCTGTCCAGAGTCCACATCCACAGCCACCACTTTAGTGACCAGATAGCCAATATCTGCTGATCTAGGGACAATTTCAGCCACCATAGAGCCACTGGTCTGAACTGGATAGAGCACTTGAGGAGCGTTGTCATTCTGATCTTGTATTATAATATGAACGGTGGCATTTCCGCTTAATGGGGGCGAGCCTCCATCCTGAGCCCTGACTTTGATGTCAAATCTACGAAGTTGCTCATAGTCGAAGGATCGCACTGCATAAATGACTCCTGATTCAGCATTTATGGAGACCAGTGATGACGCAGGTGCTCCGTTTACCTGAGTGTCCTCTAGTAGGTAGGAAACACGAGCATTCTGACAGCAATCAGCATCGATGGCTTGCACGGTGAATAAAGATACGCCGGGTGAGTTATTTTCAAATACAGCTGCAGTATATGTGGTCTGTTCAAAAACAGGACTATTATCGTTTACATCTGATATTCTTAGGTGAACTGTTTTGGTTGTGGACAAAGGCGGCGACCCGTCGTCTGTTGCAGTAATCGTTATGTTGAACTCGGGATGAATTTCTCTGTCTAAAGTCTGATCCGTCAATAGTGTATAGTAGTTTCTCAGTGAGGATTTTATGACGAAGGGGGTGTTTTTATCCATACTACACCTGACCTGGCCATTGACGCCAGAATCTATATCTTTTACATTGATGACTGCTATTGTAGTTCCGACAGGTGCATTCTCAGAAAGTGGATTAGTAAACGATGTTAGAGATATGACTGGGATGTTGTCATTTACATCTATGACATCTATTATGACTACACATGAACCCTTATGACCACCATGATCTTTGGCCTCGACTTTCAGCTCGTATTTCTTAGCAGTTTCATAATCTATACCACCAGCTAAAATTATATCACCCGATTCTTCACCTATTTTAAACAGATCCTCCTCCATGTCTCTCAACGTGTACATGACTTCGCCGTTGCTCCCTTTGTCCGCATCAGATGCACTAACTTTAATAATAAATGTACCTCTTGTAGCATTTTCTGACACCGATGCTTTATAAAGTTTCGTAGTAAAGACAGGGGCATTGTCATTAACATCTAATACTATAATGTTAATCTTCATGCTGCCAGTTTTTGGTGGATTGCCACCGTCCACAGCGGTTAAAACTAGAGAGAAATGTTCTTTCTTTTCCCGATCAAGAGGCTCTTGCAACATCATTTCAATGTTCGTATTTCCACCTACGTTTGTTTCATATTTAAGAACAAAATTATCTGTTGGTTTTAGGCTGTAGCTCGTTATTGCATTTATTCCGACATCAGGGTCGTGGGCGCTGTCTAAACCGAAGCGAGCTCCTGGAAGAGCATTTTCCCTGATTTCAATGCTAATTTCCTCTTTTAAAAACGATGGGGAATGATCATTAATGTCGACTATTTCAATAGTCACTTCATACAGCTCAATTGGATTCTCCAATATCATCTCTAAGGTAAAACTGCAGGGAGAAATCTGTTTACACAGAAGCTCCCGGTCTATCCTCTCACTCACCGCCAGTGTCCCTTTGTCTGTGTTCAGCCCGACATAAGCACTGTTGTCCCCGGCTACGATACGAGCTCGGCCGCTCCGTAGTCGTTTTATGTCGATGCCTAAATCCTCTGCGATGTTACCAATAACAAAACCTTTGCTTGTTTCTTCTGGCACAGAATACCGCACCTGCCCATTCACGTTACAGACGCAGGAGAGCACAAGAACAGAAAGAACACAAAAGCTTCTGCTGATAACACAATCCCACATCACAGCGAGGGCCATTTCGCATATTCAGTACCAAAGTAATGTTCACAAAATGGATTCACATCCCATTCATTCCATGAAAGTGTAAAAACAACTTGCTTTAACTCGACCATGAACGGTGCAGTTTAATCACAGCCGTCTTACTCCCTTAGCTGGTTTCATGTTAATAATGACGTCGATATATCAGTGTTTTTTTTTTAACTGGGAGGTACCTAGTTTGAACAAGTCTCGTTCACTTATCCAACAGCGGCTCTTACAGACCGATGAAAGAAGAGCATCTGTGTTAATTCACAATCACGGAAACAGACAAAACAATAAGGGGAGTAATATAATACAAGTGTAATATTACAGTACAGTAGAGTAATATTAAAAATCTAACCATTGATGCATCAGTACCACTTATACAAACAAAACAGACCTTTGAACATAAAAAGAAGACGAAGAATAGGCCTGCCGTTTTGGAAGTGTCGCTGTCCGTCTGCTATAGTGCTGAAATTGTTAAGTAAACGCCACAACCAAATGAAAGAAAGGGATTTTTCATGCAACCGCGGTACATATACTTTCCAACAGGATAAATGAATAGAATGATTTGGTAAACACAACTACGACTGAAGTCTGGATTTTTGCCTGTTTACAAATACCTTTTAAAGTTAATTAAGTGAATTAAGCTATGGTGGAGAATCACATTCCATCAGCATCTCTTTTCACTGCAACCACTGCATTGTTTCCATAAAGACTGAATACAGGCAAACATAATTGTGACTGCTGAGCCTGACAACATTTGAACCACTTATTCTAGTCTGTTGTCATACACAATTAATAAAGATGTACATATGCAAACTCCTGTTCCTAAAGGGTGTGTAATTGGCGAGAGAGTTCCCCTGCCTGTGCTGCCTTTGACCAATAACCCTTTATCTCTGGCCAAACTCAACATATTTACTATGCCCATTAATATATAACACACGATCCGGGGCTTTATGTAAAATAACTGGATAGTGGAAATGCACATATTTTCCACAAATGAGCCAGTACCTCAATATAACCCCTCTGTGCCCTAAAAAAAAAAAGATGACAATATCCACTACAATGCAATACAACGTAACTGATGCGTCTCTGTCAAGTCAGAAAAAATACTACATAAATCTTCTGCTAGCTCTTACTACTCTCTCTCTTTCTCTCTCTCTCTCTCTCTGACACACACACACACACACACAAGTCTTGAGCTCCTCTCTCTCTCTCTCAAACAAAGACACACACACACACACACACACACTTACACAGCATTAGAAGCTCTCCAGTTTAGCCTGGTGCAGAATGACAGGCTTAACAGACAGCTCTACACCTCAAGAAAAGTGAAAGGTAGCCATAAAATATACAATTGACGTCTGAAATCAGTGGAGATTCGCTTACCTCCTCTGGTGAATCAGCGATGGACCCTGTGTTTTGCCCAAGCCTCAAAGTGCGTCTGTCACACGTGTCCACGCTAACAAGACTCTGACTAACGGGCCGTAAACACTTTAGATCACTATTCCTCGAGTCAGTCGTCATGCACACCTCATAGTTGTAGACACGCTGTAAAGTCCCTGCCCTGCTTGCGTCTGCATATTGTGGTGGGTAGTAGGGAATGACAGGTAGATTAGAACTGTAGAAGAGGCGAGACTGCCTCCACCTGTAGATTTTTACTGAAATAATAGCAACTACACACAAAATGAAGAGGAAGGACACGACAGCCAATGCAAGAACCAAATAAAATGTCAGGTCAGCATTGTGATCCTTGTCGCGGTTAAAGTCTGTGAATTCCGAAAGCACTTCAGGAAAGCTGTCTGCTACCACAACATTCAGGGTGACTGTAGCAGAGCGAGAGGGCTGTCCGTTGTCCTCCACTACAACAGTGAGTTTTTGCTTCACAGCATCTTTATCAGTCACCTGGCGCACAGTCCTGATCTCTCCATTCTGTGCACCCACTTCAAACAGCGCTCTGTCTGCAGCTTTCTGTAGTTTATATGAGAGCCAGGCATTCTGTCCAGAGTCCACATCAACAGCCACTACTTTAGTGATGAGATAGCCGACGTCCACTGAACGTGGCACCATTTCCGCCACCACAGTGCTACCTGTTTGGACTGGATAGAGTATCTGAGGTGCGTTATCATTCTGATCCTGGATAATGATGTCCAGTGTCATGTTGCTGCTTAGGGGAGGAGACCCTCCATCCTGGGCTTTGATACAAACTTTTATCTTTTTCATCTGCTCGTAGTCAAAAGACCGCACTGCGTGTATAACCCCACTCTCAGCATTTATGGAAATATAAGACGACACCGGGCTTCCACCCCATGCTGTATCATCTAGAAGATAAGATATCCGTGCATTTTGGCTCCAGTCCTTATCTTCCGCACTAACTTTAAAGATTGACACACCTGGAAGGTTGTTTTCTAAAATGTAAGCCTCGTTTGTACTCTTAGAAAACTCAGGGGCATTGTCGTTAACATCAGACACTTTCAGGGTCAGGGTGGTTTGGCTGGAAAGAGAAGGAGAGCCTGAATCTCGGGCCGTGATTGTAATATTGTACTCTGGAACACGTTCGCGATCTAAAAGTGCATCAGTAACTAATGTATAATAGCCCCTTAATGAGGACTTTAATTTAAAAACAACATTTTGATCAATTTTCAAGTCCACATTTCCATTCTCTTCAGAGTCACTATCTTTGACATTCAATATAGCAACAGATGTGCCAATGGGGGCATCTTCTGATATAGGTGATGAAAAGGACATGACATTTATGGTGGGTGCGTTATCATTAACATCCATCACCTCTACTATCACTTTACTGGAGTCTCCCAAACCACCTTGGTCCTTAGCCTCTATGCCAATTTCATACTTTTTTACTTTTTCATAGTCGAGATCTCCTTTGAGAGAAATTACCCCTGTGACCTCGTCTATTGAAAATAGTGCCGCGACGTTGCCTTTAAGGTTTGCAAAACTATAATGTATCAATCCATATGCACCACTGTCGGCATCACTTGCATTAACAGTGGTTATGTATGTGCCACGTTTAGCATTTTCGACTACTGTTGCTGTGTACACCGACTGGTTAAACACAGGTGCGTTATCATTAGCGTCTAACACAGTGACTTTAATATTAACAGTGCCGGACCTGGGAGGGTCTCCCCCATCCACTGCTGTCAGAGTTAAGGACAGCTGTGGGTGCAGCTCTCTGTCCAGTGGCTTTTGTAAGACCATTTCTGCATATTTTATTCCATCTGGACGGGCATGCTGTTTAAGAATGAAATTATCGTTTTCAGTCAATATGTAATCTTTCAGTGTATTTACCCCGACATCAAGATCCTCAGCGCTGCCCAGCAAAAACCGGGCTCCCGGTATGGCCGATTCGCTAATATCCAGATTAATCTCATTTTTCTGAAAAGTGGGAGCATGATCATTTACATCCAATATTTCGACCGTGACGTGATGTAATTCCATAGGATTGTCGAGGATAATTTCAAAGGTGAAACTGCACGGCGTAGTATCGCCACAAAGCTCTTCACGGTCTATTCTCTCGCTGACCAGCAAAAGCCCTTTGTCTGCATTTAGCTCAGCGTACTGGAGGCTGTCTCCTTTAACGATGCGAGCCCGTCCGAGCCGGAGCCTTTTTGCATCCAAGCCGAGATCTGTCGCGATATTCCCGATGACGGACCCCTTCCTCATCTCCTCCGGGATGGAGTAGCGCATCTGTGTCTGTGCATATTTTATACACACAATCGCAAAGACCAACATCATCCATTCTGCTGTTCGTCGAGTTGTCATAACTCGCCTCATTGTGTCTCTTAACCCGGTGCTAAACGTTACGAATTACCTAATAGTCGCTCACAATTAGCATCACGTAAATCCACCTTAACTTATAAAAGGGATAGGAAAAAATAAACACGACAGATTTTTGAGTCGGGTTGTTCTGCAAGGTCCCTTTCTTGTTTTTTCCTCCTTCACTCTCCTCCCTTTTTTGCCCCTAACATATGAGGAGGAGGTCCAATGTTGCCTACTGTAGCCCTGCTATTTTGCCTTGGCCAACAGCGGCCCTCAGAGTCTGAAATGTTGTATGACAAATTATAGGAAACCAGTAACAACAACTCCTAACAACTCCTATACATCGTTAAATACAGTGAAAAAAAAGATGACCAAGTCATAATAAACAGCAAACCAACATTTTGTATGTTAAATGTAGGCTAGATAGCAACAAAATGTATCCCCGGTAATAGGACAAACCAACTAAAAAGCCATAGATACCTGTACACACATAGCATGAGCTAAAACCACACATATATTCAATTGCTCAAAGAGGTTATGCAAAATACAGCAGAACTGAATAAAAACGTTTTGCTCCATTGCATACAAACGGCTACACTAGGGTAGCCGCTGTCCAGTGCTGAACCGTTTACATAATGAGACATTTTCTGTTCCTAGAACACAGTTAACGTTATGATTATACACCCGCCTACAGTTATGTTGTTGCCATTTCGTTCAACTGAGAAAACTGTAGTCGCTGTCCAGGTTAGAAACCCTAGAACACTATTTTAAGCAATCATGTTGTTTAAGTAAGGCCTTTCACTGTTCAGTGTAGACAAGCTGAAAAATACAAGGATTTATCTGACAATGTCTTACCGAATTGAGAGTGTCAGTGTCATCCAAAACGCCATCCCTTCTTGCTTCGCGCTGCATCGTATCCATATAACTCTGATCTACCATGAGGACACCCGGGGAGGGTCTCAGAAACGTGCCGTCACTTTTCCTGGAGTCTGTAGTCATGCACACCTCATAGTTGTACACGTGCTTAAGAGTGCCGGTGCCTGTGTCTGTGCCTCCGACATCTGCGTATTGTGGAGGATAGTATGGAATGACTGGTAGACTGGAGTGATACAGTACACGAGATTGCCTCCATCTGTGGATCTTGACTGATATTATGACAACTAAACAGGAAATGAAGAGGAAGGACACTGCAGCCAGTGCCACGACCAAATAAAACGTCAAGTCGCCATTATAATCCTTGTCACGGTTAATGCCTGTGAATTCTGAGAGCACTTCAGGAAAGCTGTCGGCCACTGCCACGTTCACAGTGACTGTAGCAGAGCGAGAGGGCTGTCCGTTGTCCTCCACTACAACAGTGAGTTTCTGTTTCACAGCATCTTTATCAGTCACCTGGCGCACAGTTCTGATCTCTCCATTCTGTGCGCCCACTTCAAACAGCGCTCTGTCTGCAGCTTTCTGTAGTTTATATGAGAGCCAGGCATTCTGTCCAGAGTCCACATCAACAGCCACTACTTTAGTCACCAGATAGCCGATATCTGCTGAACGTGGAACTATTTCAGCCACTAGTGATCCACTTGTTTGTACTGGATAAAGAATCTGTGGCGCGTTGTCATTCTGATCTAGAATGTGCACCGTCACAGTAACATTTGCATTCAATGGCGGAGAGCCTCCATCTCTTGCTGTGACGTTAAAGGTAAATGTTTTCATTTGCTCGTAATCATATGAACGTAGGGCTTGGATGACACCAGTGTCTGGATTAACAGACACCAGTGAGGTGACAGGAATGCCCCCTATATCTGTCTCGCTCAAAAAATATGTTAATCTGGCATTGAGGCCCATGTCTGCATCTTTGGCTTTTATAGTGATTGCAGACACGCCTTGGTTGTTGTTTTCAGTGACATAAGCAATATACTCATCACGGTCGAATGAAGGTGAGTTGTCATTTACATCAGAAACTTTAATCGTCACAGTTTTGTTACTGTGGCGTTTTGGCACACCTTCATCAGTCGCCATAATGGTAATGTTGTACTCATTAGTGCTTTCTCGATCAAGAACACCGTCTGTGACCAGTGTGTAATAGTCGGTTAAAGATGACTCAATTTTGAAAGGTACATCTGTGTCTATGGCGCAGTGGACAATGCCATTTTTACCTGAGTCAGAGTCTTCTATATTTATCACAGCAACTGTAGTCCCTGGGGGTGAATTTTCTGGTATCGTGTTGGAAAATGACATTAACTGTATTGATGGTACATTATCGTTCTCATCAACTACCTCTATCAGAACTTTACAGGTGTCGACTAGCCCACCGTAATCTTTTGCTTTGACGTTTACATGATAGCTTTTTGTTTTCTCAAAATCTAACATACCTGTAAGGCTCACCAAGCCTGTTTCAGAGTTTATTGTGAATAACTGTCTCGCTTCAGCATTTGCATGAGCGATTGAATATATTACATCGCCATATGATCCTTTATCAGGATCCGTTGCTTTTACTGTGACAATGTATGTGCCAATAGGCGAGTTTTCCTTCACCTCGGCTTTGTAAGTCGCCTTTTCACAGACAGGCGCGTTGTCGTTTGCATCAAGTACCGTTACATGGATGCGAACTGTTCCTGATTTCTGAGGCTCGCCTCCATCTGCTGCGATAAGAAGCAAAGAAAACTCCTCCACATTCTCTCTATCCAAAGGACTTTTTAAAATCATCTCTAGGCTTGTGCTACCGTCCATATTGCTATTTATTTCAATTTTAAAATGATCAGTTGGTTTCAGAGCGTAGCTCTGAATGGCATTTACGCCCACATCTGGGTCCATAGCACTATCTAAAGAAAATCTTGCGCCAGAGGCAGCAGATTCGCTTATTTCTAATTTAATGTTTTCTTTGGGGAATGAAGGCGCATGATCATTAATGTCTGTCACCTCTACTGTCACACGGTGAAGCTGAATCGGCGACTCTAGTATGATTTCAAAACTAAAGCTGCAAGGTGTCGTCTGCTCACACAGCTCCTCTCTGTCGATTCTCTCTTTTACTACCAGAATGCCTTTGTCTCTGTTTAGATCCACATACTGACGGCTGCCCTTTGTTACAATGCGAGCTTTCCCCGAAATCAATCTTGATAACTCTATTCCCAAATCCTTTGCAATATTACCAACAAATGATCCTTCTGCCATTTCTTCGGGGACAGAATAGCGTGTTTGACTGAAGACTGGATCTACTCCGATAAAAAACAAAAGCATCGACAGTACCTGCCATTTTAACTGAGTTGTCCAGTGTCTGCGCAGAGCACATACATTCAAATAGCGCATCGTTGTGTCTCTGACACAATCCTGTGGAGAATGAATTCGACGATATTTACAGTAACTTCAGCCCCCAAAAATATTTGTTTTATAATCCAAGTTCTATGGCGAAAAAGGCACGTCTCTGGTGTGTTGTAAAAAGAGACTGAGGTCTTGTTTGCGTCTGCGTACAGGACTTAAGGAGGGTACGGTCCCCTGCCCGACAGTTGTTGATCAACAGCGGCCCTCTGAGGAACATTTGGTATATTGCAGATGACACAACTTAACTTATCTGGTTTTAAAACCAGATGCCCTGAACATCAGGGGATGCACAGAGCTTAATGAGAAAAATATTGTAACTCTGAAATGTACTTAAATGGGTACGTCTTGAGCTCCTCTCTCTCTCTCTCCCTCAAACGAACAAAGACACACACACACACACACAGCCATTTTGTAAGTATATTTTTTCCCTTAAAAATGCCATATCGTCCTTAGCATAGTTATTTCTAAAGCACATATTTTGACTCTGCTTCGAACACCACACATATGGATGTGACCTGTGACAACTTAAATAAAAAAACTTCAGGACAAAGCACAACAGGTATAGACTCACCAAGGTAGAATATTCACTCGGCGCGTTGTTCCTTTGTGGAAGGGTCATTGTTTCAGTTCCACCGCCATCAACACTGAGCAGACTTTGGCTGACCGGTCTGAGATACTTAAGGTCACTTTTCCTCGAGTCTGTCGTCATGCACACCTCATAATTGTACACGTGCTTTAGAGTTCCAGTTCCTGTGGTGTCTGCGTAATGAGGTGGATAGTATGGAATAACGGGCAAATTTGACTGGTACAAGACGCGTGATTGCCTCCAACGGTAGATCTTAACTGATATTGGCCGGGTTTCCCAGTTAAGAATCTTCTTAAGGAGTTAAGAAGACTGTTAAGAAGAGGTCGGCTAAGACGAAACGTTAAGATAAGAATGTTTCCCAGATGCCTTCTTAACGCCCTTCTTAACGTGCGTCTTAGCTGTCTTCTTAACTGGAGCACAATGAGCAATCGATCTCAGAGTGGCCGATTGGAGCGCACCGTCGGCATAGTAAAATGCTGCCAAACTGCTGCGCAGTTCTCTCGCCCCTCCATCTCCGTGCCCATCATCCTTCCTCAGGGTTCGGGTAAGTGTTATATGCAGTAGCCTAGGCCTACAGTATGTTTCTCCGCAATCTATATCATTCCAGGAGTAGTAACCTGAATGCTATAGAACATGCCTCAAATAAATATTAAATATTTATTTTAAAAAAGTATAGCGGACATATTACGGAGGGGACTGCGGTACAACATTTCAAACACATGATACCATATAGATGACACATTTCCCCACAAATATTTAACATTTCATTGGTAGAAGGGGTGCGCGAAATAGCCTACAGGAAAAAAGGGGGGAAACACAATTGGACTATCCGACACATTGCATGACTATCTCCTTGCTTAGTGTCCTGTTGCATTATCGGCCTAAGGTGGCGTTGTTTCCACTGTTCTCTCGCTAAGAAGGGTGTAAGAAGGCTCCAGACTCTTCTTAGAGATCCTTCTTAACGGCAGGTCTTCTTAGGCTAAGAAGCAATTTGGGAAACGCGGTTGCTTCTTACGGGAGGGCCTAAGAAGGGTTTAAGAACGTTCTTAGCGCTAAGAACTTCTTAACTGCATCTGGGAAACCCGGCCATTATAGCCACCAAACACGATATGAAAAGGAATGACACCACGGCTAAAGCCAAAACTAAATAAAAAGTCAGATTGTCGTTGTAATCCTTGTCGCGCGTAAAGTCTGTGAATTCTGAGAGCACTTCAGGGAAGCTGTCTGCCACTGCCACGTTCACAGTGACTGTAGCAGAGCGAGAGGGCTGTCCGTTGTCCTCCACTACAACAGTGAGTTTCTGTTTCACAGCATCTTTATCAGTCACCTGGCGCACAGTTCTGATCTCTCCATTGTGAACTCCCACTTCAAAGAGCGCCCTCTCCCCAATTTTCTGTAGTTTATATGAAAGCCAGGCATTCTGTCCAGAATCCACATCAACAGCCACTACTTTAGTCACCAGATACCCAATATCTGCTGATCGAGGCACAATTTCAGCCACAACAGAACCACCAGTTTGTACTGGGTAAAGTACCTGTGGCGCGTTATCATTTTGGTCTTGTATTATAATTTGGACTGTAGTATTTTCGCTTAATGGTGGTGATCCGCCATCCTGAGCTCTAACATTGATTTTAAACTCCTTAAACTGCTCATAATCAAAAGAACGCGCTGCGGAAACAACTCCTGTCTCAGCATTGATGGAGACTAAAGATGAAGCCGGTGCTCCGTTTATCTTTGTCTCCTCTAGAAAATATGACACACGGGCATTTTGGCAACAGTCTGCGTCGTCAGCCCTGACTGTGAATATAGAGACGCCTGGAGAGATGTTTTCATCTACCCTAGCAGTATAGTAAACACGGTCAAAAACAGGCCTGTTGTCATTGACATCCGAAATCTTTAGATTAATAGTCTTTGTTGTGGACAGAGGCGGTGACCCCTCGTCTGTTGCTGTGATTGTAATATTGTATTCAGGGATGATTTCTCTGTCTAAACTGTCGTCTGTCAATAACGTGTAGTAATTCCTTAGAGACGACTTTATGACAAATGGGATGTTTTTATTTATAGCGCATTTTACTTGACCATTTACACCTGAATCAGAATCTTTAACGTTGATTACCGCCACTGTTGTTCCCACAGGTG
Source organism: Setipinna tenuifilis (assembly GCA_030347295.1). Lineage (NCBI taxonomy): Eukaryota > Metazoa > Chordata > Actinopteri > Clupeiformes > Engraulidae > Setipinna > Setipinna tenuifilis. The sequence goes on from CM059272.1 coordinate 27,650,225, forward strand.
CGTTTTCAGGGACCGGGTTTGTGAATGACGTCAGAGATATGACCGGTGTATTATCATTCACATCCATGACATCGATTATGACAACACAAGAGTCTGTTAGGCCATCGCGGTCTTTGGCCTCAATATTCATTTCAAACTTTTTCATTTTTTCAAAGTCTATATTTCCCGAAACTCTAATTTCTCCAGAGCTTTCATCAATTGTAAACACGCCATTTTCACTGTCGTCCACTTGCCCTAATGCATAAGAGACCTCTCCGTTGACGCCTTTATCTGCATCTGACGCGCTCACAGTTGTGACTAGGTGGCCAACAGGCACATTTTCTAGGATAGAGGCTCTATATATCTCTTTTGAGAAACGTGGAGCGTTATCGTTTATATCCAGGACTTTTATTTTTATCCTCAACTGTCCTGTTTTGGGCGGTTTGCCACCATCACTGGCTGTTAAAATCAGTGATAGCTCTTCCTTAGTCTCGCGATCGATGGGAGACTGTAGTATCATTTCAATGAATTTATTTCTCTCCGGTCTCTTGTCGTGCTTCAAAATAAAATTATCCCCAGGTTTTAAAGTATATCCCTGTATACCATTTACTCCGACATCAGGATCGTTTGCCCTGTCTAATAAAAAACGTGTTCCTGGAAGAGCAGCTTCGCTTATTTCAATGTTAATTTCCTCTCTCGGAAATGTCGGAGAGTGGTCGTTAACATCCAAAATTTCTTCACTTCATACAGCTGAATTGGGTTTTCTAATATTATTTCGAAGTTAAAACTGCAGGGCGAAATCTGTTTACAGACGAGCTCCCTGTCTATTCTCTCACTCACCACCAGCGTCCCTTTGTCTGTGTTCAGCTCGACATAGGGGCTGTTGTCTCCGGCTACGATACGAGCTCGGCCGCTGCGAAGCCTTTTCAAGTCGATGCCCAAATCCTCTGCGATATTTCCAACAACAGAACCTTTGCTCATTTCCTCAGGAATAGCGTATCGCACTTGTCCAGTAACACCAGCGATGTACCAAATAACCAATAGCAAAATTATCCTTTTCCAGGTACCAACGCCTCGTACATCACTGGAAGCCATTGTGGTGGTGCCTGCAGAAAAAACAAGGGCAGACTCCCAGCATATGAATAAAACTATATCCGCAGTCGTACGCTTGCTAAATTGTTAAAAATCAGTGTCCTGGTATGGTATTCTGAATATGTTTTCTTCTTTTTAAACACCATCACCTAAAAGACGGAGATGTGTGAGTGTGCTATCGTCTGCCGACATCATCAAAGAGGAGGCGTTTTTATTTTCTGATCAGAAATGACTTTGCCTAAGTCAACAGCGGCCCTTACAGACCAAAGACAAGAAGCGCACTACGGGCAACAGTACTGTACTGTACTGTACTGTACACGCAACTATCAAATGCAAATGTATTAGACATGGGACCAAAAAAGAAAACATCACCAGTGCTATTAATCAGTGAGGAGATTGTGAGGAGGGTGCACATTGTTTCGGCTGACTGGTTGCTACAGCTCACCAAATTTCAAGTAAAAATAAATAAAAAATAAATAAAAAATAATAATAAAAAACAACCGCCCTCATCTTTTGTATAGAATTTGCTGTGCTTCGATTGATCCTAAATGACAATTACGTGATGAAACAACCATCAGTTCAAAATACTGTCTGGGACAGCAACATTTATTGCCATCCTTACATGTTGTTTGTATAATACAGTAAGTACAAGTACAAGTAATAAACCCTTTTACTATGTGTGAATGCATGTTATTATTTCATGATTTTATAGATGCCTTTGAAACTTTACAGTCTTATGTTGATCTAGTTTTAAGACTGAGAAGTTATTAAGATGCGGTGTGGATCCTTTAAGTCCTGGCAGATTGGATTTTCACTGCAGTAGACTGTCTAAAGGTATGGCATATCACTGTGTGTGTGTGTGTGTGTGTGTGTGTGTGTGTGTGTGTGTGTGTGTGTGTGTGTGTGTGTGTGTGTGTGTGTGTCTGTGTGTGTGTATGGTACAGCATTTGTGAATCCCAGGTATATGTGAGGGACAGAAAAGGCCAGTACAGAGAGGGTAGAATGTATTCTAGTTCAAGTTGGGTAATGACCTCTGCTTTAGACATTCCACTGCATCAAGAACACAAAAGTCTCACTAGATGTGTGTCTGCCTTATATGTGTATCACTACTCGTCACACTACTCAGCCAAAGGAGACTAGGGTTTAATGTGTGACACACAGCAAGTGGCCCATGCTCCACGCTGGCTATCTTATGTTCTGAGAAGAACAGTGACTTTAAGCAATGCTGAGTGACCAGATTTGTCTTAGATTTAATCTGGCATCATTGTTTGTACTGACAGGCATGGTATACCACATTGTTGTTTACAATAAATAAATAAAAAAGTGGTCATGATGCTTTCATGAAGTTGTCAAGTTAATGGAAATAACGGCAACTCTACCATAATAGTTAACTGTGTTCTTCCTTAAATAATGTAATATGAAAACTATTTCCATCTTGGCTTCATTAAGCTGCATTTCCATAGTAATAATTGCAATAAATGTTACCTGAAACAAGTGCTTAATACCTAATGTATTTGAATCAGTGCAACACATTTTGCTAGTATAATGTGTCATCTCCAGTCCTTTTTTTAAAAAAAAAAACAAATAAATAAAGTTTGTCAACAATATTGTGCTTTGCTCTTCATTTCAAAAAGTCAGTATCTTAGTCAACCCTTAGTTCACATATAGAAGAAAATGCTTAAACTAATTTCAACTTCAGCCAACACAAAAAAACAATTCTACTCATGCATGTTTCTAAAAGTTCTCACCTGGGTATCGTCTGTGTCAAACATGGTTTTATCTCTCGGGGGTAAAGGCAGAGTCAGTGTCCCTCCACTGTCGAGGCTAATGATGCTTTGGCACCCAGGTCTGATGTATTTCAAGTCACTTTTTCGAGAGTCTGTGGTCATGCACACCTCATAGTTGTACATGGGCTGCAAAGTTCCTGTCCTGCTTGCGTCTGGGTAGTAGGGGATGACGGGTAGGTTGGTGTGATACAGACGGGCCTGTCTCCACCTGTAGATCTTTACTGAAATGATGGCGACTACGCAGGAAATGAAAAGGAACGACACTACTGCCAAAGCCAGAACTAAGTAAAAAGTAATATCATCATTATAATGCTTCTCACGTGTAAAGTCTGTGAATTCTGAGAGCACTTCAGGGAAGCTGTCTGCCACTGCCACGTTCACAGTGACTGTAGCAGAGCGAGAGGGCTGTCCGTTGTCCTCCACTACAACAGTGAGTTTCTGTTTCACAGCATCTTTATCAGTCACCTGGCGCACAGTTCTGATCTCTCCATTCTGTGCGCCCACTTCAAACAGCGCTCTGTCTGCAGCTTTCTGTAGTTTATATGAGAGCCAGGCATTCTGTCCAGAGTCCATGTCCACAGCCACTACTTTAGTAACCAGGTAGCCAGACTCGACTGAACGAGGCACCATTTCCGCCACCACAGTGCTACCTGTTTGGACTGGGTAGAGTATCTGAGGTGCGTTATCATTCTGATCCTGGATAATGATGTCCAGTGTCATGTTGCTGCTCAGGGGAGGAGACCCTCCATCTTGGGCTTTGATACAAACTTTTATCTTTTTCATCTGCTCGTAGTCAAAAGACCTCACTGCATGTACCACTCCACTCTCAGCATTTATGGAAATGTAAGAAGATACCGGGTTTCCACCCCATGCTGTGTCATCTAAAATGTAGGATATCCGTGAGTTTTGGTTCCAGTCTTTATCTCGAGCGCTAACTGTAAAGATAGAGACGCCTGGGAGATTATTTTCTAAAACAAAAGCTTCGCCTGTACTTTCAGGGAATTCTGGAGCATTGTCGTTAACGTCAGATAATTTCAGCGTTAATGTTTTCTGGCTGGAAAGTGAAGGGGAGCCTAAATCAGTGGCCGTGACCGTGATATTATACTCTGGAACACGTTCTCGATCTAAAGGCGCGTCAGTCACTAATGTGTAATAGCCCCTTAAGGAGGACTTTAATTTAAAAGCAATGTTTTGATCCACTTTTAAGTCAACGTTTCCATTCTGTCCTGAATCGATGTCTTTGACATTGAGTATTGCTATAGTTGTGCCGAGCGGCGCGTTCTCTGACACAGGTGATGTAAACGACATAACGCTTATGACAGGTGCATTGTCATTGATGTCGACGACTTCAACTATCACTTTGCTGGAGTCTCCTAAACCACCTTGGTCTTTCGCCTCTATGCCAATTTCATATTTCTTAACTTTTTCATAGTCGAGATCTCCTATGACAGAAATCGCACCAGTATTCTCATCTAGTGAAAAAATTGCAGCAATATTGCCCTTCAGGTTTGCGAAACTATAATGTATCAATCCATTTGCACCGCTGTCGGCATCACTTGCATTAACAGTGGTTATGTATGTGCCACGCTGAGCATTTTCGAATACTGTTGCTGTGTACACCGACTGGTTAAACACAGGTGCATTATCATTAACGTCTAACACAGTGACTTTAATATTTACAGTGCCGGACCTGGGAGGGTCTCCCCCATCCACCGCTGTCAGAGTTAAGGACAGCTGTGGGTGCAGCTCTCTGTCCAATGGCTTTTGTAGCACCATTTCTGCATATTTTATTCCATCTGGACGAGCATGCTTTTTAAGAATAAAGTTATCATTTTCAGTCAGAATGTAATTTTGTAATGCATTTACCCCGACGTCTGGATCCTCTGCACTGCCCAGCAAAAACCGGGCTCCCGGCGTGGCAGATTCACTGATCTCCAGGTTAATTCTATCCTTTTGAAATGTGGGAGAGTGATCGTTGACATCCAAAATTTCTACTGTAACGTGATGTAGTTCGACAGGATTTTCGAGGATGATTTCAAAGCTGAAACTGCATGGAGTAGTGTCGCCACAAAGCTCCTCACGGTCTATTCTCTCCTTAACAACCAATATCCCTTTGTTTGAATTCAGCTCGGCATATTGCACACCGTCTCCAGTCACAATGCGAGCTTTTCCTGAACGTAGCCTTGCTGCATCCAAACCAAGATCATTCGCGATATTCCCAATCAGTGAACCCTTCCTCATCTCCTCCGGAACAGAGTAACGCATTTGTGCGAAGACGGGTCTAATACAAACAAGCACAAAGCTCATCATCATCGTCGTCGTCCATTTTGGACGTCTCTGCCCTGTTTTAGCCAGTCCCATAGTCTATTTGTTTCTCTTCACACAAAACAAAAACAATGCAGGAATGCAGGATATCAAGGACCGGTGAAAATGTGCATCACGTAAATCCTTCCAGAATATACTACTAAGGATGACTACAACGACAAGGTTTGCATTCGCTTTGTGTCTAGCTCCCTCCCTCCCTCTGTTTATACGTTAGATTCTATAATTTTCACTCAGTCGTTTTTCGTTGCCCAACAGCGGCCCTCAGTGACAAAATAAATGTATAACAGATTAAGATGGGTGTATATACGTGGATAAGAGAGAGAGAGAGAGAGAGAAAGAGAATTTAGGTGTTACTAAAACGAAAATGCACAAACCGATTTAGAAGTGTGTGTGTGTGTGTGTGTGTGTGTGTGTGTGTGTGTGCGTGTATGAGAGAGAGAGAGAGAGAGAGAGAGAGAGAGAGAGAGAGAGAGAGAGAGAGAGAGAGAGAGAGAGAGAGAGAGTTTCAAAAGTGAAAAAAGAAAGAAAAGATTTAGTGTTGATTAACACGTTGGCCTACCCAAAAGCAAAAGGCAAATGTCATATCAGGGGCCACCCGGAGCTGTCCACTGCCTGCGGTGCTGACGCTCTTTTTTGAGTATTTAAAACCCATAAATAGATATAACTACCAAATAGTACAACATATAGTTCACCTCAGAGGAAATAGTACATTTGTTGGACCACTACCCAAGTCGATACAAACGGTAAAAGAGAACATATCAATGACATCGCCTTTACATATGCATTTTTTCGGAAATAATAAAGATGGATAAATGCAGATAACACTCACCAAGGTAGAATATTCACTCGGTGCGTTGTTCCTTTGCGGAAGGGTCATTGTTTCAGTTCCACCGCCATCAACACTGAGCATACTTTGGCTGACCGGTCTGAGATACTTAAGGTCACTTTTCCTCGAGTCTGTCGTCATGCACACCTCATAGTTGTACACGTGCTTTAGAGTTCCAGTCCCTGTGGTGTCTGCGTAATGAGGTGGGTAATATGGAATAACGGGCAAATGTGACTGGTACAAGACGCGTGATTGCCTCCAACGGTAGATCTTAACTGATATTATAACAACTAAACATGTTATAAAAAGGAATGACACCACGGCTAAGGCCAAAACTAAATAAAAAGTCAGATTGTCATTGTAATCCTTGTCGCGCGTAAAGTCTGTGAATTCTGACAGCACTTCAGGAAAGCTGTCCGCCACTGCTACGTTCACAGTGACTGTAGCAGAGCGAGAGGGCTGCCCGTTGTCCTCCACTACAACAGTGACTTTCTGTTTCACAGCATCTTTATCAGTCACCTGACGCACAGTTCTGATCTCTCCATTCTGTGCGCCCACTTCAAACAGCGCTCTGTCTGCAGCTTTCTGTAGTTTATATGAGAGCCAGGCATTCTGTCCAGAGTCCACATCAACAGCCACTACTTTAGTCACCAGATATCCAATATCTGCGGAACGAGGCACAATTTCAGCCACCAGAGAGCTACTGGACTGCACTGGATAGAGGATCTGTGGTGCGTTGTCATTTTCGTCAAGCACAGATATTTTTAGTGTTGTATTGTTGGCCAAAGGCGGGGAGCCGCCATCCTGTGCTTTGATGTGCACCTCGAGGGATTTAGTTTGTTCATAATCAAAAGCGCGAACAGCATGGAGTGTCCCACTGTCTGCATTAACAGATATATACGATGAAATCGGATTGCCATTGAACTCAGAGTCGATTAGAAAGTATGATATGCGTGCATTTTGATTCCAATCATCATCACGGGCTGATACAGAGAAAAATGACATTCCGGGGGAGTTATTTTCTTTAATGCTGGCAGAGTAAGATGACTGCTCGAAAACAGGTGCATTGTCATTTATGTCGGACACTTTGATATTTATTGTTTTGTTAGCAGCCAGCTGGCGGTCTCCCTTATCTACAGCAGTGAAAGTAATGTTGTATTCTGAGTTCTTCTCCCTGTCTAACTTTCCATCTGTTAATAGCGTGTAGTAGTTTTTAAGCGACGACTGAATACTAAAGGGAATGTTTTTGTTTATAGAGCAGTCCACTTTACCGTTACTGCCCGAGTCCACGTCTTTAACATTAATAATCGCAACAGTTGTCCCACTGGGCGAGTCCTCCGAGACTGGGCTGGAGAATGACGTCAGAGCGATCACGGGTTCATTATCATTCACGTCAATAACATCAATGATCACTTTGGTGGAATCCATGTGTCCACCTTGATCCTTGGCTTGGACTGTTAATTCGTAATTTCGTTTTTTCTCATAATCGATATCTCCAGCTACGGTAATGACACCGGTGTGCTCATCTATGTTAAAATGATCACTCTTCTTGTCGAAAACACGCGAGAAATGGTAGCTTACCTGACCATAAGATCCCTGATCTGCATCAGTGGCACTCACTGCCGTTACTGTAGTACCACTGGCGGCATTTTCTACTACTTCAGCTTTGTACATTAACTGTGTGAAAACTGGCACATTGTCATTGGTATCTAGCACTAATATGGTGATTTTCATGGAGCCTGATTTCTGTGGATTACCACCGTCTAGCGCGGTGAGTGTGAGAATTAATGTATCTTCCTTTTCTCTGTCTAATGCTACATTCAGATACACCTCCACATATTTCCCCCCACTAAGACTCGTCTGTGTTTTAATATTAAAGTTACCCGTTGGGGAAAGCGTGTAGCCCTGTAATGCATTAACTCCTACATCGGCATCGGTGGCAGTTTCTTGTAGTATTCTAGTGCCTGGCAAAGCTGATTCGAGAATTTCCAACTGTATTTCATTTTCGTTAAATACTGGCGCATTGTCGTTAACGTCCAGTATTTCAACAATAACACTGTGCAGCTGCATCGGATTCAACAATATCAATTCAAAACTCAAACTGCAAGGAGATGTCTGTCCGCATAGCTGTTCTCTGTCTATCCTATCTTTTACAACCAGTGTGCCTTTGTCTAAATTCAACTCTATAAAATCGCCGCTTTCATCACTTACAATGCGAGCTCCTCCTTTCTTCATGCGAGTCGGATCAAGCCCTAGATCTTGAGCGATATTGCCAACCAAAGATCCTTTTCTCATTTCTTCTGGAATTGAATAGCGTATTTGCCCAACAGCCGCGCCGACCAGGAGAAAAACAACAAAGGCCTGCTCCAACATTCTACAGCCGAGTACATATCTCCATTCGACTTGCGTCATAGCCATTGTCCAGCTGCACCACGCAACGGATGAAAATACAAAGAATCATGTGTATCCAACGTGTTTTTAAAAGCTAAAACCAGATGAGGTTAAAAAATCTGTTGTTTTCGTAGCGGTTAAAGCCTGCGTCTGTCTCTGATGAAAATCCCAGGGACACACGGAGGGGAGACAAGATGGGGAGAGGCAAAGGGATGGGAGGTCTGTCACATCTGATACAAATAGCTTTGGGTTAGCCAACAGCGGCACTTAGAGTTCAGTATGTGTAACTAAAACAGTGTTTTACAGTGGGTTTTTTTTTTTTGGAAATGAGGTTTTAACACTGCAAACACATATCAAATTATAAAATGAGTTCATATCCTAAAATGTTTACGTTCACATTTAATTTACGCTTTTAGCCCAGTTTTGTGCTAATGACTGTCTATTTGTGGTGCCCGAAAAAATACAGAATACAACTAAAACAGTAGTGAGTGGGTTAAAAAAAAGTTAAATATGCTTCACTCACCTGATCAGGGGAGTCTGGGTCGTCTAAGAATAGCTTTTCTTTCATGGCACGCCGCATGGTGTCCGCTGAACTTTGATCCATGATTAAAAGATTTTGAGCAGTTGGTCTGGCGAATGTTGTGTCACTCTTTCTAGAGTCTGTTGTCATGCACACCTCATAATTGTACACGTGTTTCAATGTCCCAGTAGCTCCTGGGTCTGCGTAATGGGGTGGATAGTAGGGGATAACCGGCAAATTGGCCTGGCAAAGAAACCTAGAATGTCTCCATCTGTAGATCTTGACTGAGATTATGGCCACTAAACATGCAATAAAGAGGAATGATACTACAGCCAACGCCAGCACCAAATAAAATGTCAAGTTATCATTGTAATCCTTATCACGGGTAAAGTCTGTGAACTCTGAGAGCACTTCGGGAAAGCTGTCCGCCACTGCCACGTTTACAGTGACTGTAGCAGAGCGAGAGGGCTGTCCGTTGTCCTCCACTACAACAGTGAGTTTCTGTTTCACAGCATCTTTATCAGTCACCTGGCGCACAGTTCTGATCTCTCCATTCTGTGCGCCCACTTCAAACAGCGCTCTGTCTGCAGCTTTCTGTACTTTATATGAGAGCCAGGCATTCTGTCCAGAGTCCACATCCACAGCCACCACTTTAGTGACCAGATAGCCAATATCTGCAGAATGTGGTACAATTTCAGTCACGGCAGAGCCAGTGGTCTGTACTGGATAAAGTATCTGAGGCGAGTTGTCGTTTTGATCTAGTATTATTATTCGTACAGTTGCATTACTACTTAAAGGGGGCGATCCTCCGTCCTGGGCTTTTATGCTGAATTCAAAAACTTTTGTTTGTTCATAATCAAAGGACTTAATTGCGTGAATTACTCCTGTTTCAGAATTCACAGATATACATTTAGAAACTGAACCGGGCGTTTCATCCATGTAGTATGATATTCTAGCGTTCTGATCACAGTCTTGGTCTTGAGCGTGAACAGAGCCAACAGATACGCCCTGTTCATTGTTCTCTGACACGTGGGCTATGTACATAGTCTTTTCAAACACAGGAGCGTTATCGTTGACATCTGAAATTTTAATGCGTAAAGTCTTATTACTTTTCAGCGATGGAAACCCTTGGTCTGTAGCAGTCACTGTCACGTTGTACTCCGAGACGACCTCTCGATCCAAAGGACCGTCGGTGACCAAGGTGTAATAACTACTCAGAGAATATTTAATCTTAAACGGAAGTGACACATCCACACTACAATTTACAAGGCCATTCTTCCCACTGTCTATGTCTTTTACGTTAAGTATGGCGACAGTAGTCCCTTGGGGAGAATTTTCAGGAACCGTATTAGAAAACGAGGTCAAGGCTATAACGGGGTAATTGTCATTTACATCATTCACTTCAATTATGACTTTACAAGACTTTGATAAGCCACCGGCATCTCTGGCAATTACATTTATTTGAAACTGCTTTGATTTTTCATAGTCAATTAAACCGGACACTGTAATTTCTCCATGTGTGCGATTTAAAGAGAAAGGAAGGTCATTCTGTTGTGTTAACTGATCTATGAAATAGGACACCTGTCCATTCGTGCCCTCATCAGCGTCTGTTGCGCTCACAGTTGTTACCAAACTACCAACTGGTGAATTTTCCAGGACAGTGGCTTTGTAAACTGCTTGGGTAAACAAGGGCTCATTGTCGTTGACATCTAGAATGTTAACTCGCACACTCACAGTGCCTGTTCGCCGAGGGGAACCTCCATCAGAAGCTGTCAGTGTTAAAAACATCTCACTTTGTTTCTCCCTATCCAACGGAGATTGCAGTACCATCTCTACATATTTACCTCCGTCGGCTTGCAGCTGCTCTTTCAGAGTAAAATGCGTCGTTGGGTTAAGGGTGTAACTCTGAAGTGAATTTATTCCCACATCAGGGTCGACAGCACTGCCTAAAATGAACTGCGCTCCCGGCAGTGCCAATTCACTTATATCCAATGATATTTCTTTACTTGCAAAAGAGGGTGCGTTGTCGTTTATATCAGTTATTTCAACCGTAATACTAAATAACTCCATAGGGTTTTCCAAAACAATTTCAAAGCTGAAACTACACGGAGAGATCTGTCCGCACAGCTCCTCTCTATCTATGCGCCTCTTCACAAGCAGGAGCCCTTTGTCCGCATTCAGCTCCACACAGTCGCTGTTGTCCTCAGTAACTATGCGGGCTCGACCTAATCTCAGTCTCTTAATGTCCACACCTAAATCCTTTGACACATCTCCCACCAAAGACCCTTTAACCATTTCTTCAGGTATAGAGTATCTCACCTGACACCACATTCCACTGATGTGCAACGCTGATAAAATCAGTATGTGTGCATACCACCGACACGGTGAAGATTTCCTCTCGGTTTTGTACATTATCCTGGAGTGACTGTCTAAAATGGCTTCAGATACAATCCAAAATCTAATCCAACAGCAAAATGTCGAAATTAATTGTAGTCTTTTCTTTTTTTCCCCCAAGGTATACTGTCGTCTTTTCAGTTAACGTTCAAATGGATTGTTCCATTGCTTCTCAGATAGAAAACTGAGGGTGTCTGTCGTTATGAAATGCATTATGGAGTAGGGAGGGTCCTTCAATATGAGCAAAAACTGAACTGTTGATCAACAGCGGCTCCAAGAGCCCAAGCGACAACACTGCTGAGTATGAACACTGCTGAGTATGTATGACTCCTCCTTAAATACTACTACTACTACTACTGCTAATACAGAAAAAATAACTACAACAACAACAGCAATAATAATAATAATAATAATAATAATAATAATAATAATAATAATAATAGCTATCCACTAATTCATTGACCTGCATGTATGTGCAGCTGCATGTATGTGCATTTCAGCACCATGGATAGCACCCGCAGAAAAAAACAAGTGGCCGCTGACTACATTTCGCGGGCTGGCACACTGAGGTGGAAATGATACTCTTCATTAATAAATGGTCATAACATTTCATCAGTGACTGGAAACAAAGTCCACAAACGTACCTGACTGATCTGCATATACACCTTGCAGTATAAAGACAACAGCCGCTGAAAGCATCACTGGTGTGTCGGCAGCGTGTAAACAAGACGGAATGCTGCAACCACACTCTGGCAAAAGCTCAGGAACACTGCCGGAATGTATGATTCCACTGTGTGATGTCACAATGTAACAAAGACATGCGTAGTGCGTTTGTCATAGGGTACATGTCCAGAAAGCAGCTGCCTTTGCTACAGATGTGTAAAATGTACACACAATGGGATGCATATTATATTCACAAGGAACAAAAACTGCAGATTGACATGTCATGTCATAGTATTCAAGAATGAAAGAAATGGCAACAGCATATTACTTGGTAAGGGGCCTTCTGCTACCCTAGCAGCACAACATCTTAAAATGTCATGACCTGAGGTACTCCACCTAAGTAAACCTGTGCCCTTTTTTACAGATTTGTCATATTGCAGGCTTGTGTCAGTAGACACATCATTTCAGTTTGCATGTGAGATTTGCATATTATTTACAAAAAATACCTTTTAGGTATATCTTTTGAAGTTTGGGTTTTATTAAAATTATGTCAGGTGGATTAGGCAATCAAGAACTGGATTTATTTTTTTCTGCCAAATATGAAACAACTTCAATATTAATTCTGGATCACAGCATTTGTATAGACCTTAGTAGTGTACGGTTTACAACTAACTGAGATTCAGCAGACTGGGGTGTCTTACACTGCCTTGACACACACAAACACAGAGCATACGTACACACACACATGCACACTATTGCACGCACGCACACATACACAAATACACACCTTAGAAAACAGACACATTCAGAAGACAGAGACACTAAAAAGTAATAATGTGAACTAAACCATAAATATGTTGTCCATTGTGATTGATGTCATATTGAAATTCTTATATGTCTAATATTATTAAACCGATTTTGTTGACAACACTGTCAGTGATGTATAATCTCTTTATTCAACTCCTAACAGATTGACTACTTCTATAGTTCCTGCACAGGACGCTCTCGGAATCACCCTGCCCTTCTCATATCTAACCAGTTTTTTTTTTAAAACACATACAATTCAGAACACACCATAAGAACAGTGTTCCAGAACAGTGTTACAGTATTTTTGCATTTCATTTCATTTCATTTAAAATAGGCAGAAGTCTCTACAAGCGTCTGTAACTGACTGAAGTGGATACAAGAGTGCAGGCATGCTGCTGCTGACCTATTTTACATCAGCAGTGCGGAGCTTTGCAGTGTGATCAAACACAGCACACACCGCATCCCTTGGGTGCAGTCCACACCCACTTTGTGTGTGTGTGTGTGTGTGTGTGTGTGTGTGTGTGTGTGTGTGTGTGTGTGTGTGTTTGTGAGTGAGAGAGAGAGAGAGAAAGAGAGAGAGAGATAGAGACAGAGACAGAGTATGTGTGTGTGTGTGTGTGTGAGAGAGAGAGAGAGAGAGAGAGAGAGTGAGAGACAGAGAGTGAGAGTGAGAAAGAGACAGACAGACAGGCAGAGTGTGTGTGTGGGTGTGTGTGTGAATGAAAAACAAAGAGAGAAAGAGAGAGAGAGAGAAAGAGAGAGAGAGAGAGAGAGAGAGAGAGAGAGAGCACATGTGTGTATGCGCGTTATACCAGGTCAAATACACCACAATCTAATGAATAAACATATGACACACTTCTGTTATTTAGCGAGTGCTGCTGCTAACAGTGATTAACTTAAATGCTGGATGCGTTTCCCTCTTTGTTGTGGCTCTTGAGTTTAGCCACACTCAACTATTTAAAAACCAGTCTGAGGACAGTGGCATCGGTTGCTACGATTTGAGATATAAAAGATTGTATCTTACCTGTTGTATGTGGAGGATCACAGGAGGACAGGAGAACATGGAAAGGAAAGGGAAGAGAAGAAATGAATATTTTATTTGCTTCGAATCACATTTTTTTTGCAGGATGGTCATATAGATGCACAGACAATGTTCCTCTGAAGAGCACATAGATCCATATCAAACAAAGCACAGTACTTTACATCCGGGATGAAAACAGTCATATACTGATGTTTTCCCACAACCGGCACATGACTTCAGTTTAAGAAGTTTATTCAAGTCCCCAACCACTCCCACACCAACACACATTGTCCACGCTCACCCAAATGAAACTAGACTTATTTAAATACCGTCTATGCTCACCCAAATCAAATCAGACATATTCAAACATTGTCTCTTGTTTTTTTTTTTTTCGTCTTTGTACGTGTGTGTGTGTGTGTGTGTGTGTGTGTGTGTGTTAAGTGCATGATGGGGAGTGGTGAGTTATTTTATAAACCAGTATGTTACCCTGCCGACCACTATTCTGACCTACTTGTCAGTATAAGATAGGCCACAGCATAATGAAGTAGTGCACATCTGTGATTCCTAATGAACACAAAAGCAGTCTACTGAAGGCTGGCTGTTTGGCATTTTGTGCACACATCTGACAATAAGTAAGAAAGCAATTAGTGTTTTTCATAGAAATGTGCATTTGTTCAGCTGAAGTGGCCAAAGATTTATAGTTAACAGCAAAAAACAAATAGTGTCATACTGCTGTATTATACATGCAATAATGATGTAATACCTGTATGAAAAATAAATAAATTATAAATAAAAGTTTATGTAGTTAAATAAAGCATATACATCCTAAAGAAATGACTAACTCTCTCTCTCTCTCTCTCTCTCTCTCTCTCTCTCTCTCGTTGTCATTGACTTCCTTGGAGCTGGTGTGTCTTTGAGACTTTCAAAAAATGTAATTGTATTCACCATTTAGTCAGTTAATATTCAGGTTCTTCAGTGTTCACAGTGCAGCTCTGACAGCATCTCTCTCTCTCTCTCTCTCTCTCACTCTCTGTCTATCTCAAACATGCAACCGCGTGTGCACGCACACACACACACACCATTCTGATATTACACTCTCGTTTCTGCACACAGTTTGGTAGGGCACCACCAGTTCAGACACATCACAGTTCTTACTATAGCATGAGAACTAATCTATGTTCATGTCCAAGTTTATGTAGTCACTGTCATGTGTGCCTTTCCTTGAAATATTGTCAGATACCAGGGTGTTGTCATTGTCAGACTGAACGAACTTGAAATTACTGATGTGGGAATCAATCTGCATTAGACATTACATGTGAGATGTCACACAGTATTTGGCTTTTGTGTGATATTTTAACATATTATATCAATTGGTTCTAATATTATTTAGGCTCTGATCATATAGGCCGTCCCTATTGCTTTACCACATAATGGTAATATTAGGTGAGTGATAAGATACAAGTCCATGGCGGCATCTATCAATTTAGTTGTAACTAAACTACTTTCACAACAACAACAATGTAGAGACATGTAGGACTGCATATCTAACTGTATAAAATAATTCATAAACTATAAAATTATAAAATTATAATTATTAAATTGTAATTAATGCATTTTATACACCATCATCATGTCCTTCTTTTGTTTAATGCAAAATGTTTTCCAACATGCAATGTGAAGAGATTTTGACAATAAACAAAGGAGAAATAAGGGTTAATTGCATATATCAGTCACATACTGTTTTGGTGTATCACACACAAGTTTCTTTAAAAGCAGACAGTAGCTCAAGACAAAAATTAAACCAGCTTGCTAATTGTAAAACTGAGTGGAGTCGCTTGAATAAGCATTACCTCAAAACCTTTTCATTACAATGATCTCTTACTGGTAGACTAAAAGTGCAATGATGGAGGGACATATTGTGAAATCTTTGCACCAATGCTGTACACAGGTGAAGTCACAAATAACATCTGCTGCAACTCTCATTATTTAAGATGCCTGACTTCTATCCCAGCTGTATTTGTTTCACAAAAACAACAGAATGAAGTCATCACAGGATTATCAACGAGTGTCATCACAGGATCACCAACAAAGAAAATGAGTTCAGTACACCAAACGCAAACTCAATCGGCACTATATTCTCCAAACTAGTCACAGTGCAAATTCCATAAAAGAAACCAACCTCAGATAAATCCTTTAGAAATCATTACTTTCTACAAACAGGGAGAACAAAACACAAATTGAAGGTTTTGCATATGATTTCAATTTAATAATTAGAAGATGTAAAGATGTAGAAACTAGAAGACATTTACCAGAGTAGAGAATTTAGATCCAGTATCGGTAAAATCAAGACAGTCGCTGTTGTCAAGTGGGTGCTTCTGAAGTGTATTACCAGCAGACACGGTGTTGTCATTGTATGACTGAACAAACTTGAAGTCACTTGTACGTGACCCTGTTGTCATGTAGGCATCATAGTTGTAAGTGCTACGGAGAGTTCCAGTTCCATCAACATCTGCATAGGTGGGAGGTAAATATGCACTGGGAATGGCTACTGCTCCATCAAACAACAGTCTGGGCTTCCTCCTGTGACACAACCTCACAGCAATGATCAGGATGATGAAAGTGAGGAAAAATGTGGACACAGACACCAGAGCAATGATCAAATAAGATGTGAGTTTAGAGTTGTTCTCCTCATAAGACATGTCTTTGAGTTCAGGAACTTCAGCCAAGTTATCTGAGATGAGTAAATATACGGCACAGGTTGTAGAGAGAGAGGGCTGTCCGTTATCTTTCACTGAGATCACAAGGTTCTGCTTCATGCTGTCAGATTCAGAAATGTCCCTCTGAGCCCTGATCTCTCCACTGTGGACACCAATAGTGAAAAGTCCTGGATCAGTGGACTTGACGATCTGATATGACAGCCATGCGTTCTGTCCAGAGTCAGCATCAACAGCAATCACTTTGGAGAGCAGCGCGCCAGAAAGAGCAGCTTTAGGAACCATCTCAGTCATGAAGGAGTTTCCTTCTGGAGTAGGGTATAATATCTGAGGAGAGTTATCATTCTCATCTGTTATGAACACACTCACAGTCACGTTGCTGCTGAGTGGAGGAGAACCATTGTCTCTGGCTACAACCTGAACTTTGAAGCTTCTGAACTGCTCATAGTCAAAGGCCCTCACAGCATGGATCACCCCTGTGTCTCCATTAATGGAGAAATATGAGGAGAGTGGAACACCATTGACCTCACTGGGCAACAGAGAGTAGAACACTGTGCCATTCTGTCTCCAGTCTGGGTCTCTGGCAGTAACAGAACACACAGAGGAGCCAGGCTTGTTATTCTCAGACACATATGCACTGTAGGACTGCTCTTCAAATACAGGGGGATTATCATTCACATCAGATACTGAGACGTGTATACTCTTGGAAGATGACAATGGTGGAGACCCTTCATCAGAAGCTATGAGAGTTACATTATACTCTGTGACCTGTTCACGGTCTAGTTCATCTGTTGTAACAAGTGAATAGTAGTTTTCAATAGATGGTATTAATTTAAATGGAACATTTTGCTGAATGTTGCAACGCATCTGTCGGTTGCCCTCTGAGTCGTCATCCTGCACATTAATGATGCCCACTTCTGTGCCTGGCGCTGCGTTTTCAGGAATTTGATTTTTCAGAGATTTTACATAAATGACTGGAGCATTATCATTTACATCAGTCACGTCTATAACAACTTTTGCATTCGATGCTAACCCTGAGCCATCCTTAGCCTGAACTCTGATTTCATAACGAGCCTCCTCCTCAAAATCTATTGGCCCAGCCACAGCAATCACGCCTGTTACCTTGTCGATATTAAAAAGTTTAGTTACTTTACCGGTTAGGAAACTGAATTCATAAGTCACCTGTCCGTTAGCTCCTTCGTCTGCATCTGTGGCGCTTACAGTGACAACTGAAGTACCTAACGGAGAATTTTCAGGCAAACTGACTTGGTAAAGGGGTTGACTGAATACTGGTAGGTTATCGTTCACATCCAAGACGGTGACGTGTATCATTACACTACCAGATCTTTCAGGAGAACCTCCATCTATTGCAGAAAGCAACAACGACAGGTCGTGCTGCTGTTCACGGTCCAGTTCTTTGTCTAAAACTAATTCGCTGTATTTCGCGCCATCAGAATTAGACTGTACTGATAAGGTAAAATGGTCATTTTTTTCGAGAGAATACCTTTGAATACTGTTTCTACCTACATCCGAGTCATGCGCCACATCTAAAGGAAAGCGAGCACCTTTGACTGCTGATTCTGGGATTAACAGTTTAATTTCATTGTTGGAAAACTGAGGTGAGTTATCATTTATATCCTCAATTTGCAGTGTTATTCTGTGTAACTCTAATGGATTTTCTAAGAGCAGCTCATATTTTAAAGGGCATGAGGTTTTCGAACCGCATATTTCTTCCCTGTCGATTCTCTCTGCAATCACTAATTCACCAGACTGGACATTTAATTCGCAATACCGTTTGCGACTACCCTTTAGATCTATTCGAGCATTTCTCAGTGATAATCCTCGAGCATCCAGTCCGAGATCCTTCGCCACATTCCCAACAACGGCTCCTCGTTTAATCTCCTCGGGTATTGAATAGGTAAAATCGCCATGGCTGCCGCAAAATCTGATGATCAAAAACGACACCCAAAGTATTCCGTTCGGAAACAAGGATGCACTGAATCCTTTCTTCATCTCAGTATTCAGGTTTCCAGCATACACCAAAAAACAATAATAGTTAATAAAAAAGTGTAGAATCCAAATACCCACGTAGGCTATATCCGAAAACACAGACTAGCAGCTCACCGGATTTTTGCTCACCACAATGCCATGATATGCCTTGCCTCTCTGTGCTGTCAATTTAAATATTACAACAGAGGGTGGAGATGGGTATTTAGGTGTCCAACCTTGGTCGATAGCGACCTCCGGAGTTCTCTGATAAAAGTGCAAGAAAAAAACTAGAAATCTGTTCTCTGTTTTCTCACAAAAATTACAAAATCCGAGAAGAAATTAGCATTTACGGTGTAAACCGACCATGTACAACATGTAAAACAACGTAATAAAACAAACGCCTATCTGTAAAATTATATATAAAAAACAAACGTCTATCTGTAAAATTATATATATATACATACATATATATAGGTGGTCTACTGCATCTTAAAAGTTTTAGAATGGGTGTACTCCCTCTCTCAGCTAATAAAAAACAAACAACTTTAAGCCTAACTTTACAGGCAGTGTACTTTGTGCCTTCTATATACGCTGTTATGATACTTTTTCAATTTGTCTTTGAGGACAGATATTGTAGCTGTTGACTGAGGAAGAAATAATCCTCACTGAAGTTTGTGCTGTTGTGCTGTGTGAGATTTTATAGACGTGGGGAAAGTATGCCTTTGTAACATATTGTCTGTGCACACCCAGTATGTCTGTGTTTGTAAACCTTCTGCCCTTAAATGCTTGACAAAGCAGTGGCAGATATAGGCGAAGTGCAGTTCCAGGTTGAATCTTTAATAATAATACTAATTTTGTTTACTATACGTATCAGTCTTCTATTGTCATTTCCATGTTTCAAAAAGGACTGTGACATGAGTGTGCATGTCCTGCTCTGTGAGTAGTAGGCTAGTGAACAGAGCGCTGTCCATGTAAAGAGTGCTGAAACACTACACACTTCAGTGCTGTCAGGTGATGTCAGAGCTGTATTGTGAACACTCCGAACCTGAATGTTAACTGACTGAATGGTGAATACAATTACAATAGTGACAATCTTAAAGGCACACCTGCTCCAAGGAAGTCGATGACATAGAAAAAGAGAGAGAGAGACAGAGACAGAGAAGGGGAGAGAGAGTGAGAGAGATAGAGAGAGAAATACATCTATTTTTAAGATGAGGAAAAGGGTACGAAAGATAATTAGGAAATAAGGAAATGGGTAAATACAGGCCTATGGCTGATTTAATGGATCACAGATTTCACTGTTTTATTTTCATGAAACTCTCACAAACTCCTTTCACTCTGATGAAAACGAGGCTAAGGAGAAAACTCCCAACAACACAATGAAAAGCACGAGAGCATTGCCATCAGCTGCCCTTTTTTAAAATACAGTCACAGTCATTAATTCTGCTATGGACTCGGGTACTATTGTGCATGTTGCAAAACAGCCTGATTTC
Source organism: Setipinna tenuifilis (assembly GCA_030347295.1). Taxonomy (NCBI): domain Eukaryota; kingdom Metazoa; phylum Chordata; class Actinopteri; order Clupeiformes; family Engraulidae; genus Setipinna; species Setipinna tenuifilis. The sequence goes on from CM059272.1 coordinate 27,670,226, forward strand.
TGATGGCCCAAAACCAGTTTTCCTTTGTTTATGTATTCCTTTAGCTACAGTCAGACTGATGGTTTTTGTGCCAGTGTAAAAGTATATAGCCTAATAGTAACCCATACACTATATGAGAGCCTGTGTCTTTGTTTGTGAACTTTGATGTACAGTAGGATGGTAAGTATGTAATTTGTTTCAAAGTATCACAGCCAGAGCTTAGAGTCTTTGTTATCTTTCACAGCTCCATATCTAACCAAAAGCAAGTAGAGACAGATGTCCTGTGAACTTAACAAAAAAGTGCCATTGTAAAACATATCACAGTGTTAGAGTGAAAATTGAGCCAAGTAAGCTAAAATGCCATTTGTTCTGAACTGATTCAGTCAGTGACAAAATAAACATGCCCAAAATAGTACAAAGCACATCACCTAATAGCATGTACTAACAGCACAATTTACTGTCAGTGTAATACAAATGCTCCCTAACAATTAAAATTTAGGTCTGTATATGCATTCATATCTACTCTTTATATAAAAACAATAACGTCCAGTGCCACAATAACACTATAATACACAGCTACTGACGGGAGGGGCACAAGCCCAATGTCTTTCTATACATAAATATGTTTAGGGGATGTGTTATGCTGCCTGATTTCTATCCTTCTGCTGCTTAAAAGGAGAGACATCTGAACACAGCATTAACAATTCTGCAGCTTTCAAAATAAAGTCACACAAATGTGCCTAACATTTACTTTCCTTCAGACTGACAGACAGGGAGTTGGATTTTAGAGCAATCCACAGACGTGTAAAGTAGACGGACTACAGTTTTTCATCACAACCATCTTTTACTTGTACGCTAAATGAGTAACGATGGAGAGACACATATTGTCAGATCTTGACACACAAAAAAATGTACACAGGTGAAAATTCCAAATCAGGTTCGTTGCCACTCTAAATATTACAGATGCCCAACATCTGTCCGAGCTGTACATGTTCCGCCAAAATAACATGATAAACAGTGCTATCACAGAATTACCAACACAGAAAATCACCTCTATATACCAAAGAGCAAGATCAGTCACCACTGTATACTCCAAAATACTGTCACAGTAAAAATTCCTAAGTAAGACACCAACTCTACTCATCTAACTCTATTATCTCTAGTTTGAAGGAACCACAGATAAATGCTTTATAAATTACAGATTTGCCTAGATGCCAAGTTAAAAAAAAACATTTATTTCTACACAAAGATTTACTGTTTTGTGTATAATTTCAATTTCAAAATGATCAACATGTTTCCTATCATCGAGCAAATAGTATAATAAATAGCTGTAATAAAATGCACAGTAGAGTTTAGCCACTCAATCATATTTGTGGTAGGCACACACATATAAAAACTAAAAGACATTTACCAGAGTGGAGAATTTCGATCCAGTATCGGTGAAATCAAGACAGTCGCTGTTGTCAAGTGGGTGCTTCTGTAGTGTATTACTAGCAGACAGGGTGTTGTCATTGTATGACTGAACAAACTTGAAGTCACTTGTGCGTGACCCTGTTGTCATGTAGGCATCATAGTTGTAAGTGCTGCGGAGAGTTCCAGTTCCATCAACATCTGCATAGTTGGGAGGTAAATATGCACTGGGAATGGCTACTGCTCCATCAAACAACAGTCTGGGCTTCCTCCTGTGACACAACCTCACAGCAATGATCAGGATAATGAAAGTGAGGAAAAATGTGGACACAGACACCAGAGCAATGATCAGATAAGATGTGAGTTTAGAGTTGTTCTCCTCATAAGACATGTCTTTGAGTTCAGGAACTTCAGCCAAGTTATCTGAGATGAGTAAATATACGGCACAGGTTGTAGAGAGAGAGGGCTGTCCATTATCTTTCACTGAGATCACAAGGTTCTGCTTCATGCTGTCAGATTCAGAAATGTCCCTCTGAGCCCTGATCTCTCCACTGTGGACACCAATAGTGAAAAGTCCCGGATCAGTGGACTTGACGATCTGATATGACAGCCATGCGTTCTGTCCAGAGTCAGCATCAACAGCAATCACTTTGGAGAGCAGCGAGCCAGAAAGAGCAGCTTTAGGAACCATCTCAGTCATGAAGGAGTTTCCTTCTGGAGTAGGGTATAATATCTGAGGAGAGTTATCATTCTCATCTGTTATGAACACACTCACAGTCACGTTGCTGCTGAGTGGAGGAGAACCATTGTCTCTGGCTACAACCTGAACTTTGAAGCTTCTGAACTGCTCATAGTCAAAGGCCCTCACAGCATGGATCACCCCTGTGTCTCCATTAATGGATAAATATGAGGAGAGTGGAACACCATTGACCTCACTGGGCAACAGAGAGTAGAACACTGTGCCATTCTGTCTCCAGTCTGGGTCTCTGGCAGTAACAGAACACACAGAGGAGCCAGGCTTGTTATTCTCAGACACATATGCACTGTAGGACTGCTCTTCAAATACAGGTGGATTATCATTCACATCAGATACTGAGAGGTGTATGGTTTTGGAGGATGACAATGGGGGAGACCCTTCATCAGATGCTATGAGAGTTACATTATACTCTGTGACCTGTTCACGGTCTAGTTCACCTGTTGTAACAAGTGAATAATAGTTTTCAATGGAGGGTATTAATTTAAATGGTACATTTTGCTGAATAGTGCAACGCATTTGTCGGTTGCCCTCTGAGTCGTCATCCTGTACATTAATAATGCCTACCTCTGAACCTGGCGCTGCGTTTTCAGGAATTGGATTTTTCAGCGATTTTACATAAATGACTGGAGCATTATCATTTACATCAGTCACGTCTATAACAACTTTTGCATTCGATGCTAAACCTGAACCATCCGTAGCCTGAACTCTGATTTCATAACGAGCTTCTTCCTCGAAATCTATCGGCCCAGCTACTGAAATCTCTCCAGTGACTTTATTTATACTGAAGAGTTTCGCTACTTTAACTGCTAGAAGACTGAGTTCATAAGTCACCTCTCCGTTAGCTCCTTCGTCTGCATCTGTGGCGCTTATAGTAACAACTGCAGTACCTACAGGAGAATTTTCAGGCAAACTGACTTTGTAAACTGGTTGACTGAATACTGGCAGGTTATCATTAACATCCAAGATCGTGACGTGTATCATTACGCTACCAGATCTTTGAGGAGAGCCTCCATCTATTGCAGTAAGCAACAACGACAGGTCGTGCTGCTGTTCACGATCCAGTTCTTTGTCTAGCACCAATTCGCTGTATTTCATGCCATCAGAATTAGATAGTACCGCTAATGTAAAATGATCATTCTTTTCAAGAGAATAGCTTTGAATACCGTTTCTACCCACATCATGGTCGTGCGCCACATTTAAAGGGAAGCGAGCACCTTTGATTGCTGATTCTGGGATTAACAGTTTAATTTCATCGTTAGGAAACTGAGGTGAGTTATCATTTATATCCTCAATTTGCAGTGTTATTCTATGCAACTCTAATGGGTTTTCTAAGAGCAGCTCATATTTTAAAGGACACGAGGTTTTCGAACCGCATATTTCCTCCCTGTCGATTCTCTCAGCAATCACTAATTCACCCGACTGAACATTTAATTCGCAATACCGTTTGCGACTACCCTTCAGATCTATTCTCGCATTCCTCAGTGATAATCCTCGAGCATCCAGTCCGAGATCCTTCGCCACATTCCCAACAACGGCTCCTCGTTTCATCTCCTCGGGTACTGAGTAGGTAAAATCGCCATGGCTGCCGCAAAATCTAATGATCAAAAACGACACCCAAAGTATTCCATTTGGAAACAACGATGCACTAAATCCTCTCTTCATCTCAGTGTAGACGTGTCCAGGATACAGCGAAAAACACTAATAGCTAAACAAGTGTAAAATCCAAATGACCACGTAAACTAGGCTATATCCGAAAACACAGACTAGCAGCTCACTGGATTTTCGCTCACCACAATGTCATGATATGCCTTGCCTGCCTGTATTTCCGATTTAAATATTATAACAGAGGGTGGAGATGGGTATTTAGGTGTCCAACCTTAGTCGATAGCGACCCCCAGAGTTCTCTGGTAAAAGTACATGAAGCCACATAGCTTTTTTTCATGTGCTTCCCCACAAAAAAGACAAAATCCAAGAAGAAAAAAACAACGTAATAAAACAAAATTATACGTTGTTACATTTCACGAGTAAGTATTTGATATTAGGGATCTGATGCACGTATTCCACACCTTATATACTTTATGAATGATAGAGATGATCTTCTCTGAAACACAATCCCTCAGTTTACCAAAGCACGTACGGTTGGGTACATTTAAAATACGTTGACATGAATACGACTAACTGCATCTTAAAAGTTTTAGAATTGGTGTACTCCCTCTCTCAGCTAATACAAAACAAACAACTTTAACCCTAACTTTACAGGTAGTGTATTTTGTGCTTTTTACGCTGTTATGATACTTTCAAAGTTTATCTTTGAGGACAGATATTGTAGTTGTTGGCTGAGAAAGAACTAATCCTCACTAAAGATTGTGTTGTCAGACTCTTGAATCTTTAATAATAATAGTAATTAGTTTACTATACACATAAGTCTTATAGTGTCACTTCTCAAAAAGGACTGTGACATGAGTGTGCATGTCCTGCTCTGTGAGTAGTAGGCTAGTGAACAGAGCGCTGTCCATGTAAAGAGTGCTGAAACACTACACACTTCAGTGCTGTCAGGTGATGTCAGAGCTGTATTGTGAACACTCAGGAACCTGAATGTTAACTGACTGAATGGTGAATACAATTACAATAGTGACAATCTTAAAGGCACACCTGCTCCAAGGAAGTCGATGACAGAGAGAAAGAGAGAGAGACAGAGACAGAGAAGGGGAGAGCGAGTGAGAGAGATAGAGAGAGAAATACATCTATTTTTAAGATATGGAAAAGGGTACGAAAGATAATTAGGAAATAAGGAAATGGGTAAATACAGGCCTATAGCTGATTTAATAGATCACAGATTTCACTGTTTTATTTTCATGAAACTCTCACAAACTCCTTTCACTCTGATGAAAAAGAGGCTAAGGAGAAAACTCCCAACAACACAATGAAAAGCATGAGAGCATTGCCGTCAGCTGCCCTTTTTTAAAATACAGTCACAGTCATTAATTCTGCTATGGACTTGGGTAGTACTGTGCATGTTGCAAAACAGCCTGATTTCTGATGGCCCAAAACCAGTTTTCCTTTGTTTATGTATTCCTTTAGCTACAGTCAGACTGATGGTTTTTGTCCCAGTGTAAAAGTATATAGCCTAATAGTAATCCATACACTATATGAGAGCCTGTGTCTTTGTTTGTGAACTTTGATGTACGGTAGGATGGTAAGTATGTAATTTGTTTCAGAGTATCACAGACAGAGCTTAGAGTCTTTGCTATCTTTCACAGCTCCATATCTAACCAAAAGCAACTAGAGAGACGGGACTTTCTATGAACTTAACAAAAAAGTGCAATTGTAAAACGTATCACAGTGGCACGGTAAAAATTGAGTCACGCAAGCTAAAATGCCATTTGTTCTGAACTGATTCAGTCAGCGTGAGAAAATAAACATGCACAAAACAGTGCGAACCACATCACCTTAATGCATGTACTCACAGCACAATTTACTGTCAGTGTAATACAAAACACTCCACAACAATTAAGATTTATGTCTGTATATGCATTCATATCTACTCTATATATAAAAAAACAACACCTTTCAGTGCCACAATAACACTATAATACACAGCTACTGATGGGAGGGGCACAAGCCCAATGTCTTTCTACACATAAATATGTTTAGGGGATGTGTCATGCAGCCTGATTTCTAGCCTTCTGAACCGATTAACAAGGACAGACATCTGAACACAGCATTAACAATTCTGCTGCTTTCAAATTAAAGTCAAACAAATGTGCCTCACATTTTCTTTCCTTCAGACTGACAGAAAGGGAGTTGGATTTTAGAGCAATCCACAGACGTGTAAAGTAGACTTACTACAGTTTTTCATCAAAACAATCTTTTACTTGTAGATTAAACGAATAACGATCGAGAGATATATATTGTCCGATCTTCACACACAAAAAATGTGCACAGTTGAAAATTCCAAATCAGGTCCGCTGCCACTCTAAAGTATCAGAGATGCCCAAACATCTGTCCCAGCTGTACTTGTTCCACCAAAATAACACGATAAACAGTGCTATCACAGAATTAACAAAACAGAAAATCAGCTGTATATACACCAAAAGGACAAGATCAGTCACCATTGTATTCTCCAAAATACTGTCACAGTACAAATTCCGAAATAAGACACCAACTTTACTGTGGGCCTCAGCATTATCTTTAGTTTGAAGGACCCTCAGATAAATCCTTTAGAAATTACAGGTGTGCCTGGATACCCAGTTAAAAAACATTTATTCCTGCATAAAAAATAAGCTTTTCTGTATGATTTCAATTTCAAAATTACCAACATGTTTTCCTATCAGGAATAGTATGAATCTAGCAAATAGTATAGTAAATAGCTGCAATAAAATGCACAGTACAGTTTGGCTACTCAATCATATTTATGGTAGGTACACACGTATAAAAACTAAAAGACATTTACCAGAGTAGAGAATTTTGATCCAGTATCGGTGAAGTCAAGACAGTCGCTGTTGTCAAGTGGGTGCTTTTGTAGTGTATTACCAGCAGACAGGGTGTTGTCATTGTATGACTGAACAAACTTGAAGTCACTTGTGCGTGACCCTGTTGTCATGTAGGCATCATAGTTGTAAGTGCTACGGATAGTTCCAGTTCCATCAACATCTGCATAGTTCGGAGGTAAATATGCACTGGGAATGGCTACTGCTCCATCAAACAACAGTCTGGGCTTCCTCCTGTGACACAACCTCACAGCAATGATCAAGATGATGAAAGTGAGGAAAAATGTGGACACAGACACCAGAGCAATGATCAGATAAGATGTGAGTTTAGAGTTGTTCTCCTCATAAGACATGTCTTTGAGTTCAGGAACTTCAGCCAAGTTATCTGAGATGAGTAAATATACGGCACAGGTTGTAGAGAGAGAGGGCTGTCCGTTATCTTTCACTGAGATCACAAGGTTCTGCTTCATGCTGTCAGATTCAGAAATGTCCCTCTGAGCCCTGATCTCTCCACTGTGGACACCAATAGTGAAAAGTCCCGGATCAGTGGACTTGACGATCTGATATGACAGCCATGCGTTCTGTCCAGAGTCAGCATCAACAGCAATCACTTTGGAGAGCAGCGAGCCAGAAAGAGCAGCTTTAGGAACCATCTCAGTCATGAAGGAGTTTCCTTCTGGAGTAGGGTATAATATCTGAGGAGAGTTATCATTCTCATCTGTTATGAACACACTCACAGTCACGTTGCTGCTGAGTGGAGGAGAACCATTGTCTCTGGCTACAACCTGAACTTTGAAGCTTCTGAACTGCTCATAGTCAAAGGCCCTCACAGCATGGATCACCCCTGTGTCTCCATTAATGGATAAATATGAGGTGAGCGGAACACCATTGACCTCACTGGGCAACAGAGAGTAGAACACTGTGCCATTCTGTCTCCAGTCTGGGTCTCTGGCAGTAACAGAACACACAGAGGAGCCAGGCTTGTTATTCTCAGACACATACGCACTGTAGGACTGCTCCTCAAATACAGGGGGATTATCATTCACATCAGATACTGAGAGGTGTACAGTCTTGGAAGATGACAATGGTGGAGAACCTTCATCAGACGCTATAAGAGTTACATTATACTCTGTGACTTGTTCGCGGTCTAGTTCACCTGATGTAACCAGGGAATAATAGTTTTCAATGGAGGGTATTAATTTAAATGGAACATTTTGCTGAATAGTGCAACGCATCTGTCGGTTGCCCTCTGAGTCGTCATCTTGCACATTAATGATGCCCACCTCTGTACCTGGCGCTGCGTTTTCAGGAATGGGGTTCATCAGCGATTTTACATAAATAACTGGAGCATTATCATTTACGTCAGTCACGTCTATAACAACTTTTGCATTCGATGCTAATCCTGAGCCATCCTTAGCCTGAACTCTGATTTCATAACGAGCCTCCTCCTCAAAATCTACTGGCCCAGCCACAGAAATCACGCCTGTTACTTTGTCAATATTAAAAAGTTTAGCCACTTTACCGGCTAGGAGACTGAATTCATAAGTCACCTGTCCGTTAGCTCCTTCGTCTGCATCTGTGGCGCTTACAGTGACAACTGAAGTACCTAAAGGAGAATTTTCAGGCAAGCTGACTTGGTAAAGGGGTTGACTGAATACTGGTAGGTTATCGTTAACATCCAAGACTGTGACGTGTATCATGACACTACCCGATTTTTCTGGGGAGCCTCCGTCTATAGCAGTAAGCAATAACGACAGGTCGTGTTGCTGTTCACGGTCTAGTTCTTTGTCTAAAACTAATTCGCTGTATTTTACGCCATCAGAATTAGATTGTACGGACAATGTAAAATGATTATTCTTTTCAAGAGAATAGCTTTGAATACCGTTTCTACCTACATCATGGTCATGGGCCACATCTAAAGGAAAGCGAGCACCTTTGTCTGCATTTTCTAAGATTAACAGCTTAATTTCATCGTTAGGAAACTGAGGTGAGTTATCATTTATATCCTGAATTTGCAGTGTTATTCTATGCAACTCCAATGGTTTTTCTAGGAGCAGCTCATATTTTAAAGAGCACGAAGCTTTCAAACCGCATATTTCCTCCCTGTCGATTCTTTCAGCAATCACTATTTCACCCGACTGGACATTTAATTCGCAATACCGTTTGCGACTACCCTTCAGATCTATTCGAGCATTCCTCAGTGATAATCCTCGAGCATCCAGTCCGAGATCCTTCGCCACATTCCCAACGACGGCTCCTCGTTTCATCTCCTCGGGTATTGAATAGGTAAAATCGCCATGGCTGCCGCAAAATCTGACGACCAAAAACAACACCCAAAGTATTCCGTTCGGAAACAAGGGTGCACTGAATCCTTTCATCATCTTAGTATTCACGTCTCCAGCATACACCGAAAAACACTAATAGTTTAAAAAAGTGTAAAATCCAAATGAGCACGTAGGCTATATCCGAAAACACAGACTAACAGCTCGCCGGATTTTCGCTCAACACAATGTCATGATATGCCTTGCATCCCTGTATTTCCTATTTAAATATTACAACAGAGGGTGGAGATGGGTATGTTAGTGTCCAACCTTGGTCGATAGCGACCCCCGGAGTTCTCTGATAAAAGTGCACCAAGCCACATATAAATCTGTTCTGTGTTTCCCCACAAAAAAAGACAAAAGGAATTGGTGTTTACTGTGTAAATCGACCATGTAGCTTCAAAACAACGTAATAAAACAAACATCTATCTGTAAAATTATACGTTGTTACATTTCATGAGTAAGTATGTGATATTTGGGGGTCTGATGCCCATACACACCTTATATACTTTATGAATGATAGAGATGATCTTCTCTGAAACAACACAATCCCTCAGTTTACCAAAGCATGTACAGTTAGGTACATTTAAAATAGGTGGACATAAATAGAACTACTGCATCTGAAACGTTTTAGAAGTACTGTACTCTCTCTCACCTAATACAAAACAAACAAACCTTAATCCTAACCTTTCAGGCAGTGGACTTTGTGCTTTCTACACTGTTATGATACTTTCAAAGTTTCTCTTTGAAGACCTATATTGTATCTGATGGCTGAATGAGAAATAATCCTCACTGAAGTTTGTGCTGTCAGACTCTGTGACATTTTATAGACATGGGGAAATTATGCCTCTGTAACATATTGTCTGTGCACAGCCAGTATGGCTGTGTTTGTAATCCTTCTGCCCTTAAATGTTGACAGAGCAGTGGCAAATATAAGCTAAGTGCAGTACCAGCCTGAATCTTTAATAATAATAGTAATTAGTTTACTATACATGGCAGTCTTATGTCATCACTGCCATTTTTCAAAAAGGACTGTGGCATGTGCATGTCCTGCTCTGTAAGTAGTAAGATAGTGAAAAGGCCGCTGTCCGCATAAAGAGTGCTGAAACACTACACACTTCAGTACTGCCAGGTGATGTCAGAGCTGCACTGTGAACATTAAAGAACCTGAATGTTAACTAAATAAGAGGTAAATACAATTATATTTTTGAAAATCTTACAGGGACACCTGCTCCAAGGAAGTCGATGAGAGAGAGAGAGAGAGAGAGAGAGAGAGAGAGAGAGAGAGAGAGAGAGAGAGAGAGAGAGTGAGAGAGAGAAATACATCTATTTATTTTTAAGAAATGGGAAAGGGTAAGAAAGATAATTAGGAAATAAGGAAATTTGTAAATATAGTCCTATGGCTGATTTTAATGGATCACAAATCTCACTGTTTTATTTTCATGAAACTCTCACAAACTCCTTTCACTCTGATGAAAAAGAGGCTACCAGAAAACTCCCAACAACACAATGAAAAGCACGAGAACATTGCCATCAGCTCACATTTTCAAAATACACTCACAGTCATTAATTCTGCTATGGACTTGGGTAATACTGTGCATGTTGCAAAACAGCCTGATTTCTGATGGCCCAAAACCAGTTTTCCTTTGTTTATGTATTCCTTTAGCTACTGTCAGACTGATGGCTTTTGTGCCAGTGCAATAGTACATAGCTTAATAGTAATCCATACACTATATGAGAACCTGTGTTTTTGTATGTGAACTTTGATGTACGGTAGGATGGTAAGTATGCAATTTGTTTCAAAGTATCACAGCCAGAGCTTAGAGTCTTTGTTATCTTTCACATCTCCATATCTAACCCAAAGCAAGTAGAGACAGATGTCCTGTGAACTTAACAAAAAAGTGCCATTGTAAAACGTATCACAGTGTTACAGTGAAAATTGAGCCAAGTATCTGGACACAGCATTAACAATTCTGCAGCTTTCAAAATAAAGTCACACAAATGTGCCTAACATTTACTTTCCTTCAGACTGACAGACAGGGAGTTGGATTTTAGAGCAATCCACAAACATGTAAAGTAGAGTGACTACAGTTTTTCATCACAACAATCTTTTACTTGTAGGCTAAACGAGTAACAATGGAGAGACACATATTGTCAGATCTTGACACACAAAAAAATGTACACAGGTGAAAATTCCAAATCAGGTTCGTTGCCACTCTAAATATTACAGATGCCCAACATCTGTCCGAGCTGTACTTGTTCCGCCAAAATAACATGATAAACAGTGCTATCACAGAATTACCAACACAGAAAATCACCTCTATATACCAAAGAGCAAGATAAGTCACCACTGTATTCTCCAAAATACTGTCACAGTAAAAATTCCTAAGTAAGACACCAACTCTACTCATCTAACTCTATTATCTGTAGTTTGAAGGAACCACAGATAAATGCTTTATAAATTACAGATTTGCCTAGATGCCCAGTTAAAAAAAAAACATTTATTTCTACACAAAGATTTACTGTTTTGTGTATAATTTTAATTTCAAAATGATCAACATGTTTCCTATCATGAATGGTATGAATCTAGCAAAGAGTATAGTAAATAGCTGTAATAAAATGCACAGTAGAGTTTAGCCACTCAATCATATTTGTGGTAGGCACACACATATAAAAACTAAAAGACATTTACCAGAGTGGAGAATTTCGATCCAGTATCGGTGAAATCAAGACAGTCGCTGTTGTCAAGTGGGTGCTTCTGTAGTGTATTACTAGCAGACAGGGTGTTGTCATTGTATGACTGAACAAACTTGAAGTCACTTGTGCGTGACCCTGTTGTCATGTAGGCATCATAGTTGTAAGTGCTACGCAGAGTTCCAGTTCCATCAACATCTGCATAGTTGGGAGGTAAATATGCACTGGGAATGGCTACTGCTCCATCAAACAACAGTCTGGGCTTCCTCCTGTGACACAACCTCACAGCAATGATCAGGATAATGAAAGTGAGGAAAAATGTGGACACAGACACCAGAGCAATGATCAGATAAGATGTGAGTTTAGAGTTGTTCTCCTCATAAGACATGTCTTTAAGTTCAGGAACTTCAGCCAAGTTATCTGAGATGAGTAAATATACGGCACAGGTTGTAGAGAGAGAGGGCTGTCCGTTATCTTTCACTGAGATCACAAGGTTCTGCTTCATGCTGTCAGATTCAGAAATGTCCCTCTGAGCCCTGATCTCTCCACTGTGGACACCAATAGTGAAAAGTCCCGGATCAGTGGACTTGACGATCTGATATGACAGCCATGCGTTCTGTCCAGAGTCAGCATCAACAGCAATCACTTTGGAGAGCAGCGAGCCAGAAAGAGCAGCTTTAGGAACCATCTCAGTCATGAAGGAGTTTCCTTCTGGAGTAGGGTATAATATCTGGGGAGAGTTATCATTCTCATCTGTTATGAACACAGTCACAGTCACGTTGCTGCTGAGTGGAGGAGAACCATTGTCTCTGGCTACAACCTGAACTTTGAAGCTTCTGAACTGCTCATAGTCAAAGGCCCTCACAGCATGGATTACCCCTGTGTCTCCATTAATGGATAAATATGAGGAGAGCGGAACACCATTGACCTCACTGGGCAACAGAGAGTAGAACACTGTGCCATTCTGTCTCCAGTCTGGGTCTCTGGCAGTAACAGAACACACAGAGGAGCCAGGCTTGTTATTCTCAGACACATATGCACTGTAGGACTGCTCCTCAAATACAGGGGGATTATCATTCACATCAGATACTGAGAGGTGTATAGTTTTGGAAGATGACAATGGTGGAGACCCTTCATCAGAGGCTATGAGAGTAACATTATACTCTGTGACCTGCTCACGGTCTAGTTCACCTGATGTAACCAGAGAATAATAGTTTTCAATGGAGGGTATTAATTTAAATGGGACATTTTGCTGAATGGTGCAACGCATCTGTCGGTTGCCCTCAGAGTCGTCATCCTGCACATTAATGATACCTACCTCTGTACCTGGCGCTACATTTTCAGGAATTGGGGTTTTCAGCGATTTTACATAAATAACTGGAGCATTATCATTTACATCAGTCACGTCTATAACAACTTTTGCATTTGATGCTAAACCAAAGCCATCTTTAGCATGAACTCTAATTTCGTAATGAGCTTTCTCCTCAAAATCTATTGGCCCAGCCACTGTAATCACGCCTGTCTCCTTGTCGATATCAAAGAGTTTCGCTACTTTCCCACCTAGACTGAATTCATAAGTCACTTGTCCATTTGCGCCTTCGTCTGCATCTGTGGCGCTTACAGTGACAACTGAAGTATCTAAAGGCGAATTTTCAGGCAAGCTGACTTGATAAAGGGGTTGACTGAATACTGGTAGATTATCGTTTACATCCAAGACCGTGACGTGTATCATGACACTACCCGATCGTGGTGGAGAGCCTCCGTCTATAGCAGTAAGCAACAAAGGCAGGTCGTGCTGCTGTTCACGGTCCAGTTCTTTGTCTAAAACCAATTCGCTGTATTTCACTCCATCAGGATTAGATTGTATTGACAATGTAAAATGCTCGTTCTTTTCGAGTGAATAGCTTTGAACACCGTTTCTTCCTACATCCGAGTCATGCGCAACATCTAAAGGGAAGCGTGCACCTTTGATTGCAGATTCGGGGATTGACAGCTTAATTTCATCGTTCGGAAAATTAGGTGAGTTATCATTAATATCCTGAATTTGCAGTGCTATTCTATGCAGCTCTAAGGGGTTTTCTAAAATCAGCTCATATTTTAAAGGACATGAGGTTTTCGAATCGCATATTTCCTCCCTGTCGATTCTCTCAGCAATAACTAATTCACCGGACTGGACATTTAGTTCGCAATACCGTTTGCGACTACCCTTCAGATCTATTCTCGCATTCCTCAGTGATAATCCTCGAGCATCCAGTCCGAGGTCCTTTGCCATATCCACAACCACGGCTCCTCGTTTCATCTCCTCGGGTAGTGAGTAGGTGAAATCGCCATGACTGCCGCAAAAGCTGGTAATCAAAAACGACACCCAAAGTATTCCGTTTGGAAACAAGGGTGAGCTGAATCCCGTCTTCATATCTGTATAGGCGTAAGCTTCAACGGCAAATATTAAAGAGCAGAAAACAACACATTCAGGCTAAATAGTGCAAAACCAAACGAGCACATAAATCCTAGACCGCAGAGTAAGAGCACACAAGGTTTTGTTCACCCGAGTGCCGCTATATGATTCGCCTTAGTCTATTTTCCGATTTAAATATGAAAGTAGAAGGTGGAGATGGGCATTTAAGTGTCCAACGTAGGTCGATGGCGACACCCTGAGTTATCTGACAAAATTGCAAGAAGCCAGACGGAAAGCTGTATATTGTTATCGATATACATCAGTGTACTTTTCTGTCGAACAAAATGTTCCCATAGTTTCCTCTATTGCTCAAGTTATTATAGAATCATGGCTGTCATCTATGGCACAAAAGGCATTAATCTCAATATGCATATATTTGCTCTAGGTGTACTGTTATGGTATAATTTTAGAGCTAAGAAGTTTTCGTAGGCCTCCATAAGTTGACCAATTTATCCTGTAGCATTCGCCTATAAATTAATTTAGTTACTTTAGAAACCTTCAGTATTACTAAAAACACTGTTAAACACAATTAAGATATTTAGAATTTAGAAGTTGTAGCCTATATCCAAAGTCACAAGTGCACACTGAGAAACAAGGAAAAAGCAATGGCAGAAAGGAGTAGTGCAGTAGGTCCCTGTGTCGCTGTCCATGTAGATGGTGCTGAAACAGCACTAGCTGAAGGCTATGAGCGCATGTCAGAGCTGCACTGTGAACTTCATAGTAACTGGCTCAAAGATAAAAAAGTAAAAATTTACCACATGAAAGCGTTTGAGATCAATAAACTAACACAGATACAACAATAGCTGTATGTCTTGCAGTACATCTTGTTGTTACTTTAATATCATTCTGATAAATCTCTCTCTCTCTCTCTCTGTCTCTCTGTCTCTCTTTCTCAGACACACTCAGACACACACACACACACACACACACACACACACACACACACACACACACACACACACACACACACACATACAGAGAAAGTGAGAGAAAGACAGAAGAAGATTCAACCTCTTCCACTTCAAATAAAATAAGGACTAGAACACTAAAAATGTTGACACTTTACTGTTAGTGAGAATTTTCTTGTACATTCTGCTCTTGAGTCTAATGGGACGTCCAAATAAACAGCCCCACTAAGTAACTATGCCATGAACTTGACAGTATTGGGATACACATCTGCCAGACCTGGGAGTCCCTCAAAGCGATAGCCTGTGAATTCAGCTCCTGTCTTGGTCCTGTTTAAAAGTCCCATACTTGTGTTAAGCTGTTGTGATACATAATACATATTATTTCACTTTCAATGTATTCCCTGTCCAATGGCAGAGCATGGGCTTCCCTATATGATAGTACATTTTTGTGTTAGGGTGTTGATGAATAGCGGGATAGAATGGTTTATTGTCACTATACACATGTACAATGTTCACTACACATGTATAAAATATGAGATGACCATAAGCATATACTTTGAGGCAGAGTACCACAGCCAGTGCTTAAAGTCTTTGGTAACTTTCACAGCTCTGTGATTAATCAAGAGCAAATATAGAACCAGAAGTCCTGGCACTTTAAGGCAGAGTGACAAGACAGACATGTGCAAAACAGTAAAATCAGCACCACCCAAAAGGACACAATAACAGCAGAACTAACCACCACTGTAACAACAACCACTCCACACAACAATAACCGAGTCTGGATATACACTGACAATGTGCTTCACTAAAAACAACAAATTTCAATGCAGCAATGACAGACCCAGCTACTGCACGGAAAAGAATCAAACCAAGTCATCCGTTTCTTCCAAGATTAATGTTCAGGACACAGTTTTCATAGACTACCCTTTGAGTCCCTCTGAGCCTCTAAGCAAGAATGGAAATGTGGAAATGCCATGGCTGACTCTGCATAATGGATTAGCCTACATTTTGACCAATGTGAGAAACATTTTTTTCCCTACAAACTAATGGAAAGGCAGCTGGATGTCAGATTAATACAGAGACATGTGGAGTATGTACACTGAAGACAGTTGGGCTTATGCATCATGACAATACAGGTTTTTTAACTAAAAACTGTACTCATCAGCAACCAGAATCATGATCCATAAAATCAACTAGTAGCACAGATGGTCCACAATGTAAATAAACAAATAATCTGTCATTCCAAATGTAACAATATCAGACACAGTAGAAATATCAAGTATGTGTTACTACTATACCAAAATCTGTGTATTGTTCTGTTACAACTGCACCTAAGTAGCTTGCCTGTTTGTATCTTTTTGCCTAAACTTAATAAATGACAAATTTATGAGCAGTTAAGCCATATAAAATTGGTGAAGGTGGTGAGTTTAGAAGCTTTAGAATATAAAAAGGCAGGCTGATAATTCCACACGAGACATACATATTGTCAAAATCTTCTACCATCAGAGAGAAGGCTACTGAGCATGTGCAGAGTTAGATGTATGTAGAGTCGAAAGATTGTATGACATGATTGATGGTAAAATATTTTAAACAGTTAAATTGTGGTAAAGCCTGCATTAAACAATCAATTCTTTTGAAGCGAGGACGGGAGCCTGCTGTGACTGCTATTAGTCCTCCTGTCCACACTATTCTCTGTCTACCCATACTGCTAGACAAAAAGTAGTGTGGCACAAAATGTGGTTCATACAACAACTATATACAGCAATAACAATGTCTTCAAAACATTACTAAACATTAACTCCCAAATAAGACACCAAATGTAACATCTGAATGACCTGTTATCTAAGACAGACTCATTAGAAATAAAAAAGATCATCCTTTCTTGTAGTTAGAAAAAAAAAACTTTAAGGCTAAATATGGACGAATGTGTTACTGTAAAATAAGTGAAAAGATATGCACACCATTTAAATTTAACTTCATCCACAGAAGAAATAGCTTAATAAAATCTATTGGTTTATATACTACTATTGAGACTAGCTGAGATTAAATGCACAATATGACCATGCATATTATTTGTGGTAGGCATATGGATATGAAAACTAATAGAAGACATTTACCAGAGTAGAGAACTTTGATCCAGTATCGGTGAAATCAAGGCAGTCACTGTTGTCAAGTGGGTGTTTCTGTAGTGTATTACCAGCAGACAGGGTGGTGTCATTATATGACTGAACAAACTTGAAGTCACTTGTACGTGACCCTGTTGTCATGTAGGCATCATAGTTGTAAGTGCTACGGAGAGTTCCAGTTCCATCAACATCTGCATAGTTGGGAGGTAAATATGCACTGGGAATGGCTACTGCTCCATCAAACAACAGTCTGGGCTTCCTCCTGTGACACAACCTCACAGCAATGATCAGGATGATGAAAGTGAGGAAAAATGTGGACACAGACACCAGAGCAATGATCAGATAAGATGTGAGTTTAGAGCTGTTCTCCTCATAAGACATGTCTTTGAGTTCAGGAACTTCAGCCAAGTTATCTGAGATGAGTAGATATACGGCACAGGTTGTAGAGAGAGAGGGCTGTCCGTTATCTTTCACTGAGATCACAAGGTTCTGCTTCATGCTGTCAGATTCAGAAATGTCCCTCTGAGCCCTGATCTCTCCACTGTGGACACCAATAGTGAAAAGTCCCGGATCAGTGGACTTGACGATCTGATATGACAGCCATGCGTTCTGTCCAGAGTCAGCATCAACAGCAATCACTTTGGAAAGAAGCGAACCAGAAAGAGCAGCTTTAGGAACCATCTCAGTCATGAAGGAGTTTCCTTCTGGAGTAGGGTATAATATCTGAGGAGAGTTATCATTCTCATCTGTTATGAACACACTCACAGTCACGTTGCTGCTGAGTGGAGGAGAACCATTGTCTCTGGCTACAACCTGAACTTTAAAGCTTCTGAACTGCTCATAGTCAAAGGCCCTCACAGCATGGATCACCCCTGTGTCTCCATTAATGGATAAATATGAGGAGAGCGGAACACCATTGACCTCACTGGGCAACAGAGAGTAGAACACTGTGCCATTCTGTCTCCAGTCTGGGTCTCTGGCAGTAACAGAGCACACAGAGGAGCCAGGCTTGTTATTCTCAGACACATATGCACTGTAGGACTGCTCTTCAAATACAGGGGGATTGTCATTCACATCAGATACTGAGAGATGTATGGTTTTGGAAGATGACAATGGGGGAGACCCTTCATCAGATGCTATGAGAGTTACATTATACTCTGTGACCTGTTCACGGTCTAGTTCACCTGATGTAACCAGAGAATAATAGTTTTCAATGGAGGGCAATCATTTAAATGGAACATTTTGCTGAATAGTGCAACGCATCTGTCGGTTGCCCTCTGAGTCGTCATCCTGCACATTTATAATGCCCACCTCTGTACCTGGCGCTGCGTTTTCAGGAATTGGGTTCATCAGCGATTTTACATAAATAACTGGAGCATTATCATTGACGTCAGTCACGTCTATAACAACTTTTGCATTCGATGCTAAACCAGAACCATCCTTAGCCTGAACTCTGATTTCATAACGAGCCTCTTCCTCAAAATCTATTGGCCCAGCCACAGCAATCACGCCTGTTACCTTGTCGATATTAAAAAGTTTAGCCACTTTACCGGCTAGGAGACTGAATTCATAAGTCACCTGTCCGTTAGCTCCTTCGTCTGCATCTGTGGCGCTTACAGTGACAACTGAAGTACCTAAAGGAGAGTTTTCAGGCAAGCTGACTTGGTAAAGGGGTTGACTGAATACTGGTAGGTTATCGTTCACATCCAAGACCGTGACGTGTATCATTACGCTACCCGATTTTTCTGGGGAGCCTCCATCAATAGCAGTAAGCAATAAAGACAGGTCGTGTTGCTGTTCACGGTCTAGTTCTTTGTCTAAAACTAATTCGCTGTATTTTACGCCATCAGAATTAGATTGTACGGACAATGTAAAATGATCATTCTTTTCAAGAGAATAACGTTGAATACTGTTTCTACCTACATCATGGTCATGCGCCACATCTAAAGGAAAGCGTGCACCTTTGTCTGCCGATTCTGGGATTAACAACTTAATTTCATCGTTAGGAAACTGAGGTGAGTTATCATTTATATCCTGAATTTGCAGTGTTATTCTGTGCAACTCCAACGGTTTTTCTAGGAGCAGCTCATATTTTAAAGAGCACGAAGCTTTCGAACCGCATATTTCCTCCCTGTCGATTCTGTCTGCAATCACTAATTCACCCGACTGGACATTTAATTCGCAATACCGTTTGCGACTACCCTTCAGATCTATTCGAGCATTCCTCAGGGATAATCCTCTAGCATCCAGTCCGAGATCCTTCGCTATATCCACAACGACGGCTCCTCGCTTCATCTCCTCGGGTATTGAGTAGGTGAAATCGCCATGACTGCCACAAAAGCTGGTAATCAAAAACGACACCCAAAGTATTCCGTTTGGAAACAAGGATAAGCTGAATCCTCTCTTCATCTCTGTATAGGCGTGGACGTCAACAGCAAATATTGAAAAGCAGGAAAAAACTATCAGGCTAAATACTGGAAAACCAAATGAGCACATAAATCAGTAAGAGCACACAAGGTTTTGTTCGCCAGAGTGCCGCTATGTCATTCGCCTTAGTCTATTTTCCGATTTAAATATGAAAGTAGAAGGTGGAGATGGGTATTGCAGTGTCCAACGTAGGTCGATGGCGACACCCTGAGTTCTCTGACAAAATTGCAAGAAGCCAGACGGAAAGCTGTATATTGTTATCGATATACATCAGTGTAGTTTTCTGTCAAACAAAATGTTATCACAGTTTACTCTGTTGCACAATTTATTATAGAATCATGGCTGTCATCTATGGCACAAAAGGCATTAATGTCAATATGCATATATTTGCACTAGGCGTAGTGTTATGATATAATTTTAGAGCTGAGAATTTTGGTATATTAGCCTACTTAAGTGGGTTAATTTACCATGTAGCATTCGCCTATATATTCATTTAGTTACTTTAGAAACGTTCAGTATTAGTAAAAAACACAGTTAAACAAAATTAAGATATTTAGAATTTAGACGTTGTAGCCTGTATCCAAAGTCACAAGCCCACATTGAGAGACAAGGAGGGGCAATGGCAAAAAGGCGAAGTGCAGTTCTACCGTGTGTCGCTGTCCGTGTAAATGGTACTGAAACCGCACTAGCTCAAGGCTATGAGCGCATGTCAGAGCTGCACTGTGAACTTTATAGTAACTGGCTCAAAGATAAAAACAAAGTACACTTTTACCAGATGAAAGTGTTTGAGATCAAAAGTCAACCGATAAGCAAACACAAGCACACCATAGCTGTACATCTTGCAGTACATCTTGCTATTACTTTAATATCATTCTGATAAATATCTCTCTCTCTCTCACACACACACACACACACACACACACACACACACACACACACACACACACACACACACACACACACACACACAGAGAGAGAGAGAGAGAGAGAGAGAGAGAGAGAGAGAGAGAGAGAGAGAGAGAGAGAGAGAGAGAGAGGGAGATTTAATCTCTTCCACTTAAAAAAAGGACTAGAACACTGTGAAAATGTTGACACTTTAGTGAGAATTTTCTTGTACATTCTGCTCTTAAGTCTAATGGGACAACCAAAGAAACATTCCCACTAAGTAACTACGCCATGAACTTGGCAGTGTTGGCATACACATTTGCCAGACCTAGGAGTCCCTCAAAGTGATATCCTGTGAATTCAGCTCCTGTCTTGGTTCAGTTTAAAAGTCCATACATGTGTTGAGCTGTTGTGATACATATATTATTTCACTTTCAATGTATTCCAAAGACCTGCCCCATGGTAGAGCATGGGCTACCCTATATGATAATGGCAATGGCAGACACAGCTACTGCATGGAAGGGATTCAAACCAAGTCATCCGTTTCTTCCAAGATTAATGTTCAGGACATACAGTAGTTTTCATACACTACCCGTTTGAGTCCCTCTGAGCCTCTAAGCAAGAACGGAAATGTGGAAATGCCATGACTGACTCTGCATAATGGATTAGCCTACATTTTGACCAGTGTGAGAAACATTTTTTTTTCCTACAACATAATGGGAAGACAGCTGGATGTCAGATTAATATAGAGACATGTGGAGTATGTACACTTAAGACAGTTGGGCTTATGCATCATGACAGTACAGTTTTTTTTAACTAAAAACTGTACTCATCAGCAACCAGAATCATGGTCCATAAAATCAACTAGTAGCACAGATGGATCAAAATGTAAACAAACAAATAATCTGTCATTCCAAATGTAACAATATCAGACACAGTAGAAATATCAATTATGTGTTACTACTATACCCAAAACTGCGTATGTTTCTGTTACCCCAACCAGCTTGCCTGTTTGTATTTTTTCACTCAAACTTAATAATTGACAGATTTATGAGCAGTTAAGGGAGAGACATCCATATGCAACTGAGATCATGAGCTTAGAAGCTTTAGAATGGAAAATGGCAGGCTGATATTTCCACATGAGAGGCACATATTGTCAAAATCTTCCAACATCAGAGAGAGGCCTGCTGTGACTGTGAGCACTTCAGATGTGCCATCAGTCCTTATAGCCATACTATTCTGTGTCTACCCATACTGCTAGACAAAAAGTAATGTGGCACAAAATCTGGTTCATGCAACAACCAGCACGTAACCAATAACAATGTCTTCAAAACATTACTAAACATCTACGCCCAAATAAGACACCAAATGTAACATCTGAATGACATCTTATCTGAGACAGACTCATTAGAAAGGAAAAGCTAATCTTTACATTTAGTTAGAAAAATAAAATAAATTAAATTAAGGCTGAACACACAGAAGAATGTGTCATTGTAAAAAAAGGTGAAAAGATATGCACACGATTTAAATTTAACTTCATCCACAGACTAAAAAGCTTAATGAAATCTATAGGCTTATATAGTACTATTGAGACTAGCTGAGATTAAAATGTACGGTATGGCCATGCATATTATTTGTGGTAGGCATATGGATATGAAAACTAATAGAAGACATTTACCAGAGTAGAGAACTTTGATCCAGTATCGGTGAAATCAAGGCAGTCACTGTTGTCAAGTGGGTGCTTCTGTAGTGTATTACCAGCAGACAGGGTGTTGTCATTATATGACTGAACAAACTTGAAGTCACTTGTACGTGACCCTGTTGTCATGTAGGCATCATAGTTGTAAGTGCTACGGAGAGTTCCAGTTCCATCAACATCTGCATAGTTGGGAGGTAAATATGCACTGGGAATGGCTACTGCTCCATCAAACAACAGTCTGGGCTTCCGCCTGTGACACAACCTCACAGCAATGATCAGGATGATGAAAGTGAGGAAAAATGTGGACACAGACACCAGAGCAATGATCAGATAAGATGTGAGTTTAGAGTTGTTCTCCTCATAAGACATGTCTTTGAGTTCAGGAACTTCAGCCAAGTTATCTGAGATGAGTAAATATACGGCACAGGTTGTAGAGAGAGATGGCTGTCCGTTATCTTTCACTGAGATCACAAGGTTCTGCTTCATGCTGTCAGATTCAGAAATGTCCCTCTGAGCCCTGATCTCTCCACTGTGGACACCAATAGTGAAAAGTCCCGGATCAGTGGACTTGACGATCTGATATGACAGCCATGCGTTCTGTCCAGAGTCAGCATCAACAGCAATCACTTTGGAGAGCAGCGAGCCAGAAAGAGCAGCTTTAGGAACCATCTCAGTCATGTAGGAGTTTCCTTCTGGAGTAGGGTATAATATCTGAGGAGAGTTATCATTCTCATCTGTTATGAACACACTCACAGTCACGTTGCTGCTGAGTGGAGGAGAACCATTGTCTCTGGCTACAACCTGAACTTTGAAGCTTCTGAACTGCTCATAGTCAAAGGCCCTCACAGCATGGATCACCCCTGTGTCTCCATTAATGGATAAATATGAGGAGAGTGGAACACCATTGACCTCACTGGGCAACAGAGAGTAGAACACTGTGCCATTCTGTCTCCAGTCTGGGTCTCTGGCAGTAACAGAACACACAGAGGAGCCAGGCTTGTTATTCTCAGACACATATGCACTGTAGGACTGCTCTTCAAATACAGGGGGATTATCATTTACATCAGAAACAGACAGGTGGATTGTCTTGGAGGATGACAAAGGCGGACTGCCTTCGTCAGTGGCTGTGAGAGTTATATTATAGTCAGCAATCTTTTCACGGTCTAATTCACTTGTTGTAACAAGAGAATAATATTTCTTAATAGAAGGAATTAATTTAAATGGCACATTCTGCTGAATAGAACAACGCACTTGGCTATTTCCATCTGAGTCGTCATCTTGCACATGAATAACACCAACCTCTGTTCCTATAGCTGCGTTTTCAGGAATTGGATTTTTTAGAGATTTAACATTAATTACAGGTACATTGTCGTTTATGTCAATTATGTCTATCATAACTTTGGCACTGGGGGCTAAACCAAAGCCGTCCTTGGCCTGGACTCTGATTTCATAATCAGTTTCGTCTTCGAAGTCGATTGGTCCCGTCACTTTTATCTCTCCTGTCATCTTGTCTATTGTGAAGAGTTTGGCTGCTTTACTGGTTATAAGGCTGAATTCATACGTGACCTCGCCATTTGCGCCTTCGTCCGGATCCGTGGCAGTCACTCTAACAGCAACGGTGCCTATTTGGGCATTTTCAAATAGACTGCCTTTATACACCGGTTCACTAAACACAGGTCGATTATCGTTAGCATCTAAAACTGTAACGTGTATCGTTACACTACCGGATCTTGGAGGAGAGCCCCCATCAACAGCAGTAAGCAACAACGACAACTCCTGCTGCTCTTCGCGATCAAGCTCTTTGTCTAAAACCAATTCGCTGTACTTTACGCCATCGGAGTTACTCTGTACTGTTAATCTGAAATGTTCATTTTTCTCTAACAGATATGTTTTAATTCCATTATTACCAACGTCTGAGTCCTGCGCCATGTCTAAAGAAAAGCGTGCGCCTTTGACCGCTGATTCTGGAATAGACAGCTTGATTTCATCGTTTGGAAAATGAGGTGAGTTGTCGTTTATATCCTGGATATGCAGTAGGATTCCATGCAACTCTAATGGATGTTCCAAGACTAATTCATATTTAAGAGGACACGACGATTTCGAGCCGCACATTTCCTCTCTGTCAACACGTTCAGAAATCACTAGTTCACCTGTCTGGATATTCAATTCACAAAATCTTTTGCGATTGCCATTCAAATCTATTCGCGCACTGCGCTGTGACAGTCCTCTTGCATCAAATCCAAGGTCTTTTGCAATATTTCCGATCACAGCTCCTCTTTTCATCTCCTCTGGAACTGAATAGCTAAGGTCGCCATAACCGCCATGAAATCCGGTGATAAACAGTGCCATCCAGACCAGTCCACTTGCGACAGAGAAACAACCCGGTCCTAAATTCATGTTTGAAGGGTCAATTAATCCAAATATTGCAAGGTTTGCCAAATCCCAAAGACAAACGCTGTGTAGGAAGCAAGCACGGAGGGTGTGAGAGAATGGAGTAAATGCTGTCTATCCTTATGTCTGCGACACAGACTGCTTCACTGCGATATGTATGAATATTTAGAGTGGGTGGAAATAAGTATTTCAAAGCAATACGTTGGCCAATAGCGACACTGTGAGTATTTTGTTAAAACTACACCTCAACATGATATTTTTTATACAATTTTAGATTGCCTGCATCTGTATTGGGACTCTTCATAAAATCATATTTTTACAGATTGCAGACTACTATAGAATACAGTGTTCAACATTAAATATTAATACAATTTTCAGATTTATCATGATAAATATTTCCAGAAACATTCCCAGAAATGTTCCCAAACAAAGTTCAGGAGGAGCTTATAGAGATGACTGGCGGCAGTTAACTCACCTGTCTCCTGCCTTGCATGTGATTTAAACCAGGCTGCCAGTTCATGGATTGTGAGTCCTATAACACTGCAAATGATCCCTCCTTGTCCCCTTGCTTTCCACACACACAGTGAAGTTACTCTCACATCCCCTATAAACATAGGGTATCCAAACGGACATCACTCTCCAGCCAATTCCACTCAAAGCATTCCAGGACCAAGGCCAGCTACCAAGCCAGACATGAGCTTCTTAGATAACAAGTACACTGATGAGCCAGCTACTGAACAGTAGAAATAAACTCTGATCCCACAAATGTATTATGTAAAGACCTATAATTAAAACCAATGTTGATGCAATGTTAAAAAGGCCTTTTTAGGCTACTTTAAAAAACTAAAACACACACTGTAAGTTATATGAGGTGGCATTGATTTGCAGCTTAATGTAGGAGTAAAATAATAGTCTTATACAGCCCTGACATGACAAATATTGAACAAATACATACAGTAAATCATATAAACTGCATGCTTCAGGTCAAGTGTATACATAAACACCATTAAAGACAAAAGCAATCAGTTGTAGAGCTGCGCTCTAATGCTTTCTGTGACTGATGACATTGAATTCTAGGTGAATGTAGAAGTATTTGTAACTCTTAAAAAATAAAACAAAATGCTAGTCCTTTGATATATAGCTTCATAATGTGCAGTATGTACTTTATAATATTTCATAGGAAGCAATAGGCAAATTTAATGCATGCATGAATGGATGGATGGATGGATGGATAGTAATGAATGAATAGTATTTGAGCTTTTCCAAAACTATATAGCCAACTTCACGCAAACACCACACCAGGATACATCTAAACAAGGATTGATTTCAAGTTGAAGTAGTCAAATTGTTATGAATATGTGAAAGGTATTTCAAGGATGGCCAGTATTGAGCACACACTAAGCATAAGGATATTGACAGGCTATTCAGACTGTGCAGACAAAATCTCAAATAGGCCTGCAGCACAATATAATCTAGAGTGACAACTTGCAGCTTTGCATGGCAGACCACAGCATAAGAAACAGCAACACCACAACACAAACACCTTATAAATCATGTCTCCAGACATCCCAGATGACAGGGAAATGCATGCTGTGTGGTTACTCTTCTATTCACTGCTTATGAGTTGCAGGGCACAAGTGCTTGATAAATAACCTTTATATAGCAGCACTTATGACTTAACCCATAGGTATATAGTCCCGCTGCTACTAGTGAAGTTCTTATATCTCTTACATTACTGACCAACACATATTGATTTTATTCAGTTTTCCTGCTACCTGAAACAATAACAGATGGTCATGGCCAAAAACGTAATAACAAAAAACAAAAAAAAATATTTACAACATGAAACATATAATGTGGGACATTCTACATCAACCATAATCCAGCTGTCCCCATTTTGTTTAAGTCTTTTTGTTTCAGCACAAGTTCCACTCCGGGTGAAACTAAATGTTTATAGCATCTAAATTGTGGTAACAACGGGCAGTATCCACCATTTAAATCCTTGGTAAAAACAGACAGTATCCACCATTTAAATTCCAGCTGACAACAGGTATCCACCATTTAAATTCCTGGTAATCACAGCCAGTATCAACTATATAATTTGGATACAGTGGGACATGCTGTATTAAAAAGCAGCTAGTGCTATACTGGGAAGACCTGTACTCAAAGACCTGTACTCAGAATCAACATTGTATATGCTACCTAAAACTGGGTTAGGCAGCTTTCAACTAGCCGTCTGTAAGCTACTGGGCTATAGGCGAATGACTTCTTTACAGATCTATAGGAATTGAATTGTGTACATGTTTAAACAGTATTTACCAGAGTGGAGAACTTTGATCCATTATCAGTCAAGTCAAGGAAGTCTGCGTTGTCATGTATCTTCTTTAGAGTGCTGCCAGCAGAGAGAGCATCTTCGCTGTAAGACTGGACAAACTTAAAGTCACTTGTACGTGATCCTGTTGTCATGTATGCGTCATAGTTGTAAGCACTACGGAGAGTTCCAGTTCCATCAACATCTGCATAGTTGGGAGGTAAATATGCACTGGGAATGGCTACTGCTCCATCAAACAACAGTCTGGGCTTCCTCCTGTGACACAACCTCACAGCAATGATCAGGATGATGAAAGTGAGGAAAAATGTGGACACAGACACCAGAGCAATGATCAGATAAGATGTGAGCTTAGAGTTGTTCTCCTCATAAGACATGTCTTTGAGTTCAGGAACTTCAGCCAAGTTATCTGAGATGAGTAAATATACGGCACAGGTTGTAGAGAGAGAGGGCTGTCCGTTATCTTTCACTGAGATCACAAGGTTCTGCTTCATGCTGTCAGATTCAGAAATGTCCCTCTGAGCCCTGATCTCTCCACTGTGGACACCAATAGTGAAAAGTCCCGGATCAGTGGACTTGACAATCTGATATGACAGCCATGCGTTCTGTCCAGAGTCAGCATCAACAGCAATCACTTTGGAGAGCAGCGAGCCAGAAAGAGCAGCTTTAGGAACCATCTCAGTCATGAAGGAGTTTCCTTCTGGAGTAGGGTATAATATCTGAGGAGAGTTATCATTCTCATCTGTTATGAACACACTCACAGTCACGTTGCTGCTGAGTGGAGGAGAACCATTGTCTCTGGCTACAACCTGAACTTTGAAGCTTCTGAACTGCTCATAGTCAAAGGCCCTCACAGCATGGATCACCCCTGTGTCTCCATTAATGGATAAATATGAGGAGAGCGGAACACCATTGACCTCACTGGGCAACAGAGAGTAGAACACTGTGCCATTCTGTCTCCAGTCTGGGTCTCTGGCAGTAACAGAACATACAGAGGAGCCAGGCTTGTTATTCTCAGACACATATGCACTGTAGGACTGCTCCTCAAATACAGGAGGATTATCATTCACATCAGATACGAAGAGATGGATAGTTTTGGTTGATGATAGTGGTGGATTGCCTTCATCAGTGGCCAAAAGTGTTATGTTATAATCTGCAAACTGCTCTCGGTCTAATTCATCTGTTGTGACAAGGGAATAGTAATTTTCAATGGATGGGTTAAGTTTAAATGGAACATTTTGTTGAATAGTGCAACGCATCTGTCGGTTTCCCTCAAAGTCGTCATCCTGCACATTAATAATGCCCACCTCTGTACCTGGAGTTACATTTTCAGGAATTGGATTAATCAATGATTTAATATTAATTATTGGAGCATTATCATTTACATCACTAATATCGATAATAACTTTAGCATTTGAAGCCAAACCAGAACCATCCTTAGCCTGAACTCTGAGTTCATAATCACTTCTCTCCTCAAAATCAATTGGTCCAGTCACCGTTATTTCTCCAGTTAGTCTATCAATAGCAAAGAGCCTGGCTGCTTTATCAGATATGCGACTAAACTCATAAGTGACTTCGCCATTTGCTCCTTCATCTGCGTCTGTAGCGCTTACGGTTACAACCACAGTACCTGATGGAGAATTTTCTGGTAAACTGACCCTATAAACTGGCTGGCTGAAGACAGGTAAATTGTCGTTGGCATCTAAGACAGTGACGTGTATGATAGCCGTACCAGATCGCTGAGGAGTGCCACCGTCAACAGCAGTTAGCAATAATGACAGCTCGTGCTGCTGCTCGCGGTCAAGCTCCTTGTCTAAAACTAACTCACTATATTTACCTCCGTCTGGATTTGAATGCACAGCAAGAGTGAAATGCTGATTTTTCTCAAGTAAGTAATTTTGAATTCCATTTCTTCCTACATCGGAATCATGCGCCTCATCCAGAGGGAAACGTGCACCTTTAACAGCGGATTCTCGGATTTCCAGTTTAATATCCTGGTTGGGAAACCGAGGTGAGTTGTCATTTATGTCCTGTACTTGAAGTGAAATTCGGTGCAGTTCTAATGGATTTTCTAAGACTAATTCATATTTCAGAGCACACGAAGCCTTTGAACCGCACAGTTCTTCCCTATCAATATTTTCAGCGATAACTAGATCTCCAGTCTGAGAATTTATCTCGCAAAAACGCTTGCGACTACCCTTTAAATCAATTCTAGCGTTGCGCCGTGATATCCCTTTTGCATCCAGTCCAAGATCTTTCGCTATATTTCCGACAACTGCTCCTCGTTCCATTTCCTCGGGTATGGAATAGCTGAGGTCGCCATAGCTGCAGCAAAATCTTACCACGAAAAACGTCACCCAGATTATTCCATTTGGAGGCAAGAAGAAACGTAGTTCCATCTTTACAGTGATTGCTTGATTTATATCCTTCAATTACCAAATGAATATCGAAGCGCAAGAAAAAATGTAGAGATATGTCCAGGAAACCATATGCGATCGCCTTTGCTTCGGAACGCTATTGTGCAGTTTGCCCACTCCTCTGTTGGTATATTTATTATAAGGATGGGTGGAGAGGTGAAGTAAAAACGATACGTTGGCCAATAGCGACCCTCTGAGTATTTTTGTGAAATTGCAGAGCATTACACCTGTATTTCTGAAACAGCTAGATCTGACAGCAAATGTCCTACTTTTTCGAAGTCGTTTCTTTATCCATGTAAGATAAATGCATTGGAAATGTTAAAATACTTTTAAAAGACTGTTAACAGCCATTTACAAAATGTAAGCTAACTATTTTGAACGTCAATAAGACACAAAAGTGTTACAGTAAGTGTGTGACTGCATACTGTGGTGGATAAATAATTATTGCAACCTGCGTGATGCAGGTCTTTTTTCCCAGATGAAAGGCCAAAGTAAAATCAAGAGTGTGACTTTTACTTCCAAGATAGAATGAAGTTTGCAAACAAAATGGACACACCCCTTTTAGGACACTATTAAGTGGCAGGTCAATAAATGAGTATAGGCAAAAATTACTATGAGACTACAAAGAAAGGAAAGTTATATAAAAGTTTTTTTTTTTTAAACTACAAAACAGGTGCACCTTTCACAAAGACCAATATGCTATATACTACATAATGAAACCATTACTTAGAGTTGTTTTCCACTCATATACCACTTAGTCTGTCAGGCATGAAAATGATGACAGCATTATTTATGTACAGATAAATGTCAACAAGTTACAACAGTGCCATCAACACATAGCCGAGAATAAGATGTGTTTTTTAAACCAATTATTGTACTAGAAGACACAGAAGCTTAATACTGAACATTAAGAACAAGAGGACCAATGGGAAATGATGCCTACTGGAAAAATATATTTAGTTATACACCTGAAATAGGAGAAGAATATTGGCAAACAACAGAAACACCTAAGCTTGTCTTCCAAGTCTTCCAAAGCAAACCTAATGAGGTGTTCCATATTTAAGCTACTCAATCAAATTCCACCTTTTCTGACAACACCGTAAACACATGCTATGAAAGACAAAACAAAAGTCAACCATTTGTTTTTAGCCAGAAAGGAAAGGAGAAGGAAATTAGAAGAATTATATTTCTAAGTCTGGGCATTTACCTGGATTATTGCAGTATAAGATAATAGGCAAAGCGCATTGTCAAGAATAATCACTGAACACATGAACATGCCCTGAACAAAAGCTGGTCATATTAACAGTCTATAGGTTGTGCTGAATGCTAAGTGTGGAAAAATGCTAGATGAAAATGCTAGACAGGTGAATAATCTTAGTCTTAGGTACCATGATGCACAAGCATTGCACACTCACAGGATTATTAGTAGTTAACTGAAGAATTAAAATATATTGGCTATAGAGGATATTTTATATATTTCGGTTTCATCTGCAGTTAAAGGTACAGTCACGTTTGGTGTTGTTTTTTTTTGTGGTGTTGTTAGTTTGTGAAATTGTAACGAGTGTGCTATACTCCAGTGCTGTTATTTTGGAGTGAAATAAATAACTGGCATATACTAGAAACAAAATAAATTTAGGTGAAAGAACGTACATTTGGCAATGACAGACAGCATTATCCATGTCAGCTTGTATAATATTAATGGACTTTTTTTTTACTATTTACAGGGTAAAACCAAACATAAACAACATGTTTCATCACAAGTGTAAGTAGGCAAAACATGTATACACCTTTGTACACAACCAACAGTTAGAAGTAGCTAAAGTTTCCAGGGCCTTTGCTGCCTGCAGAAACATTTTTCCTTTTTTCATGAGATGTAGCCCATGCTCACTAAACACAACAAAAATAACGTTTTAGATGCAAGTCTGTGCACCGCTCAGTAAGTCTCTGCAGGTACATCACTGACTGTACATTTAAGACTGCTTCTGCTCTTGTTATTACCCAGTTTCAGAGTATGACCACCAAGGTGTCCCACACCAGCTATACTGACAGTTTGAGTTCCATTAATATGGTAAGGAGGCAAATAGGCAATGGAGATGTTGACTGCACCGTTAAGAAATAGTCTGTGCTTCCACCCAAAGCTAGAATCAGAATATACATATGGTATAAAAACAACTTGTGAGTGTGAGTAGAGGGAGTATTTACCAGAGTGGAGAGTTTTGATCCATTATCAGTGAAATCAAGGAAGTCACTGTTGTCATGTGGGATCTTCTTGAGTGTATTTCCAGCAGAGAGGGTGGTGTCATTGTAAGACTGAACAAACTTGAAGTCACTTGTGCGTGACCCTGTTGTCATGTAGGCATCATAGTTGTAAGTGCTACGGAGAGTTCCAGTTCCATCAACATCTGCATAGTTGGGAGGTAAATATGCACTGGGAATGGCTACTGCTCCATCAAACAACAGTCTGGGCTTCCTCCTGTGACACAACCTCACAGCAATGATCAGGATGATGAAAGTGAGGAAAAATGTGGACACAGACACCAGAGCAATGATCAGATAAGATGTGAGTTTAGAGTTGTTCTCCTCATAAGACATGTCTTTGAGTTCAGGAACTTCAGCCAAGTTATCTGAGATGAGTAAATATACGGCACAGGTTGTAGAGAGAGAGGGCTGTCCGTTATCTTTCACTGAGATCACAAGGTTCTGCTTCATGCTGTCAGATTCAGAAATGTCCCTCTGAGCCCTGATCTCTCCACTGTGGACACCAATAGTGAAAAGTCCCGGATCAGTGGACTTGACGATCTGATATGACAGCCATGCGTTCTGTCCAGAGTCAGCATCAACAGCAATCACTTTGGAGAGCAGCGAGCCAGAAAGAGCAGCTTTAGGAACCATCTCAGTCATGAAGGAGTTTCCTTCTGGAGTAGGGTATAATATCTGAGGAGAGTTATCATTCTCATCTGTTATGAACACACTCACAGTCACGTTGCTGCTGAGTGGAGGAGAACCATTGTCTCTGGCTACAACCTGAACTTTGAAGCTTCTGAACTGCTCATAGTCAAAGGCCCTCACAGCATGGATCACCCCTGTGTCTCCATTAATGGATAAATATGAGGAGAGCGGAACACCATTGACCTCACTGGGCAACAGAGAGTAGAACACTGTGCCATTCTGTCTCCAGTCTGGGTCTCTGGCAGTAACAGAACACACAGAGGAGCCAGGCTTGTTATTCTCAGACACATATGCACTGTAGGACTGCTCCTCAAATACAGGGGGATTATCATTCACATCTGACACTGATAAATATATTATCTTAGATGACGACAATGGAGGATTGCCCTCATCACTGGCTATTAGAGTTATATTGTATTGTGTGGTTTGCTCTCTGTCTAATTCACCTGTTGTAACAAGGGAGTAATAGTTTTCAATAGATGGTTTTAATTTGAAGGGAACATTTTGCTGAATAGTACAACGCAGCTTATGGTTCTCCTCTGAGTCATCATCCTGCACATTAATGATGCCCACCTCTGTACCTGGCGCAGCATTTTCAGGAACTGGATTTTTCAAAGATTTAACATTAATCACAGGTGCATTATCATTCACATCTGTGATATCGATAACTACTTTAGCAGTTGAAGCTAAGCCAGAGGCATCCTTAGCCTGAACTCTGATTTCATAGCCTGTCTCTTCCTCAAAGTCTATTTCTCCAATCACCTTTATTTCTCCGGTTAACTTGTCAATGGTAAACAGGCTCGCAGCTTCATCTGATATTCGGCTGAACTCATATGTAACTTCCCCATTTGCCCCTTCATCTGCGTCAGTGGCGAGTACAGTAACAACCACGGTGCCTACCGGGGAGTTTTCAAGTAAACTGGCTTTGTATACAGTTTGACTAAACACCGGTACATTATCGTTTGCATCCAAAACAGTGACGTAAATGACCACTGTGCCGGATCTCGGAGGAGTGCCCCCGTCTGTGGCAGTAAGCAATAATGACAGCTCGTGTTGTTGTTCACGGTCGAGCTCTTTGTCCAAAACCAATTCACTGTATTTCCCTCCGTCTGAATTAGAATGCACGGCTAGAGTAAAGTGTTCGTTTTTTTCCAGTGCGTAATTTTGAATTCCATATCTCCCTATGTCCGAATCGTGCGCTTCGTCTAATGGAAAACGAGCACCCTTATCTGCGGACTCCCTGATTTCCAGTCTGATCTGTTCGTTGGGAAATCGAGGTGAGTTATCATTTATATCCTGAATGTTCAGCAAAATTCGATGCAGCTCAAGTGGATTTTCCAAGACTAGCTCATATTTTAAGGAACATGCTGCTTTCGATCCACAGATTTTTTCTCTGTCAATTGCTTCAGCTATTTTTAGGTCACCGGTCTGAGCATTTAATTCACAAAACCTTTTTCGATTACCCTTCAAATCTATGCGGGCATTCCGAAGTGATAATCCTCTTGCATCGAGTCCGAGGTCCTTCGCAATATTTCCAATCAGGGCTCCTGGTTTCATCTCCTCTGGTATAGAGTATGTCAAATCTCCATGACTGCTTCCAAGGCTCACCATAAAAAATACCAGCCATATCATCACGTTTGGTACCGTAAAATCCTTAAGTACAGTCTTCATAACGAGGATCATTTTGTTCAGTAGGTAAATGTCCAAGCAGTAACAAATGTCGAAACGTAGGCTATCCGTCGACGCTATTGTGTGGTTGTTCTCAGGACACTGATGTATGAATTCTAAAACAGTATGTGGAGGCGTATTTAAGCTTTACCAGTTCTACCTTAGCCAATAGCGACACTCTGAGTATGCTTTTAAAACTGCAGTCTTTGGGACTCTAAATGGTGTCAGAAACCCTGTGATTATACTAGAGCTGGGAAAAACGACCTCAAAGGAAATAAGTCGGTAATATAAATTTGTTCAAGCCATTCCCCAAACCAGATGACTCTAAATAGCACATATATTCAGCCAGCTAGAGAAATTACTTGTTTGAAATGCTCAGGTATCTGGCAAGACTTTCACTCTGATGCCTGAGCTACCCAGCTCTGGACAATCACCCACGGAATTGCCTGGTGTGGCATCTTAATAGGGTTGCAGCAGGTGTATATGGCTCATTTAGAACATGTAGGACTGAAAAAGGTTGGACCATGTAAATAAAGACTTAATTTTAGGTAAAACAACCAAAATGACAACAAATGTGTTGCACTGGTAGCTATTACTCGGAGGAATGGCAAATATATAAGGTGAATTCTGGAAGACTGTATAAGTCTATACAAATCACACCTATTAGTATTATTCTGATAGGAAAAACAAAACAATGGTGGTCATTATGAGACCACTATAGGTATGACGACAGAGGTACAACAGCAGGGATAGGTAAACTACTTTTTTACACCAGTTCTGAACCACTTTCCACTGCCATATTAGCCAATGTCTTTTCTTCACAGCCTAAAAGGTAATGAAGATGGTATATTCAAAATTGAATGCAAGTAACTAGGCCTGAACCTAATTTACAATAATTTAATTGTAAGTGTGGAATAATGTTTGGATCGAAAATATAATGCTTCTCTCTCAGCCACATTCTTACATGCGGTGGATAGGCTTATATTAAGAAATATCAAGCAGTTTGTGTGCCAATCAGAAAGAAAGTGACACTGGAAAACTGGCCTATCAGTGACAGTGCACTCCCATTTACAATTTACCTATTATTTTATTATCAGCAGAACATGAAATCAACAAGCACTTTCTTAAAGAAAAAAGAGCAAAGCAAAGCAATCTGACGAAGTCCCATGGCCGTAATGTTAAATTTAATTAAATCTTAAGTTCACATTTGGCATTCTTTTAAAAAATCTATATTGGTGATTATATAAGAACTTTCACCACAAACATGACCTAAGATGGAGCTTTTTTCCATTTCCCCCATCTTTTAGGCCAAGGTTTTGTGAAACTCACATGCAAGCTACAAAAACAGAGACCATTTTTGCTTAATTGCCCAGAATGCATTGCTAAAATTTCAGCAATTTTCTCACTTGTCTTTCAGTAGAAGTTAATACCACCTTGTACTACAGTCCTTAAACAATGTGGAAAAAACCTTTAAGAAACAATACAAAAGTGTATACTAATGGTAAAGCATGCCTGTTTTCAGTCAAAAACTTTCATTTTAACATTTAGCAAGACTTCATAACCAATCAGAACACTGGATGAGCTGAATAAAGACATTTTTAAGAGTGAGGTTCAATAGAGTTGTACACCAGGAGAAAGACTTGGCCTGGGTTTTGGATAATCAAAGCCCGTTCATCTATTTCAGTAGCCTACATGCCAAATATGAATATAATGAAACGTGGGGAAAAAATCACATAACAGGAGGAAAGGAGAGGTCCATAACTATGTATAACCATCACTGATCATATACTTTTGTCTCAGTTCATAAACCATTTAAATAATACTACTGACCACACAGAAGACAGATGTAGTTTCACCAATGTCACCAACCAACAGCCAAGAGCATAACCTTGCAATCAAGCAGTAAGCTATAAAATACATATTATGCATTTTCAACATAGCCAGATGGAGGAACAACAACATACACATCCAAGTAATTGTTTGTTCACTAATAAAGCTCACTTGTATCCCTTTTACCATAGTTGAATCTAGCAACGCATACAAACCAATAGCAATAAAATAGCAAATAAAGGTGTGTTATCTTCCACTGCAACAATGTAATACAATGGAAATACCCCTAAAGACATGGCAGAGAAGACCACTAAAAGATTTTCATTTTACATTGGCCTGCATACAAAATGGCATCAAATAAATTTAGGCATATTATCAGAGAGTGTACATCAGCTGACTAGTGAGCACTTGTGTAATCTGTCTAGGAGAACAATCAGTGAGAAAGTGTTAATGCTAACAGAGAACACACAAACACCTCCAACTGCAAACTGTATACTGTAAACCTGCAACACAGGTAATGTTCTTAGTACCTGCTCTGAACTAAATCTCAGCATGTCACCACAGTTAATAAGTTATAGTAAATACTGCATTAAACTCAAACCTGAAGTAAGAAATTACAGTAGTA
Organism: Setipinna tenuifilis; assembly: GCA_030347295.1. Classification (NCBI taxonomy): domain Eukaryota; kingdom Metazoa; phylum Chordata; class Actinopteri; order Clupeiformes; family Engraulidae; genus Setipinna; species Setipinna tenuifilis. The sequence continues at coordinate 27,706,586 of CM059272.1, forward strand.
AACAGGGTACTGAATTTGCTCTTAAGTGTGAAAGTGCATGATAGCATGACAATTTCATTAGTGCTTTTCATGAAAGTGCTGGCTGCTGGCAGTGTTGAATGAAAATGTGAATCATTAAAAGATCTTCTTTTGTTATGCACATGAGAAGATTTAAAAAAAAACATTTTAAACATTTGCCCTCTATAGGTTATGGTGTAATTATATAGCCTACCGAAAACTAAAGCCATTACAAATTAGTAGAATACAATCAAGTCATTACCAGAGTTGAGCATTTCGATGCTTCCTCAAAGAAGTCCAGACAGTTACTGTTGTCAACCGGGCTCTTCTTCAGAGTGGTAGCAGAAGGCAGAGTGTTGTCATTATAAGAGGTGACAAATTTGAAGTCACTTGTGCGTGACCCTGTTGTCATGTAGGCATCATAGTTGTAAGTGCTGCGGAGAGTTCCAGTTCCATCAACATCTGCATAGTTAGGAGGTAAATATGCACTGGGAATGGCTACTGCTCCATCAAACAACAGTCTGGGCTTCCTCCTGTGACACAACCTCACAGCAATGATCAGGATGATGAAAGTGAGGAAAAATGTGGACACAGACACCAGAGCAATGATCAGATAAGATGTGAGTTTAGAGTTGTTCTCCTCATAAGACATGTCTTTGAGTTCAGGAACTTCAGCCAAGTTATCTGAGATGAGTAAATATACGGCACAGGTTGTAGAGAGAGAGGGCTGTCCGTTATCTTTCACTGAGATCACAAGGTTCTGCTTCATGCTGTCAGATTCAGAAATGTCCCTCTGAGCCCTGATCTCTCCACTGTGGACACCAATAGTGAAAAGTCCCGGATCAGTGGACTTGACGATCTGATATGACAGCCATGCGTTCTGTCCAGAGTCAGCATCAACAGCAATCACTTTGGAGAGCAGCGAGCCAGAAAGAGCAGCTTTAGGAACCATCTCAGTCATGAAGGAGTTTCCTTCTGGAGTAGGGTATAATATCTGAGGAGAGTTATCATTCTCATCTGTTATGAACACACTCACAGTCACGTTGCTACTGAGTGGAGGAGAACCATTGTCTCTGGCTACAACCTGAACTTTGAAGCTTCTGAACTGCTCATAGTCAAAGGCCCTCACAGCATGGATCACCCCTGTGTCTCCATTAATGGATAAATATGAGGAGAGCGGAACACCATTGACCTCACTGGGCAACAGAGAGTAGAACACTGTGCCATTCTGTCTCCAGTCTGGGTCTCTGGCAGTAACAGAACACACAGAGGAGCCAGGCTTGTTATTCTCAGACACATATGCACTGTACGACTGCTCCTCAAACACAGGGGGATTATCATTTACATCAGAGACAGACAAATAAATTATCTTGGAGGATGACAATGGTGGATTGCCTTCATCAGTGGCTATAAGTGTGACATTATAATCAGCTATGTTTTCACGGTCAAGTTCTGCTGTTGTCACAATAGAGTAATAGTTTTTAATAGAAGGAACTAATTTAAAAGGCACATTTTGCTGAATGGTACAGCGAATCTGCCTGTTTTCCCCTGAGTCTTTATCCTGCACATTTATAATTCCTACTTCTGTGCCAGGGGTAGTATTTTCCAGTACACTGTTCTTAAAAGATTTTAAAAGAATTATTGGTGCATTATCATTAACATCTTCAATGTTTATTAAAACATTAGCAGTTGAAGCCAGTCCTGCTCCATCCTTGGCTTGAATTCTTAATTCATATTTCTTTTGTTCTTCATAATCTATTGATCCAATTACCTTGATTTCACCACTTATGCTATCGATAGAGAATACATTAGCTGCTTTGTCAGATATGTGACTGAATTCATAGGAAACGTCACCATTTGCTCCTTCATCTGCGTCTGTGGCACTTACAGTGACAACTACAGTACCTAAGGGTGAGTTTTCAGGTAGACTGACTTCGTAAATAGGTTGAATAAATGCTGGCACGTTGTCGTTGGCATCTAAAACAGTGACGTATATGACTACAGTACCAGACCTCGTAGGAGAACCTCCGTCTGTCGCAGTAAGCAATAATGACAATTGCTGCTGCTGTTCACGATCCAGCTCTTTGTCTAACACTAATTCGCTGTGCTTCCCCCCATACGAGTTAGAGCGCACGACCAAAGTAAAATGGTCATTTTTCTCCAGTGAATAGCTCTGTATGTCGTTTCTCCCCACATCCGCATCATGGGCTTCGGGTAAAAGAAATCTGGCACCTTTCGAGGCCGACTCCCTTATTTCCAAAGCAATTTCCTCCTTGCGAAACCGAGGTGAGTTATCATTTATATCTTGAATTTGAATGGTGATTTTATGCAGCTCGAGTGGATTTTCTAAAACCAGTTCGTATTTAAGAGAGCATGATGGCGTCGACCCACAAAGCTCCTCTCGGTCTATCCTGTCGGCGACGACCAAATCGCCTGTCGATAGATTTATGTCACAAAAACGTTTATCATTACCCTCCGTATCCAAACGAGCATCACGGTTCGACAGTCCTTTTACATCAAGCCCAAGATCCTTCGCTAAATTTCCGACAACATATCCTCGTTTCATCTCCTCCGGGAGAGAATAGGTTAGGTCTCCATGACAAGTGTGCAGAATAACACAAGTCAAAAAGAAATAACTGCACAAAATGAAAACAGGCTTCATTTTAAAACACGCTTGTCACACTTCCTAAAATAAGTTCAAGGTTTTTAATCCATGGGGTGTTGTGGACGCCTTCTAGGATACCAAACGAATATCTGCTTCACAGTCGCAACGATTCATGCGCTGAAGGTTTTGATATTTTATTGGCGATTTAAATATTAAAGTAGGGGGTGGAAAAGATACAAAAATTGAAATGTTGGTCAAGGGCGACACTCTGAGTACATACGGCAAATAGCAGGCAGGATTTGAAATGCATGTCAAACGTGTATTTATTACCTACAGTAAAGCTTTCGTAATGGTTAACTGTTCTCGTGTGTGATGATTAGAATTACAGTATCAAACGTTTAGATTTACTTTTCAAATATGCCTGAAACATGGAGCAGGAGCGCTACAGTTCAAACTCTAGCCGGCAGTGATGGAGCTCACAGCGACCAGGTGCTGTCCACACTGGTGGTGCTGAAAACCTGCTATGTGCGAATTGTAGCTCAGAACAGCATCTTTGCAAAGGATTTATGCTTTTTCCAGTCCTACTTTTTAACTTTAAATAACGCAGCGGGTACACTAGACTCCTGCACACTAAATTAGTAACACAAATATGAACATTACACAAGAGTTAAGGTTGACATTATTTGAGAGACTATTTTCACTACAACCGCATGGAAACAAGCAAAGTGTGAACGCTAGCCCATTATTAGCAGCACACAATGTAAAGGTAATTAAAGTATAATACCCAAGTACATTTGTTGACATAATATTAATTGACAGAAGCGATACCAAAAAGACCGAGGCTTTTCTTGTCATTCACAAACCGTTGGCACAAGTAAAGATTTATAGCTTACTTAAAAAAAAAAAAAAACTACGATGGGGAAATGTTATGCCTACCTCGTCCGAAGCTCCTTCGTCAAAGAAAACAATTATATTTTGTGGGACTCTTCTACAGCGTACTACCAGCGACTAGAGTACTGTCCTTAAAAGAGCTGGCGAATTTCAAGTCACTTGTTCGAGATCCAGTCGTCATATAGGCGTCATAATTGCAACAATTACGCAGAGTTCCACTTCGGTCAACATCTGCATAGTTGGGGTGTAAATATGCACTGGCAATGGCTACTGCTCCGTCAAACAACAGTTTGGGCTTTTTCCTTCTGCAAATCCGCACAGCCACACAATACAACCATCACTGGTCATATCCTTTTGTCTTAGTTCATGAACCACTGAATGTACCACTGAATACGTAGAAGACAAATCTAATTTCACCAATGTCATCAACCAACAGCCAAAAGCATAACCTTGCAATCAAGCAATAAGCTATACGATACAAATTATGCATTTTCAACATAGCCAGGTGGAGGATCAAGGACATACACTTCCGAGAGATTGTTTGTTCACTAATGATTCCTTTTACCACAGTTGAATCTAGCAAAGCATACAAACCAGAAAACAATAAAGTAGCAAATAACGGTGTGTTATCTTCCACTTCAACAATGTAATACAACACAAATAGCCCCTAAAGGCATGGCAGAGAAGACTACTAAAACATTTTCAGTTTGCATTGGTCTGCATACAAAAGAGCATCAAATAAATTTAGGCATATTATCAGATAGTGTACATCAGCTGACTAGTGAGCAGTTGTGTGATCCGTGTAGGAGAACAATAAGTGAGAAAGTGTCAATGCTAACAATAAAAAGACAATAACACCTGCAACTGCAAACTGTATGCTGTAAACATGCAACACAGGCACTGTTACCTGCTCTAAACTAAATCTCACCATGTCACTATAGTTAATAAATGATGGTACATATGGCATTTCCTATAGACCACATACCCTAGCTGTATTCGTGGTAAACAAAGGACCAATTTGACAGTAGTATTGTTGTAAAATCAAACCTGAAGTAAGAAATTACAGCAGTGAACAGGGTAGTAAATTTGCTAATAATGTAAGTGCGGATGGCATGCCAATTTCATTACTGCTTTTCATCAAAGTGCTGGCTGCAGGCAGTGTTGAATGAAAATGTGAATCATTAAAAGATCTTCTTTTGTTATGCACATGAGAAGATTTTTAAAAACATTTTAAACATTTGCCCTCTATTGGTTATGGTGTAATTATATAGCCTACAGAAAACTAAAGCCATTACAAATTAGTAGAATACAATCAAGTCATTACCAGAGTTGAACATTTCGATGCTTCCTCAAAGAAGTCAAGACAGTTACTGTTGTCAACCGGGCTCTTCTTCAGAGTGGTAGCAGAAGGCAGAGTGTTGTCATTGTACGATGTAACAAACTTGAAGTCACTTGTGCGGGACCCTGTTGTCATGTAGGCATCATAGTTGTAAGTGCTACGGAGAGTTCCAGTTCCATCAACATCTGCATAGTTGGGAGGTAAATATGCACTGGGAATGGCTACTGCTCCATCAAACAACAGTCTAGGCTTCCTCCTGTGACACAATCTCACAGCAATGATCAGGATGATGAAAGTGAGGAAAAATGTGGACACAGACACCAGAGCAATGATCAGATAAGATGTGAGTTTAGAGTTGTTCTCCTCATAAGACATGTCTTTGAGTTCAGGAACTTCAGCCAAGTTATCTGAGATGAGTAAATATACGGCACAGGTTGTAGAGAGAGAGGGCTGTCCGTTATCTTTCACTGAGATCACAAGGTTCTGCTTCATGCTGTCAGATTCAGAAATGTCCCTCTGAGCCCTGATCTCTCCACTGTGGACACCAATAGTGAAAAGTCCCGGATCAGTGGACTTGATGATCTGATATGACAGCCATGCGTTCTGTCCAGAGTCAGCATCAACAGCAATCACTTTGGAGAGCAGCGAGCCAGAAAGAGCAGCTTTAGGAACCATCTCAGTCATGAAGGAGTTTCCTTCTGGAGTAGGGTATAATATCTGAGGAGAGTTATCATTCTCATCTGTTATGAACACACTCACAGTCACGTTGCTGCTGAGTGGAGGAGAACCATTGTCTCTGGCTACAACCTGAACTTTGAAGCTTCTGAACTGCTCATAGTCAAAGGCCCTCACAGCATGGATCACCCCTGTGTCTCCATTAATGGATAAATATGAGGAGAGCGGAACACCATTGACCTCACTGGGCAACAGAGAGTAGAACACTGTGCCATTCTGTCTCCAGTCTGGGTCTCTGGCAGTAACAGAACACACAGAGGAGCCAGGCTTGTTATTCTCAGACACATATGCACTGTAGGACTGCTCCTCAAACACAGGGGGATTATCATTGACATCAGTGACAGACAAATGAATTATCTTGGAAGATGACAATGGTGGACTGCCGTCATCAGAAGCTGTGATAGTAATATTGTAATTATCTATAGTTTCTCGGTCTAGTGCAGCTGTAGTAACCAGAGAAAAGTAATTCTTTATGGACTGATTTAATTTGAAAGGAACATTTCCTACAATAGCACATCGAACCTGTCCGTTTTCTTCAGTGTCTTTGTCCTGTACATGTATTATGCCTACTTCTGTATTCGGTTCGGTATTTTCTGGTATCTGCTCATTAAGGGATTTTACTAATATAACAGGTGCGTTGTCGTTAACATCTGTAATGTCTATCACAACCTTAACATTGGACGCCAATCCAGCTCCATCTTTTGCCTGAACACGGAGTTCATAATTACTTTCCTCCTCGAAGTCTATCGGTCCTATGACTTTAATCTCTCCACTTAATTTATCAATGGAGAAAAGTTTGGATGCTTCATCGGATATGCGACTGAAGTCATACGTAACTTCGCCATTTGCCCCTTCATCTGCATCTGTGGCGGTTACTCTAACTACAACCGCACCTGATGGGGAGTTTTCAGGTAGAGTTACCTGATATAGTGGCTGACTGAAAACTGGTAAATTGTCGTTAGCATCCAGCACAGTGACGTGAATAGTCGCAGTGCCTGATTTTTGCGGAGCTCCGCCATCAACAGCGGTAAGCAACAACGTCACCTCCTGCTGCTGTTCACGGTCCAGCTCTTTATCTAAAACTAATTCGCCATATTTTCCTCCATCCGGACCAGAAAGCACAGCTAAAGTAAAATAATCATTCTTCCCCAGCGAATATCCTTGAATTCCATTCCTTCCTATATCCGCATCGTGCGCCTCATCTAAAGGGAAACGAGCACCTTTGACAGCTGATTCGCCTATTTCAAATTTAATTTCATCCTTCGGAAAACGAGGTGAGTTATCATTTACATCTTGAACCTGAATGGTAATTCTATGCAGTTCTAAAGGGTTCTCTAATACAAGTTCGTATTTGATAAAGCACGATGCTTTTGACCCACACAGCTGTTCTCGGTCTATCCTCTCAGCGATCACTAAATCCCCTGTCTGCAAATTAATTTCACATAAATGTTTTCTGTTACCTTCCGAATCTATTCGGGCTTTGCGTACTGACAAGGTTTTTGCATCAAGTCCCAGATCCTTTGCTAGATCACCGATCACGGCTCCTCGTTTCATCTCCTCTGGGATGGTGAAGCTGAAATCTCCATGACAGTACCGCAGACAGATAAAGGAGGAAGCCATCCACAAAATCCATTTCGAATAACTGGGGTGGTTCAGTATCATCGTACAATAATCCAAAAATACCCGATGAATGTATGAAAAAGACAAAGATATAGGCTAATGATCCACGCGTAGTGTCCAAGAAACAGTCGACGCACTAAACTAGGCTATGTCGTCGAAAAGAGTGTCTTTGTTTTATTTAAATATTACAGCACTGGGTGGAGAACTGTGTCCATTCGTCTTAGCTTGGCCAATAGCGACACTTAGAGACAAATACTTGAACTGCATAAAGTGATCCATACATGTTGTCAAGCAACATTACCTGTCAATATTCTATACAAGATGCCTCATTAGCGAATCAATCTATACATTCGATATGTTCACATTACTTATGTCAGTGAGAAAGCAAGTGAAGCACTTTCAAATCCGGATGTATTTAACTTTTAAAACGCATATCTTCAATCACTTTGTCATACTGAAAGGCTATAAACCTCAACCAATTCCACAGTTATTCCATAGCTATAAACATGAAAGCAAGAAACATTGCAGATGGTAAATAAAAGTAGCCCAGTCTAATTCCTCTATTAACATGACAAAATAAACAATCAGTAATATCGAATCCATCACAGAAACTTGCACATATAAGCTGTGTTCTTTGGTGTTTCATACCTAAATATGAAGACGAAGTGTACTAACCTAAAAAGTGTTTTAAACCTGCTCCAAAAGGACAAAGGGACAATCACATTAGTCTCATATGTAAGTCTGTATGTGTCCATTTATGTGCAATGCCTCTGCCTCTCCCTATGTATGGTGTCCCCTAAATTAACACGAAATCATATTTGCAATCCAATATCAAACATTTTGTTTCAGTTAGATGCTCTTTAGAGTCAGATGTTCAGTCATGTTAAATAAACAGGTAAACAGCCAGTATTTGAGAAAAAGAGATCCAGAATAAATTTTCTGGAACTTTTAATATAATTCCTATAAGGCCTGTGCACATATAACCTCATGTGAGACACACACAAGTATGCATGTACACACACACACACACACACACACACACACACACATGGTTGCATATGCAAATACACAAAGTCCAAAAAGCACTAAGGATTCTGATAATGCACAAAGGGAAAGAGTTAAACACTAGTAGCACAGGCATAAAATCACAGCAGCATTGTTATCAACAGAAGTAGCAACAACAGCCAACAAACCCACTAAACACCTATATACAGAAATGCTTATATGGCACTTATATGGGAAGAGAAAATCAATTCTCCACAACTTCTTCAGCTGCAGTATCACCTTTTCACACTTTTCATAACTCATTATTTGCACAAGCTCATTATCAAAACAGCACAAAATGTCTAGTTGCATTTTTAAACTGGAATGCTCGCAAACAAAAGTCAATGTAAATGGTGCATTAAGACATTCAGAAATTGAAAGTTACATGAGAGTACTAGTCACCAGTACCAGCCTTTAGCTTGTAAAATCAGATAATGGATTCTCATATATAAAATTCACATTGTTTTATGAATGGCATGAAGAGGACACTGCCAGGCCTACCTCAAAACCCTTAATTCATAATGCAATTAAAAGTCTCAGACAGTGCAGACACAGCAGTAAGAATTATACCTCAAAGGTTCTTTAGACAGCTATGAAACCCGCTCCCCAAACCATTAGTTATATATTCTCCAAACCTATGTGCTGATCAACTAGTACCACACAGCCATTATGCATAACTACAAGGCATTTCTAGACATAAGAGATGGATACCTAGCTACACTTTACTGAGTGCATATTATGTAAAGCTGAAGTTATCTAATAATACTTGTCAGGGGCGAATCTAGACCATTTTTAGGGGTGCCAAGGCACCCCCGTGAAACTGCTCGGCACCCCCTGGCTCAGTGCAAAATGAATAATATATTATATATAATAATAGTGTTGTGTGATAAGCACTGGGGGCCGGGCACCCCTAAAGACCAGATGCTAAAATCGCCCCTGATACTTGTTCACCTCATGCCCTAACAACTAAAGGTTGAAAAATATATCAATTCATAAAATTTATAAAATAAATATGTCCATCATATTACAACTAAAAGATGCCTCTAGAATTCTATGAGCAATATCTATTCTCCCTGTTTCTGGTGGAACTTTTGCTGCCCAACATGCACTAATGTTCATAGCTGTTAATCATGCTTTAAAATATTTACACAAAACACAGATGTCTTAAAACTAACATGTAGATTTGTAAAGTCAGTATTGTGATGTTTTTACCAGAGTGGAGAATTTGGATCCATTGTCTGTGAAGTCAAGAGAGTCGTTATCATTGGGGCTCTTCTTCAGCATGCTATCAGCAAGCAGAGTGTCATTGTATGACTGAACAAACTTGAAGTCACTTGTACGTGACCCTGTTGTCATGTAGGCATCATAGTTGTAAGTGCTACGGAGAGTTCCAGTTCCATCAACATCTGCATAGTTGGGAGGTAAATATGCACTGGGAATGGCTACTGCTCCATCAAACAACAGTCTGGGCTTCCTCCTGTGACACAACCTCACAGCAATGATCAGGATGATGAAAGTGAGGAAAAATGTGGACACAGACACCAGAGCAATGATCAGATAAGATGTGAGTTTAGAGTTGTTCTCCTCATAAGACATGTCTTTGAGTTCAGGAACTTCAGCCAAGTTATCTGAGATGAGTAAATATACGGCACAGGTTGTAGAGAGAGAGGGCTGTCCGTTATCTTTCACTGAGATCACAAGGTTCTGCTTCATGCTGTCAGATTCAGAAATGTCCCTCTGAGCCCTGATCTCTCCACTGTGGACACCAATAGTGAAAAGTCCCGGATCAGTGGACTTGACGATCTGATATGACAGCCATGCGTTCTGTCCAGAGTCAGCATCAACAGCAATCACTTTGGAGAGCAGCGAGCCAGAAAGAGCAGCTTTAGGAACCATCTCAGTCATGAAGGAGTTTCCTTCTGGAGTAGGGTATAATATCTGAGGAGAGTTATCATTCTCATCTGTTATGAACACACTCACAGTCACGTTGCTGCTGAGTGGAGGAGAACCATTGTCTCTGGCTACAACCTGAACTTTGAAGCTTCTGAACTGCTCATAGTCAAAGGCCCTCACAGCATGGATCACCCCTGTGTCTCCATTAATGGATAAATACGAGGAGAGTGGAACACCATTGACCTCACTGGGCGACAGAGAGTAGAACACTGTGCCATTCTGTCTCCAGTCTGGGTCTCTCGCAGTAACAGAACACACAGAGGAGCCAGGCTTGTTATTCTCAGACACATATGCACTGTAGGACTGCTCTTCAAATACAGGGGGGTTATCATTTATATCAGCAACTGACAAATTAATAGTTTTGGAAGATGACAGTGGTGGCACACCTTCATCGGTAGCTGTGATTGTGATGTTGTAATTATTAATTTCTTCACGATCCAGTTTACTTGTCGTTACAAGAGAAAAATAATTTCTTATTGATGGATTTAATTTAAAAGGCGTGTTCTGCTGAATGGTGCAGCGAACAGGGCGATCACCCTCTGAATCCTCATCCTGCACATTCACTATGCCAATCTCTGTGCCAGGCAAGACATTTTCGGGGACTGGATTTTTAAGCGACTTTATAAATATCACAGGTGCGTTATCATTCACATCGGTTATTTCTATAAATACTTTAGCATTAGAAGCTAACCCAGAGGCATCTGCTGCCTGAACTCTAATTTCATACTCAGTTTCATCTTCGAAGTCTATAGGACCGGCCACTTTTATGTCTCCGCTAGCTTTGTCTATTGTAAACAGCCTAGCAGCTTTATCAGAGATGCGGCTAAATTCATAGGTAACTTCCCCATTCGCTCCTTCATCCGCATCAGTGGCGCTTACAGTCATAACCACAGTGTCCATAGGTGAATTTTCAGGTAGACTGGTTTTATAAACAGGTTGACCAAATACTGGTAAATTATCGTTCGCATCGAGAACAGTAACATGTATGACTGCAGTGCCAGATCTAGGTGGAGTGCCTCCGTCTGTAGCCGTCAGCACTAACGTCACATCTTGCTGCTGCTCACGGTCAAGCTCTTTGTCTAAAACCAATTCACATCTTTTACCTCCGTCGGAATTCGAGTGCACAGCCAAGGTGAAATGCTCATTTTTATCCAGAGAGTAGCCTTGTATCCCATTTCGCCCGACATCCGAATCATGTGCCTCAGTTAAAGGATAACGTGCACCTCTTACTGCGGATTCACGGATTTCAAGTTTAATTTCATCGTTCGAAAACCTGGGTGAGTTATCGTTTACATCTTGCACTTGAACCAATATCTGGTGTAATTCCAAAGGCTCTTCCAAGACGAGTTCATATTTCAAAGAACAAGAGGCCTTGGAGCTGCACAATTCTTCTCGGTCGATTCTTTCCGCAATCACCATCTCCCCAGACTGCACATTAATATCACAAAAGCGTTTACGCGTACCCTTCAAATCTAACCGAACATGGCGAGACAACAATCCCTTTGAATCCATTCCGAGGTCCTTTGCAATGTTTCCAACTACAGCTCCTCTCTTCATTTCTTCTGGTATAGTGTAGCTTAAATCCCCATTGCTGCCGGGAAGACGGACAATAAAAAATGCAAAAAATAGGACCGTCTTGGAAAAACAATAACACCCATATCCCGTCCACATTTTGAAAATGTTAAAATGGGTATCGTGAACGCAAAAAGCCAACAGTCACTGTACAACGCAGAACATATATTACTTAAGTGAAAAGAGAAGGATTTTGCCTCTGTTGTCCGCTTTTACGCCGACATTTTATGGATTGGGAGGGTGTAGTTGCCATCTAAATATTAAAGCAGGGGGTGGAAATGGGCACTCAAGTAAATAAGCCTGGTCAATAGCGACACTCTGAGTACAGTGTGGAGATTGCAGTGTCTTTACAGCGTGTAACACAGTGTAACTTTTTTTCACAAAAATAAACAAAATGCTTTGTAGTTTCACTACATCAATAACAACCACTGACAAAAGCAATGCAACAACTCAACTGGTTGCACCAACTAGCCCTGCCTTATGATACTTGACTTAATATAAATACTTCTACCCAAAATAACCAAAAGGACTTAAAAAGCACATCAACCAACATTCCAGCTTTGGGCATGATCATCGTTCTAGACCAGCACAATATTAAACAAATTTCTCAATGTGATGATTTCCACTGGTAGCACAGGTGTAAATCAGTACCTTTCACTACTCAATCAGTTGTGTCTGAAGGGAAACCATTTATTTATAAACAGCGAGTACATGACATTCTGCACTGAAGGTAAAACAGTGACGTGTCAAATAAACATGATAAAGTCTTGTTCCAAAACGGCAAGTGGATGAAGAGTTTTCAGTGGCCAACTTAGTTTTTTATCTGTTTTAAAAGACCTCTATTAAAAAATCTTGAAACATTTCCACTGTACACCATAAATATATTGCTAAAAATGTATGTGTGTACTCATAATGTGTGTGAACATACATACAGACACGCGCACGGAGACACAGATGCACAGACATGCACACGCCGACACAAAGGGAAAGGCAAATATGGGATGAATATAACAAAAAGGATTATGTGCAAAGCAAAAAAAAAGTGTTTCAGGGCTGTTGCTCATTAATGTTAAAGGTAATTCATTCAAGACTAATAAAATCCAACAGGGCAATCCAAAAATCAGTATATCCAAATATGAGCTATGGGCATATGTCTGGTATTTGTGCTGGTGAAGTATTTGTGCTGTTATAACCGTTTATATTCAACTAACCATTTTGACCAAAAAATGAAAATGACAATTAAAATAATACACATCATAAACAAATCATAAACTGAACTGTTTCTGTGTGTTTAGAATGAAAATGTGAATCAGTGAGAGGTCTGCTTTTGTTACGCATGTGGGAAGCATTTCAAACATTTCTCCTTAGGAAACTATGATCTGGTTATTTACCTAAAACTAAAGCCACTGCAAATTAGTAAAACATAATCAATTCATTACCAGAGTTGAGCATTTCGATGCTTCATCAAAGAAGTCAAGACAGTTACTGTTGTCATTTGGACTCTTCTTCAGTGTGTTTCCAGCAGGCAGAGTGTTCTCATTATAAGAGGTGACAAACTTGAAGTCACTTGTACGTGACCCTGTTGTCATGTAGGCATCATAGTTGTAAGTGCTACGGAGAGTTCCAGTTCCATCAACATCTGCATAGTTGGGAGGTAAATATGCACTGGGAATGGCTACTGCTCCATCAAACAACAGTCTGGGCTTCCTCCTGTGACACAACCTCACAGCAATGATTAGGATGATGAAAGTGAGGAAAAATGTGGACACAGACACCAGAGCAATGATCAGATAAGATGTGAGTTTAGAGTTGTTCTCCTCATAAGACATGTCTTTGAGTTCAGGAACTTCAGCCAAGTTATCTGAGATGAGTAAATATACGGCACAGGTTGTAGAGAGAGAGGGCTGTCCGTTATCTTTCACTGAGATCACAAGGTTCTGCTTCATGCTGTCAGATTCAGAAATGTCCCTCTGAGCCCTGATCTCTCCACTGTGGACACCAATAGTGAAAAGTCCCGGATCAGTGGACTTGACGATCTGATATGACAGCCATGCGTTCTGTCCAGAGTCAGCATCAACAGCAATCACTTTGGACAGCAGCGAGCCAGAAAGAGCAGCTTTAGGAACCATCTCAGTCATGAAGGAGTTTCCTTCTGGAGTAGGGTATAATATCTGAGGAGAGTTATCATTCTCATCTGTTATGAACACACTCACAGTCACGTTGCTGCTGAGTGGAGGAGAACCATTGTCTCTGGCTACAACCTGAACTTTGAAGCTTCTGAACTGCTCATAGTCAAAGGCCCTCACAGCATGGATCACCCCTGTGTCTCCATTAATGGATAAATATGAGGAGAGCGGAACACCATTGACCTCACTGGGCAACAGAGTAGAACACTGTGCCATTTTGTCTCCAGTCTGGGTCTCTGGCAGTAACAGAACACACAGAGGAGCCAGGCTTGTTATTCTCAGACACATATGCACTGTACGACTGCTCTTCAAACACTGGGGGATTGTCATTTATATCAGAGACAGACAAATGGATTGTCTTGGAGGATGAGAGTGGTGGGTTACCTTCATCAGTGGCAACAATTGTAATATTATATTCACTGACAAGTTCACGATCAAGTTCAGCTGCTGTAACTAGTGAATAATAATTCTTAATCGATGGATTTAATTTAAATGGGACATTTTGCTGAATGGAGCAACGGACCTGTCTGTTCATCTCTGAATCCTTATCCTGCACATAAATCATGCCCACTTCTGTGCCAGGCAGTGCATGCTCTAAAACATAGTTCTTGAACGACTTCAGAGATATAACTGGTGCGTTATCATTGACGTCCACAATATTAACAAGAACCTTAGCAGTAGAAGCTAGTCCTGCACCATCTTTTGCCTGAACACGTATTTCATGTTCCCTTTTGTCTTCGAAGTCAACGGGTCCTATTACTGTTATTTCCCCACTCACACTGTCTATTGAAAAGAGCTTAGCTGCTTTGTCAGATATGCGGTTGAATTCGTATGTCACCTCGCCATTTGCTCCTTCATCTGCGTCTGTTGCACTAACCGTGACTACTGCAGTGCCTAAGGGTGAGTTTTCAAGTAGCCTGACCTCATACATTTGCTGAGTGAACACTGGCAAATTGTCGTTAGCATCCAAGACGGTGACATGTATAGTTACAGTACCAGATCTTTGAGGAGTGCCTCCGTCAGTAGCAGTGAGAGTTAGTACTATTTCCTGCTGTTGCTCACGATCAAGCTCCTTATCTAAGATCAATTCGCTGTATTTTCCACCATCAGAATTAGAATGCACAGCTAACATAAAATTATTATTTTTCTCTAGGGAATAGCTTTGTATGCCGTTTCGACCTACGTCCACGTCGTGAGCCTCGTCTAAAGGAAATCTCGCACCTTTAACCGCGGATTCCCTTATTTCTAGTTTAATTTCATTTTTTGGGAAAACAGGTGAGTTGTCATTTATGTCCTCAATGTTAAGAGATACTTGATGTAGCTCCAATGGATTTTCTAATACAAGTTCGTATCTCAGACTGCATGATATTTTAGATCCGCAGAGCTCTTCGCGGTCAATTCTGTCAACGACATACAGTTCACCAGTTTGTAGATTTATGTCGCAAAAACGTTTATCATTGTCTTCCGTATCCAAACGACACTCACGATAAGGAAGTCCCTTGACATCGAGTGCGAGATCCTTCGCCACATTTCCAACCACAAATCCTTTCTTCGACTCCTCTGGAAGCGAATAGCTCAGATCGCCATGACATACATGAAGAAAGACAAAGATCCATCCATACAATATTATCCACGACAGGAAAGCGCCTTTATATCCCATGGTATCAACTCAGTATGTTCCCAAACAGGTAGTCAAAATATCCGATTAAAGAAAACCAAACTGAATGTTCACCACGCGTTTAAATCATTTCGTCCTGGATGGTTTTCAGCGAGTGTTTGGTCTCACTGGGTGTATTTGCTATTTTAATATTAACGCAGTGGGAGGACTGATGCAGTTTAAAGAATAGCCTAGTCAAGGGCGACACTCTGAGTACTAAAATCGAATTGCAGGCTATATTCTTTAAAAAGTAAATCTGATATCACCTGTCAAATATCTGGAAAATAAATGGTTTAGCGCATTAATATTGCAGACAAGAAAATAACAAAACTAAGTTAATCGCACCAGTGATTTTTTGTAACCAAATGAATATATTTTTTAAAATAGCGTTTAATCCAAGCCATTGTCTAAACGCAATCCAGTTTTACATAAGCATGTATATTACACACTTTGTTTGTGATATGTAATGTAAACCTTCACCATTTACTTAATCCCCCCCTTCATTTCAGTTTTCATACTTTCACAAGAAACCAAACTGGGAACTCAAGGTTTTACCGCTGAGTGAACAGCCAGTCGCTGTCCAGACATGTGGTGCTGAAATGTCACACGAAAAAAGCAACGCATGTAGGCACACGAAAGAAGGTTTCAGCAATATCCTACAGCTGTGCTAGCTCGCATAAAGGACACAAGACAACAGCAGAAACAAAATATCCGTAGCAGCCAACAAAATCAGTAGAAGAAGCACTGACATTTGATTTGCACCGTTCAGAGATAAAAAAAAAAGAAGAAGAAGAAACTCCATGTATCATACTAGCCAGTTTAAATTAGACCACGGAAACTAAAATGTATACATCTTGAAAAAAAGATATAGGTGATATTGTCTCGTAGCTACAAAACAAGCCAACAAATCACATGCACAAGACATGACGTCTGTGTGGGGGGTCTTTTAATTATCTTATTTTACATGAGAATTACAAAAGATTATGTCATTCCAACTACTACAGTGAATTAAAGTATCATCAATCTCAGTACAGCTTGGAGGTATGTCAAATACACTGGTGTTAGCGACTACTCTATCTAATACACATGTTGTCTTTATCGACCAAACCTCAGGAATCAGTCACTATGACAGCACATTTTAGGGGAAAAATGCCAAGAGACCAAAAGCAGAAGATGGAGCATCCCCTTTGCTCTCATGAAATATTGGTTTCACATCATGAACTTCAGTTAATTTATCTGAGGTGAACAAATATGTCCCACCACAGAAAACTGTAAAACCCATTTACAGTGATCCATGCACTGTATTATGAAGGTGGGGGGAAAGGGCTGACTTCACCTAATAAAATTTAACATGTGGAAAACTATGGTTTTATGATATCACATTTGAAATTCACCCTAGTTTAGGCCATCATTTAGACCTAAGAAAGCCTGAGTACACTCTGGGAAAAGAAGGTACTTACTTGTCGCACCGGCAGCACCCTGAAAGGCACATAATTGTACCTTTTAATTAAAGCACTGTTTTACAGCTAGTTTGTACCTTCTCCAGAGCTGAATAGGTACACATCAGTACCTTAAGGTCCAAATACTAGCCTTTGGGGTACAACAATGCTGATTGTACCTTAAGATACAGATTTGTACCCCTAATGTCATATTAGACGAATTATGCTTTGAAAACAAGTACTTATATTAGTACATAATATGACATGACAATCACAAAAAGAGAAATATCTTACAACAACTTTTTACTTTTTGGAACACCAATAATTACATAGGCCTATGAGATACATATAACTATGCTTATGCATTAGAATACTTATACATACATATTGTGTGCATAAACACACACAATGGAAGATAATAGCTGAGATGACTGTTTATGAACATAGAAATGTACTGTATTAAAACACTGTGCTTATGCAGCATAATCAGCCAGTCATGTAAATTACACAGACCAAACCTAATAACCAATTATGTATCAGAAAGCTTAACATTTGCCAAATATGATCATGTCAAATCTACCTTAGACACCAGGATAGGGATATGTCAAGCAAAATGTGAGATAAAAGAACAATAGCACTGCTTCCAATAATCAACACAGTATATATATATTTATGAAAAACGAGAAATAGTATTCAAATAAGTCAACACTTTTACCCAAAAGTCCAGCTGTACTACCAGTAAGAAAATATTATCCAGAATAAAAAACAATATATTGTATACAATCAAAGAGCTGTATAAGATGATCAGGATGGTATGCATGATAAACTTAAATGATAATAAACTTATATTTGATTTACCAGTGTGGAGCACCTAGATCCATCGCCAAGAAAGTCAATGCAGCCGCTATTGTCAGCAGGGCTCTTCTTCAGAGTGGTAGCAGAAGGCAGGGTGTTGTCATTGTATGATGTAACAAACTTGAAGTCACTTGTGCGTGACCCTGTTGTCATGTAGGCATCATAGTTGTAAGTGCTACGGAGAGTTCCAGTTCCATCAACATCTGCATAGTTGGGAGGTAAATATGCACTGGGAATGGCTACTGCTCCATCAAACAACAGTCTGGGCTTCCTCCTGTGACACAACCTCACAGCAATGATCAGGATGATGAAAGTGAGGAAAAATGTGGACACAGACACCAGAGCAATGATCAGATAAGATGTGAGTTTAGAGTTGTTCTCCTCATAAGACATGTCTTTGAGTTCAGGAACTTCAGCCAAGTTATCCGAGATGAGTAAATATACGGCACAGGTTGTAGAGAGAGAGGGCTGCCCGTTATCTTTCACTGAGATCACAAGGTTCTGCTTCATGCTGTCAGATTCAGAAATGTCCCTCTGAGCCCTGATCTCTCCACTGTGGACACCAATAGTGAAAAGTCCCGGATCAGTGGACTTGACGATCTGATATGACAGCCATGCGTTCTGTCCAGAGTCAGCATCAACAGCAATCACTTTGGAGAGCAGCGAGCCAGAAAGAGCAGCTTTAGGAACCATCTCAGTCATGAAGGAGTTTCCTTCTGGAGTAGGGTATAATATCTGAGGAGAGTTATCATTCTCATCTGTTATGAACACACTCACAGTCACGTTGCTGCTGAGTGGAGGAGAACCATTGTCTCTGGCTACAACCTGAACTTTGAAGCTTCTGAACTGCTCATAGTCAAAGGCCCTCACAGCATGGATCACCCCTGTGTCTCCATTAATGGATAAATATGAGGAGAGCGGAACACCATTGACCTCACTGGGCAACAGAGAGTAGAACACTGTGCCATTCTGTCTCCAGTCTGGGTCTCTGGCAGTAACAGAACACACAGAGGAGCCAGGCTTGTTATTCTCAGACACATATGCACTGTACGACTGCTCCTCAAATACGGGGGGATTATCATTCACATCAGAGACCGATAAATGGATTGTTCTAGAGGAAGACAGTGGTGGAGAGCCTTCATCAGTAGCTACAACTGTAATATTGTAATCAGCTACAAGTTCACGGTCTAATTCAGCTGTAGTAACCAGTGTGTAGTAGTTTTTAATTGACGGATTTAATTTAAATGGCACATTTTGTTGAATGGAGCAGCGAACCTGTCTATTTCCTCCAGTATCTTTGTCTTGCACATTAATAATACCAACTTCTGTTCCTGGTGCTACATTCTCAGGAATTGGCACACTTAGTGATTTAATAGATATCACAGGAGCATTGTCATTAACATCTGTGATAATTATGTTAATTTTGGCATTAGAAGCCAACCCCGCCCCATCTTTTGCCTTAACCCATAATTCATACTCGTATTTGTCCTCATAATCTATAGCTCCAATTACTTTGATCTCACCTGTTACTTTATCAATAGAAAAGAGTCTAAGCACTTTATCAGATATGTGCGTAAATTCATAAGTGACCTCTCCATTCGCATCTTCATCTGGGTCAGCAGCGCTCACAGTCAAAACTACTGTTCCCAAAGGGGAGTTTTCAGGTAGACTAGCAGTGTAAATGGCTTCACTGAATACGGGAAGATTATCGTTTGCATCGAGGACAACAACACGTATGACTGCAGTACCAGATTTTTGGGGAGAGCCTCCGTCGAAAGCAGTCAGCAATAAAGTCACCTCTTGCTCTTTCTCGCGATCAAGCTCTTTATCTAAAATTAATTCACTGTACTTTTGGCCACTAGAATGAGAATTCACAGCAAGGGTAAAATAATCGTTCCTCTCCAACGAATAGGTCTGTATTCTGTTTCGCCCCACGTCGGGGTCGTGTGCTTCATCCAAAGGGAAGCGTGCACCTTTAACAGCAGATTCTCTGATTTCCAGATTAATGTTGCTGTTCGGAAAACGGGGTGGATTGTCATTTATATCCTCTATTTGCAATGTAACCTGGTGTAATTCCAAAGGATTCTCCAGAACCAATTCGTAGTTTAAGGAACACGTCGGTTTTGATCCGCAGAGCTCTTCGCGGTCAATTGCATCAGCAATAATCAGTTGTCCGCCCTGGACATCACAAAAACGCCTTTCATTCCCTTCCATGTCTATTCGAGCCTTGCGATCAGACAATCCCTTGACACTGAGTCCCAGGTCTTTTGCTATATTGCCGATCACCGTGCCTTTCTTCAGTTCCTCTGGTACGGAATAGCTGATATCGCCATTACAAAAGCACACAAACATAGCAGTGAATACGGTCCAGAACCCAACACGACGATGCAAAATACTCTTAGATTCCTTCATCTCGTTATCACAGAACAAACAGATTTCTGACGTGTAGATTCCCAAACAAAGCGTGCTTTACAACTGAAGGTTACGTTACATAAAGCTGAGTATGTCCTTCACTACCAGATAAAAGCTTTATGTCGTGTGCGTTGCGTTCATGAACACTGTGAAGCCATCATTATAATATTAGACCAAGGGGTGTGGATGGGTTTCTAAATGTCTAAAATAGCTAAATAGCGCCACTTAGAGTATTTATGCCGCAGTGCACACTTTGCCAGAAACTATTTCTGAGAGTGCAATATTAATGTCAAACGTGTAATTTTATAAATATCTTACTACAACTTAACTTTGACTGGCGACAGTAACATGAAATAAGCCTTTTAGATTAAGTTGGTAAAATATTATGAGAGGTTTAATGTTTGTATCATGCAAATTCAACTTTTCTGAATTGTGACCAAACAACAACCTGCTACACAAACTCTCTGTAGATCATCCTAAAGTCGTTTATGCCATAGTTTCAGCATTAATTTAGCCCTCAGAACATTCATTTTAAAGATGCCAACAGCAGTTCACAACGTCCTAAAACTAATGTATACTATTTAATTACATTATTAGTGGGCCTACATACAGAATATTAACATGCATTATTGGGTAAGAAATACCTGTGACTCATGATGTCCACCTGCATACTACTCTACTGCCCCAAACAGTGGAAGCATTAAGCATATCTGGCAACCATACCTAACAATTTCTCAAAAATATACAGGGAAAAGAGGGGTTGTGATGCAGTATCTGAAGGTGTATTCTTATTACCTTAAATAATACCATGGTGTCACACAAGAACACAGATTGTACGTGATCTACACCAACACACATGCAGCCATGTCGTAGTAAAAGTAAATACATCGGCCATACACAGAATGAGACTGAATATATTGAATATGACATCTTACTGTATGCAAACTGACAAACATTAAATGATAGATACAGATGACATAATGCATTGTGATATTCTGAAACTGATTTGGGGTTTTAACCTACAGGTGCTTTTAGCCTAAATGCTCTCCCCGAAAAAAAAAAAAAAAAAGGTTTAATAAAACTATGAAAAACCAACATTGTCTCTCTGGTACTAACTTTAGTCCCCAGACACCTTGTTATTATGCACTGAGGTAAAATATCATTAAATGATTAGTAAATCTCATAACAACACACCACAACACATAATATCCTGAATGTATTGAAAAACCAAATAGATCTGTGATAGACATTACATATCAGATACATGCACTTACCAGTGCACTCAATCAAAACATAGCGAGCATATGACAATTGGTAACACTACAACTATGGAGTCAAAACATATATCACAAGAAAATGAACTAGGTTAATGAGCTAAAAAGGATGTAAGCATCTATATTACTTTTGTTTCATCTTGTAAAAAACAAAACATTTAAAACGTCTCTCCTAGATTTTTTACCTCATAATAAGTGCATAGTATAATAAGTAGTATAATAAGTGACCTCATAACAAAATATAAAACGTGTTCAGAAAAAATTGTTTCAAGTATTTACCAGAGTGGAGCATTTGGATGCGTTCTGAGTGAAGTCAAGAGAAGTGAAGTTGAGGCATTCACTGTTGTCACCTGGGCTCCTCTTCAGAGTTGCACCAGAGGGCAGAGTGTTGTCATTATAAGAGGTGACAAACTTGAAGTCACTTGTGCGTGACCCTGTTGTCATGTAGGCATCATAGTTGTAAGTGCTACGGAGAGTTCCAGTTCCATCAACATCTGCATAGTTGGGAGGTAAATATGCACTGGGAATGGCTACTGCTCCATCAAACAACAGTCTGGGCTTCCTCCTGTGACACAACCTCACAGCAATGATCAAGATAATGAAAGTGAGGAAAAATGTGGACACAGACACCAGAGCAATGATCAGATAAGATGTGAGTTTAGAGTTGTTCTCCTCATAAGACATGTCTTTGAGTTCAGGAACTTCAGCCAAGTTATCTGAGATGAGTAAATATACGGCACAGGTTGTAGAGAGAGAGGGCTGTCCGTTATCTTTCACTGAGATCACAAGGTTCTGCTTCATGCTGTCAGATTCAGAAATGTCCCTCTGAGCCCTGATCTCTCCACTGTGGACACCAATAGTGAAAAGTCCTGGATCAGTGGACTTGACGATCTGATATGACAGCCATGCGTTCTGTCCAGAGTCAGCATCAACAGCAATCACTTTGGAGAGCAGCGAGCCAGAAAGAGCAGCTTTAGGAACCATCTCAGTCATGAAGGAGTTTCCTTCTGGAGTAGGGTATAATATCTGAGGAGAGTTATCATTCTCATCTGTTATGAACACACTCACAGTCACGTTGCTGCTGAGTGGAGGAGAACCATTGTCTCTGGCTACAACCTGAACTTTGAAGCTTCTGAACTGCTCATAGTCAAAGGCCCTCACAGCATGGATCACCCCTGTGTCTCCATTAATGGATAAATATGAGGTGAGCGGAACACCATTGACCTCACTGGGCAACAGAGAGTAGAACACTGTGCCATTCTGTCTCCAGTCTGGGTCTCTGGCAGTAACAGAACACACAGAGGAGCCAGGCTTGTTATTCTCAGACACATATGCACTGTAGGACTGCTCTTCAAATACAGGGGAATTATCATTCACATCTGATATCGAGAGGTTGATTGTCTTGAAGGAAGAAAGTGGTGGACTACCTTCATCAGAAGCTGTAACTGTTACATTATAATCACCTATAAGTTCACGGTCCAGTTCAGCTGTAGTAACCAGAGTATAGTAGTTTTTAATAGATGGACTTAATTTAAAAGGAACATTCTGCTGAATGGAACACCGAACCTGTCTATTTCCCTCTGTATCTTTGTCCTGAACATTAATAATCCCCACCTCAGTTCCTGGTGCTACATTTTCAGGAACTGGCACATTAAGAGATTTAATATATATCACAGGAGCATTGTCATTAACATCAGCAATGTCTATGTTAATTTTAGCCTGTGAAACCAGCCCTGCCCCATCTTTTGCTTGAACTCTTAATTCATATTTATGTTTTTCCTCATAATCTATCTGCCCCACCACTTTGACCTCTCCAGTCACTTTATCAATAGAGAAGAGTTTGGCAGCTTTATCAGATATGCGGCTGAATTCATAAGTGACTTCCCCATTTGCGCCTTCATCTGCGTCTGTGGCGGTTAGGGTAACAACAACAGTACCTAAGGGGGAATTTTCAGGTAGACTGACAGTGTACACTGCTTGACTAAACACAGGCATATTGTCGTTTGCATCGAGGACTATAATGTGAATAGATGTCGTGCCAGATCTTTGTGGACTGCCACCGTCAGTAGCAGTAAGAACTAACGTAAGTTTGTCCTCCTTTTCACGATCGAGTTCTTTATCTAAGATTAATTCACTAAATTTACCTCCATCCGAATTAGAATGCACGGCCAGAGAAAAATGGTCGTTCTTCTCCAAAAAATAGCTTTGAATTCCGTTGCGGCCCATATCGGAGTCGTGCGCCTCATCCAAAGGAAAGCGACTGCCTTTAATAGCAGATTCCCTGATTTCTAACTTTATTTCATTGTTCGGAAAACGGGGTGGGTTGTCATTTATATCCTCAATTTGTACGAAAATCCTGTGCAGTTCCAAAGGGTTCTCCAAAACCAATTCGTAGTTTAACGAGCACGATGGCTGTGATCCGCATAGCTCCTCGCGGTCAAGTCTCTCTTGTATAACCAGCTCTCCATCTTTCAGCCCGCAGAAATGGTCGCCAGTACTCTCCATGTCTATTCTAGCCTTGCGATCGGACAGTCCTTTGATACTGACACCAAGATCCTTGGCTACATTTCCAAATACTGTACCTTTCTTCATTTCCTCGGGTACAGAGTAGCTCAAATCGCCATAACAAAGGCATGGAAATCCGACAATGAACACAATACAAAAGACCGCATTACATACATATCCTTTAAAGTCCTCCATTACGAAGACAGAATGTGTAGGGAAGGGTCCAGTCGCCTGTATTAATAAAATATCCAGATACAGATTTTGAGGCTTAACATTAAGGTAAGAAAATTATGCTCGACCAGAGCTCATATGACGATATCTTTGGCCGCGTAAAGGGGCGTCCTATAATCTCTAATGTAATATTAAGACAAAGAGGAGTAAAACAAATTGGCCAATAGCGCCACTTAGCGTATTTTTTGTTACATATATGTTAACATCACTATAACACAGGCACAGTTTGGAATGGGGTGTATTCAGACTCCTAAGATTGTTATATTGTGTTTTATTTTCAGTACAACTCAAAGTCAGATCAGTAAACAAAACTGTTTACCAAAATGACGTGTGGTACGTGATAAGAGACATAATGTATTTGCTTAAGTCTCTTCAGATGAGAATGCAATATTATAAATCAGACTACATGCTGCAGTGTATAACACATTACATTTAATATGTTGCATAAACTTTGAGTGCAATGCACCTTGCTTTTTGGCATGAAAATATAATGAACAGTAATTTAGCAACACATTCTAAACAACAGCACTATTGACATAAGTGGGAGATTGTTATGCTCACAAAATGAAGACATATTTCCTCACTGCCTTTGGACCAACATCATCCTTCAGTTCACCAACTGTTTTCAGCAACAATACACAGTTAAAGCAAGAGAGTGATGGAGACAGACAGACAGACAGAGACAGAAAAGTAGAGAGATCCACAACTAGAGGAAGCATTAAAATCTTTGTTGCTTGAAAACTACTTAGAAAGCCATGACAAACCTAATATAAGCCTAGTCTTCTCTGAAGGTCATCTCTAAGCTTAATAGGAAATATTATTAAAACAAGAAGCTACATTTACCAATAAACGATGTGTGGAAGATATAACAGCCATTGTATAGTCCACATTATGCCAAGTCAGACTAAATTCCTTCTTGTAAACTAAGGGCAAAATACCTGGCAAAAAACTCCATGTCCAGTCACAGTAACTTGCATGTTTTACCATCTTTCACTTGTACATTATCAAAGCAGAAACATCTTCTACATGAAGCAGAAACTTGCTTAACCAGACTCCACATTCTTATAGAGTTTATCTATTCATTTCTCGTAAATATAACAATGGTGTACAAGAGAAGGCAGCCACAACTGCACAAGAAAAAGGCATCAGTAAAGACAGCGTACATCACAACCCCCATAAAATATAGAAATTAACTGCATTGCTCCAGTCAAGGACTGCACTGTTTAGCATGAAATAAACTAAGATGACCGATGGAAAGCAATTAGATAAACAGACAGACAGAAAGATGCAGTCCTTGGCCATGCATACACCACATAAATGTTGCACCCCACTTCATCCAATAGGCTATCAGTCTTCGAAATCACAGCATTTTTATAGTGTTAAATGCATAACCATACTTAAGAAGTAGTATATATTCTACCTGGGAAAGAAGTTCATGGAAAGAAATAACCTACTAGATTTGTTTTCATTGGGATTGAAGAATTGATGCCTTTTTAAAAACCTGGCTAGGATATGCCAGTTATTTCTAAATCAAAGTCATAAATTCTTAATAATGTGAATAGACTATGACATGTTTTAAATCAAAGAAACCCTCATACACAAAAAGTGAAAACTCAGTTATTTACCAGAGTGGAGCATTTGGATGCATTCTCAGTGAAGTCAAGAGAAGTGAAGTTGAGGCATTCACTGTTGTCACCTGGGCTCCTCTTCAGAGTTGCACCAGAGGGCAGAGTGTTGTCATTATAAGAGGTGACAAACTTGAAGTCACTTGTGCGTGACCCTGTTGTCATGTAGGCATCATAGTTGTAAGTGCTACGGAGAGTTCCAGTTCCATCAACATCTGCATAGTTGGGAGGTAAATATGCACTGGGAATGGCTACTGCTCCATCAAACAACAGTCTGGGCTTCCTCCTGTGACACAACCTCACAGCAATGATCAGGATGATGAAAGTGAGGAAAAATGTGGACACAGACACCAGAGCAATGATCAGATAAGATGTGAGTTTAGAGTTGTTCTCCTCATAAGACATGTCTTTGAGTTCAGGAACTTCAGCCAAGTTATCTGAGATGAGTAAATATACGGCACAGGTTGTAGAGAGAGAGGGCTGTCCGTTATCTTTCACTGAGATCACAAGGTTCTGCTTCATGCTGTCAGATTCAGAAATGTCCCTCTGAGCCCTGATCTCTCCACTGTGGACACCAATAGTGAAAAGTCCCGGATCAGTGGACTTGACGATCTGATATGACAGCCATGCGTTCTGTCCAGAGTCAGCATCAACAGCAATCACTTTGGAGAGCAGCGAGCCAGAAAGAGCAACTTTAGGAACCATCTCAGTCATGAAGGAGTTTCCTTCTGGAGTAGGGTATAATATCTGAGGAGAGTTATCATTCTCATCTGTTATAAACACACTCACAGTCACGTTGCTGCTGAGTGGAGGAGAACCATTGTCTCTGGCTACAACCTGAACTTTGAAGCTTCTGAACTGCTCATAGTCAAAGGCCCTTACAGCATGGATCACCCCTGTGTCTCCATTAATGGATAAATATGAGGAGAGCGGAACACCATTGACCTCACTGGGCAACAGAGAGTAGAACACTGTGCCATTCTGTCTCCAGTCTGGGTCTCTGGCAGTAACAGAACACACAGAGGAGCCAGGCTTGTTATTCTCAGACACATATGCACTGTACGACAGCTCCTCAAATACAGGGGGATTATCATTCACATCAGATATTGAGAGGGTGATTGTCTTGGAGGAAGAAAGTGGTGGACTGCCTTCATCTGAAGCTATAATTGTAACATTATATTCTCTTACAAGTTCACGGTCCAGTTCATCTGTAGTAACCAGAGTATAATAGTTTTTAATAGATGGGTTTAATTTAAATGGGACATTCTGTTGAATGGAGCAGCGAACCTGTCTATTTCCTCCAGTATCTTTGTCCTGAACATTAATTATCCCCACCTCTGTCCCTGGCGCAACATTTTCAGGAATTGGCACATTAAGTGATTTAATATGTATCACAGGTGCATTGTCATTAACGTCTGTGATTTCTATTTCAACTTTAGCATCAGTGACCAATCCTGCTCCATCTTTTGCCTGAACCCAAAATTCATATTCATACTTCTCCTCGTAGTCTATTGTTCCAGTCACTTTAATCTCCCCTGTGTTTTTATCGATAGAGAAGAGTCTTAGCTCGTCTTCAGATATGTGACTTAATTCGTATGTAACCTCACCATTCGCTGCTTCATCTGCGTCTGTAGCGCTTACAGTCAAAACTATTGTTCCCAAAGGAGCGTTTTCAGGTAGACTGGCTTTATAAATGCTTTCACTGAAAATTGGAAGATTATCGTTTGCATCAAGGACAGTAACACGTATAACTGCTGTGCCAGACTTTTGTGGAGAGCCTCCATCACTAGCGGTAAGCAGTATTGTTACCTCCTGCTGCAGTTCCCGATCAAGCTCTTTATCTAAAACCAATTCACTATACTTTCGTCCGTTTGCATGCGAATTCACAGTAAGGGTGAAATAATCGTTCTTCTCCAGGGAATAGGTCTGTATTCCATTCCGCCCCACGTCGGCATCGTGTGCTTCTTCCAAACGAAAGCGTGCGCCTTTATCGACAGATTCCGTGATTTCCAGTTTAATTTCACTATTTGGAAAACGAGGTGAGTTGTCATTTATATCCTCAATCTGTAGTTTAATCCGATGTAATTCCAAAGGATTCTCCAAAACCAATTCGTAGTTTAAAACGCATGATGTCTTTGATCCACAAAGCTTCTCGCGGTCAATTATTTCTGCTATGACCAATTCTCCTCCTTGTAGATCACAGAAACGTCTGCCGTTGCCCTCTACGTCTATCCGTGCCTTGCGATCCAATAATGTTTTAAGACTGAGTCCTAGATCCTTTGCTACATTACCAAAAACCGTTCCTTTCTGCATTTCCTCCGGTACTGAATAGCTGATGTCGCCATTACAAATGCGAACAAACAAAGCAGTAAATGCGGTCCAAAACACCCCATGAACATGCAGCATTCCATTGAATGTCTTCATTGTGTAACCATAAAAAAGAATTGTTTGTGGTATTCCTGTAGACAAGCGTACAAGAAACGTTTTAGATAATGTTACTCTGCATATAAAATCAGATATACTAGGCTATCGTTCACTACTCCACTGCTGTATCAACGCTTTCCATCGTGTGTGAGGAGGTCGATGGTAAGATAAAGTCTGTGTTCTAATATTAAATGAAGGGGTGCGGACAGGGTTGGCAAAGAAATAAGTTGACAAATAGCGCCACCCTGAGTACTTTTGGGATATTGCACACTGTCAAAGAGCCTTCTGAATGACACCATAGTTCTAAGCGCCTGATGGTAAATTGCATAGACAATAGTATGTTGTTGGCTATGTATATTTTAAAATACATAACAATCACAGAATAATTGTCAATAGTCAGGGTAAACCTTCTGCTTTAGGCCTTGAAGGTAGATGTGTTAGTTTTAAAGGGATGTAATGGCAGAATCGTCAACTATCCAAAATGTAAAGATCCCCCTTAGCAGCCGATCTGATGTCTGCAGATCAGCCTTAAACACAACTGTGTTATTAAATTAAGCAGTCATTGTATTCTGGATTTAGTACCTCTATTTAAGAAATACCAAGCATTGCCAATCCCATATTTAAAAAAGAATGTACAACATTAAATGCATTATCGGTAAACATATACCCTAACCCATTGTTAGTTTAACGTTGACAATGTGCCAAAATATTTGGTTATTTAATTACTCTTCCCATATGTTTCAGCATTACTGACAACCGTATATGAAAATACCAGCAACTTGTTTTAGCACTTCACACAGTTAAGAAAAATTGATTGTGGTGTGACTCTTAAATGTATAAGCTACACCTGCTATTTGATTTACTGCACTCAAGGAGCATGATGAGTGCATGTTGACAAATGATTCCCAAAAGTTCACTACTATGACTCCAAATCCTTTTCTAAATTCTTCCACTGAATCTGGGATGAAACCAAACCAAACTTTCTTGTTAAAGATTTTTCCATGAGGCCCATACCTTCATAAACAGTATGGATACTGTGCTTTTTCCCAGTCTGCAGCAAGGGTCTCTGCTTTGTTGAGAGCTTTCAGAAGCCACAAACTCACTGCAAGTCTCATAGGGTAGCCAGGGTCTTATTGTTAGTTCAGGACAACAGGAAAACAAGTATGCCTAGGGTCCACCAAATGCACTGTATGCATATTACATGCTGCAGATGTATACACAGTGTATACTGAACCCTTAAGTCACCTATGTCAGGTGCAGTATTGTAGTATGTCACGTGTGTGTTTAGAAGGAGGGAGAAAAGTTGAAATTGTCAAAGCACCTAGATTGGGCGGCTGTGCGTGTCTGTCTGTCTGTCTACTTTTACAGTATGTCAGTTTTTTGAGAGTGTTTGAGCGGGTTGGTATATCATTATAATAGTTTTTTTTTTTACCTGACTGGCATAACAAATCTGAACCAAACCACTTACAACCATCTTTTAAAAGTGAAGACATGGGGTGTCTACAAAAACAAAGGCAGCTACAACACGGATAAATAAAAATGAATATAACTACCAGCCAAAACATGATAGCTTGGTGAAAAATTGGACCACAGCAGTCAAGTTGAACTTTCGCAAACATGCTGAAATACACATGTCACTGCAAACCGATACACCCCTACCCACAATGCATGAGAAAAGCCTAAAGCTGTATTTCATTGAACTAAGCCAACAAAAAGTATTTCAATTTTTAGAAAAAGGCACCATTAAACAACCATTTAATATTCTACTGCTGACATCTGATTAAATCAGAGACCTTTAAAGGGGTCCTTCCGCTAAAAACCACTTTGAGTAGCTCTTACAATGTGGTGGGTCACAACAAGCAGTATATGCACGCAGCACTCCAAGACGTGAAATTCGACCTTCACGGTTTTACTGGTCATTGAAGGGTCAAGCTAACCAAAACGAGCGGATCAGAGCAGGCTAAACCTATCTACATCACTAGGTCGTAAGCCCCGCCCAGAGCCATGTATGGTACGCCCACATCCCAGAGGAAGAACAGTGGACAGAAGCTAGGTGAGCAAAAGACAGCGAATTTGCCCAATCAGAGGTGCCTTATTGACACATCATAGATATTCACGAGGGACACCGGAAAAGCCAGTCGTTCAACCACTAGACCTGTTCTAGCTTACAGAAAACAGCGTCAAGCAAGAGATCTAGGACATAATTTTTCACAGAAATGATGCACAATGCATTCAACCATAGTGGCGACACAGAAATATGAATAAAAATAACGATGAAAGTTCACCTTTAACAAAAAGCTGAGGCATTTCACAAAGAAAAATGATTTTGTTCGTGGGTCAACCAGAAATTGGCCCAATGTAACACACTGAGAAAGAATAAATAGACTGATCCTTGCTCATGTGTTGCTAAAAAAGCATAGTACAGCACTACTGACTAAATTTATCTGAAAGAAAACAATGATGTATTTAAGCATTCACATGCTCACAAGATTTCTCAGCCTTTAAGAAGAAGAAAAAGCAACTAATGACTATTTGTAATGCTAAACATATACAAAATATAAATCACAAAGCACCCCATGAAATACTCTCAGCTCCAAATATACTTCAAACTATCATTAGTTTTGTAATTGTATTGGTAACTTCTTTGATAATAAACAGAAAATTAAACCTATACGGTTACAACAATATACTATCCCTACAAAAAGAAACATATATCTTAGTTATTTACCAGAGTGGAGCATTTGGATGCGTTCTGAGTGAAGTCAAGAGAAGTAAAGTTGAGGCATTCACTGTTGTCACCTGGGCTCCTCTTCAGAGTTGCACCAGAGGGCAGAGTGTTGTCATTATAAGAGGTGACAAACTTGAAGTCACTTGTGCGTGACCCTGTTGTCATGTAGGCATCATAGTTGTAAGTGCTACGGAGAGTTCCAGTTCCATCAACATCTGCATAGTTGGGAGGTAAATATGCACTGGGAATGGCTACTGCTCCATCAAACAACAGTCTGGGCTTCCTCCTGTGACACAACCTCACAGCAATGATCAGGATGATGAAAGTGAGGAAAAATGTGGACACAGACACCAGAGCAATGATCAGATAAGATGTGAGTTTAGAGTTGTTCTCCTCATAAGACATGTCTTTGAGTTCAGGAACTTCAGCCAAGTTATCTGAGATGAGTAAATATACGGCACAGGTTGTAGAGAGAGAGGGCTGTCCGTTATCTTTCACTGAGATCACAAGGTTCTGCTTCATGCTGTCAGATTCAGAAATGTCCCTCTGAGCCCTGATCTCTCCACTGTGGACACCAATAGTGAAAAGTCCCGGATCAGTGGACTTGACGATCTGATATGACAGCCATGCGTTCTGTCCAGAGTCAGCATCAACAGCAATCACTTTGGAGAGCAGCGAGCCAGAAAGAGCAGCTTTAGGAACCATCTCGGTCATGAAGGAGTTTCCTTCTGGAGTAGGGTATAATATCTGAGGAGAGTTATCATTCTCATCTGTTATGAACACACTCACAGTCACGTTGCTGCTGAGTGGAGGAGAACCATTGTCTCTGGCTACAACCTGAACTTTGAAGCTTCTGAACTGCTCATAGTCAAAGGCCCTCACAGCATGGATCACCCCTGTGTCTGCATTAATGGATAAATATGAGGAGAGCGGAACACCATTGACCTCACTGGGCAACAGAGAGTAGAACACTGTGCCATTCTGTCTCCAGTCTGGGTCTCTGGCAGTAACAGAACACACAGAGGAGCCAGGCTTGTTATTCTCAGACACATATGCACTATACGACTGCTCCTGAAACACAGGGGGATTATCATTTATATCAGAGACAGATAAATGAATTGTCTTGGAGGATGACAGTGGTGGGTTCCCTTCATCAGTGGCAACAATTGTAATATTATATTCACTGACAAGTTCCCGATCAAGTTCAGCTGCTGTAACTAGTGAATAATAATTCTTAATAGATGGATTTAATTTAAATGGGACATTTTGCTGAATGGAGCAACGGACCTGTCTGTTCATCTCTGAATCCTTATCCTGCACATAAATCATGCCCACCTCTGTGCCAGGCAATGCATGCTCTAAAACATGGTTCTTGAACGACTTCAGAGATATAACTGGTGCGTTATCATTGACGTCCACAATATTAACAAGAACCTTAGCAGTAGAAGCTAGCCCTGCACCATCTTTTGCCTGAACACGTATTTCATGCTCCCTTTTGTCTTCGAAGTCAACGGGTCCTATTACTGTTATTTCTCCACTCACACTGTCTATTGAAAAGAGCTTAGCTGCTTTATCAGATATGCGGTTGAATTCGTATGTCACCTCGCCATTTGCTCCTTCATCTGCGTCTGTTGCACTAACCGTGACTACTGCAGTGCCTAAGGGTGAGTTTTCAAGTAGCCTGACCTCATACATTTGCTGAGTGAACACTGGCAAATTGTCGTTAGCATCCAAGACAGTGACATGTATAGTTACAGTACCAGATCTCTGCGGAGTGATTCCGTCAGTAGCAGTGAGAGTTAGTACTATTTCCTGCTGTTGCTCACGATCAAGCTCCTTATCTAAGATCAATTCGCTGTATTTTCCACCATCAGAATTAGAATGCACAGCTAACATAAAATTATTATTTTTCTCTAGGGAATAGCTTTGTATGCCGTTTCGACCTACGTCCACGTCGTGAGCCTCATCCAAAGGAAATCTGGCACCTTTATTTGCAGATTCCAGTATTTCTAGTTTAATTTCATTTTTTGGAAAAACCGGTGAGTTGTCATTTATGTCCTCAATGTTAAGAGATACTTGATGTAGCTCCAATGGATTTTCTAATACAAGTTCGTATCTCAGACTGCATGATATTTTAGATCCGCAGAGCTCTTCGCGGTCAATTCTATCAACGACATACAGTTCACCAGTTTGTAGATTTATGTCGCAAAAACGTTTATCATTGTCTTCCGTATCCAAACGACACTCACGATATGGAAGTCCCTTGACATCGAGTGCGAGATCCTTCGCTACATTTCCAACCACAAATCCTTTCTTCGACTCCTCTGGAAGCGAATAGCTCAGGTCGCCATGACATACATGAAGAAAGACAAAGATCCATCCATACAATATTATCCACGACAGGAAAGCGCCTTTATATCCCATGGTATCAACTCAGTATGTTCCCAAACAGGTAGTCAAAATATCCGATTAAAAGAAAACCAACCTTAATGTTCACAACGCTTTAAAATCATTTCGTCCTGGATGGGTTTCAGCGAGTGTTTGGTCTCACTGGGTGTATTTGCTATTTTAATATTAACGCAGTGGGAGGACTGATGCAGTTTAAAGAATAGCCTAGTCAAGGGCGACACTCTGAGTACTAAAATAGAATTGCAGGCTATATTCTTTAAAACGTACACCTGATATCACCTGTCAAATATCTGGAAAATAAATGGTTTAGCGCATTAATATTGCAGACAAGAAAATAACAAAACTAAGTTAATCGCACATGTGATTTTTTTGTAACCAAATGAATATATTTTTTTAAATAGCGTTTAATCCAAGCCATTGTCTAAACGCAATCCAGTTTTACACAAGCATGTATATTACACACTTTGTTTGTGATATGTAATGTAAACCTTCACCATTTCCTTAATCCCTTCCTTCATTTCACAGTTTTCATACTTTCACAAGAAACCAAACTGGGAACTCAAGGTTTTACCGCTGAGTGAACAGCCAGTCGCTGTCCAGACATGTGGTGCTGAAATGTCACACGAAAAAAGCAACGCATGTAGGCACACGAAAGAAGGTTTCAGCAATATCCTACAGCTGTGCTAGCTCGCATAAAGGACACAAGACAACAGCAGAAACAAAATATCCGTAGCAGCCAACAAAATCAGTAGAGGAAGCACTGACATTTGATTTGCACCGTTCAGAGATAAAAAAGAAGAAGAAGAAACTCCATGTATCATACTAGCCATTAGACCACGCAACCTAAAATGTATACATCTTGAAAAAAAGATATAGGTGATATTGTCTCGCAGCTACAAAACAAGCCAACAAATCACATGCACAAGACATGACGTCTGTGTGGGGGGTCTTTTCTAATTATCTTATTTTACATGAGAATTACAAAAGATTATGTCATTCCAAGTGCTACAGTGAATTCAAGTATCATCAATCTCAGCACAGCTTGGAGGTATGTTAAATACACTGGTGTTAGCGACTACTCTATCTAACACACATGTTGTCTTTATCGACCAAACCTCAGGAATCAGTCACTATAACAGCACATTTTAGGTGGAAAATGCCAAGAGACCAAAAGCAGAAGATGGAGTATCCCCTTTGCTCTCATGAAATATTGGTTTCACATCATGAACTTCAGTTAATTTATCTGAGGTGAACAAATGTGTCCCACCACAGGAAACTGTAAAACCCATTTATAGTGATCCATGCACTGTATTATGAAGGTGGGGGAAAAGGGCTGACTTCACCTAATAAAATTTAACATGTGGAAAACTATGGTTTTATGATATCACATTTGAAATTCACCCTCGTTTAGGCCATCATTTAGACCTAAGAAAGCCTGAGTACACTCTGGGAAAAGAAGGTACTTACTTGTCGCACCGGCAGCACCCTGAAAGGCACATAATTGTACCTTTTAATTAAAGCACTGTTTTACAGCTAGTTTGTACCTTCTCCAGAGCTGAATAGGTACACATCAGTACCTTAAGGTCCAAATACTAGCCTTTGGGGTACAACAATGCTGATTGTACCTTAAGATACAGATTTGTACCCCTAATGTCATATTATTCCTGACAGTGTAAGACGAATTATGCTTTGAAAACAAGTACTTATATTAGTACATAATATGACCCGCATTAAAAATCCCCTTCAACAACACACCCTCATGACAAACACAAAAAGACAACTTTTTAGTTTTTGGAACACCACTAATTACATAGGCCTATGAGATACATATAACTATGCTTATGCATTAGAATACTTATGCATAAACACACACAATGGAAGATAATAGCTGAGATGACTGTTTATGAACATAGAAATGTACTGTATTAAAACACTGTGCTTATGCAGCATAATCAGCCAGTCATGTAAATTACACAGACCAAACCTAATAACCAATTATGTATCAGAAAGCTTAACATTTGCCAAATATGATCATGTCAAATCTACCTTAGACACCAGGATAGGGATATGTCAAGCAAAATGTGAGATAAAAGAACAATAGCACTGCTTCCAATAGTCAACACAGTATATATATATTTATGAAAAACGAGAAATAGTATTTAAATAAGTCAACACTTTTACCCAAAAGTCCAACTGTACTACCAGTAAGAAAATATTATCCAGAATAAAAATCAATCTATTGTATACAATCAAAGAGATGTATACGATGATCAGGATGGTATGCATGATAAACTTAAATGATAATAAACTTAAATTTGATTTACCAGTGTGGAGCACCTAGATCCATCGCCAAGAAAGTCAATGCAGCCGCTATTGTCAACAGGGCTCTTCTTCAGAGTGGTAGCAGAAGGCAGGGTGTTGTCATTGTACGATGTAACAAACTTGAAGTCACTTGTACGTGACCCTGTTGTCATGTAGGCATCATAGTTGTAAGTGCTACGGAGAGTTCCAGTTCCATCTACATCTGCATAGTTGGGAGGTAAATATGCACTGGGAATGGCTACTGCTCCATCAAACAACAGTCTGGGCTTCCTCCTGTGACACAACCTCACAGCAATGATCAGGATGATGAAAGTGAGGAAAAATGTGGACACAGACACCAGAGCAATGATCAGATAAGATGTGAGTTTAGAGTTGTTCTCCTCATAAGACATGTCTTTGAGTTCAGGAACTTCAGCCAAGTTATCTGAGATGAGTAAATATACGGCACAGGTTGTAGAGAGAGAGGGCTGTCCGTTATCTTTCACTGAGATCACAAGGTTCTGCTTCATGCTGTCAGATTCAGAAATGTCCCTCTGAGCCCTGATCTCTCCACTGTGGACACCAATAGTGAAAAGTCCCGGATCAGTGGACTTGACGATCTGATATGACAGCCATGCGTTCTGTCCAGAGTCAGCATCAACAGCAATCACTTTGGAGAGCAGCGAGCCAGAAAGAGCAGCTTTAGGAACCATCTCAGTCATGAAGGAGTTTCCTTCTGGAGTAGGGTATAATATCTGAGGAGAGTTATCATTCTCATCTGTTATGAACACACTCACAGTCACGTTGCTGCTGAGTGGAGGAGAACCATTGTCTCTGGCTACAACCTGAACTTTGAAGCTTCTGAACTGCTCATAGTCAAAGGCCCTCACAGCATGGATCACCCCTGTGTCTCCATTAATGGATAAATATGAGGAGATCGGAACACCATTGACCTCACTGGGCAACAGAGAGTAGAACACTGTGCCATTCTGTCTCCAGTCTGGGTCTCTGGCAGTAACAGAACACACAGAGGAGCCAGGCTTGTTATTCTCAGACACATATGCACTGTAGGACTGCTCTTCAAATACAGGGGGATTATCATTTACATCAGAGACAGACAAATGGATTGTCTTGAAGGAAGACAGTGGTGGAGAGCCTTCATCAGTAGCTACAACTGTAATATTGTAATCACCTACAAGTTCACGGTCTAATTCAGCTGTTGTCACCAGTGTGTAGTAGTTTTTAATTGATGGATTTAGTTTAAATGGAACATTTTGTTGAATGGAGCACCGCACCTGTCTATTTCCTCCAGTATCTTTGTCCTGCACATTAATAATCCCCACTTCTGTCCCTGGTGCTACATTCTCAGGAATTGGCACACTTAGTGATTTAATAGATATCACAGGAGCATTGTCATTAACATCTGTGATGATTATGTTAATTTTGGCATTAGAAGCCAACCCCGCCCCATCTTTTGCCTTAACCCATAACTCATATTCGTATTTGTCCTCATAATCTATAGTTCCAATTACTTTGATCTCACCGGTTAATTTATCAATGGAGAAGAGTCTAAGCACTTTATCAGATACATGCGTAAATTCATACGTGACCTCTCCATTCGCTTCTTCATCTGGGTCAGTAGCGCTCACAGTCAAAACTACTGTACCCAAAGGGGAGTTTTCAGGTAGAGTGGCAGTGTAAATAGCTTCACTGAATACGGGAAGATTATCATTTGCATCGAGGACAACAACATGTATGACTGCAGTGCCAGATCTTTGCGGGGAGCCTCCATCGAAAGCAGTAAGCAATAACGTCACCTCTTGCTCTTTCTCGCGATCAAGCTCTTTATCTAAAATTAATTGACTGTACTTTTGGCCATTAGAATGAGAATTCACAGCAAGGGTGAAATAATCGTTCTTCTCCAGGGAATATGTCTGTATTCCGTTGCGCCCCACGTCGGGGTCGTGCGCTTCATCCAAAGGGAAACGTTCGCCTTTATCGGCCGATTCTCTAATTTCCAGTTTAATGTCGCTGTTCGGAAAACGGGGTGGGTTGTCATTTATATCCTCGATTTGCAGTGTAACCTGGTGTAATTCCAAAGGATTCTCCAAAACCAATTCGTAGTTTAAGGAACATGTCGGTTTTGATCCGCAGAGCTCCTCGCGGTCAATTGCATCGGAAATAATCAGCTGTCCGCCCTGGACATCACAAAAACGCCTTTCATTCCCTTCCATGTCTATTCGAGCCTTTCGATCTGACAGTCCTTTGACACTGAGTCCCAGGTCTTTTGCTATACTGCCGATCACCGTGCCTTTCTTTAGTTCCTCTGGTACAGAATAGCTGATATCGCCATTACAAAAGCACACAGACATAGCAATGAATGCGGTCCAGAACCCAACACGACGATGCAAAATACTCTTAGATTCCTTCATCTCGTTATCCCAGAACAAACAGATTTCTGGCGTGTAGATCCCCAAACAAAGCGTGCTTTACAACTGAAGGTTAGGTTACATAAAAATGAATATATCATTCACTGTTTTACTACCAGATAAAAGCTTTCTGCCGTGTGCGTCGCGTTCATGAACACTGTGAAGCCATCATTATAATATTAGACCAAGGGGTGTGGATGGGTTTCTAAATGTCTAAAATAGCTAAATAGCGCCACTTAGAGTATTTATGCCGTAGTGCACACTTTGCCAGAAACTATTTCTGAGAGTGCAATATTAATGTCAAGCATGTAATTTTATAAATATCTTACTACAACTTCACTTTGACTGGCGACAGTAACATGAAATAAGCCTTTTAGATTAAATTGGTAAAATGAGAGGTTTAATGTTTGTATCATGCAAATTCTACTTTTCTGAATTGTGACCAAACAATAACCTGCTACACAAACTCTCCGTAGATCATCCTAAAGTCGTTTATGCCATAGTTTCAGCATTACTTTAGCCCTCAGAACATTCAATTTAAAGATGCCAACAACAGTTCACAACATCCTAGAACTAATGTATACTATTTAATTGCATTATTGGTGGGCCTACATACAGAATATTAACATGTAGTATTGGGTAATAAGTATCTGTGACTCATAATGTTCACGAATATACTATTCTACTGCTCCAAATGTTGCATATCTGGCAACCATACCTAACCATTTCTCACAATTATACAGGGAAAAAGGGGTTGTGGTACAATATCTGAAGGTGTATTCCTATTACCTTAAAATAATACCATGGTGCCACACAAGAACACAGATTGTAAGCGATCTACACCAACACACATGCAGCCATGTTGTAGTAAAAGTAAATACATCACCCATACACGGAATGAGACTGAATATATTGAATATGACATCTTATTGTAGAGGTATTGATGACATAATGCATTGTGATATTCTTATACTGATTTGCCGTTTTAACCGACAGGTGCTTTTAGCCTAGATGCTCTCCCTGGAAAAAAGGTTCAATAAAACTAAGAAAAACATTATTGTCTCTCTGGTACTAGCTTTAGTCCACAGATACCTTGCTATTATGCACTAAGGTAAAATATCGTTAAATGATTATCAGTAACCCTCATACCAACACACCACATAATATTCTGAATGTATTGAAAACCAAACACATCTGTGGTAAAGATTACATATCAGATAGACCAACATACCAGTGCACTCAATCAAAACATAGCAAGCATATGACAACTGGTAACACTACAACTATGGACACAAAACATATATCAGAAGAAAATGAACCAGGCTCATGAGTTAAAAAGGGATGTAAGCAATGTAAATTAGGCATATCCCAATACATGTGCCTCTATATTACTTTTGTTTCATCTTGTAAAAAACAAAAAAATTACAACGTCTCTCCTAGATTTTTACCTCATAATAAGTGCATATTATAATAAGTAGTATAATAAGTGACCTCATAACAAAATATAAAACGTGTTCAGAAAAATGTGTTTCAAGTATTTACCAGAGTGGAGCATTTGGATGCGTTGTCAGTGAAGTCAAGAGAAGTGAAGTTGAGGCATTCACTGTTGTCACCTGGGCTCCTCTTCAGAGTTGCACCAGAGGGCAGAGTGTTGTCATTATAAGAGGTGACAAACTTGAAGTCACTTGTGCGTGACCCTGTTGTCATGTAGGCATCATAGTTGTAAGTGCTACGGAGAGTTCCAGTTCCATCAACATCTGCATAGTTGGGAGGTAAATAT
Source organism: Setipinna tenuifilis (assembly GCA_030347295.1). Lineage (NCBI taxonomy): Eukaryota > Metazoa > Chordata > Actinopteri > Clupeiformes > Engraulidae > Setipinna > Setipinna tenuifilis. The sequence goes on from CM059272.1 coordinate 27,746,597, forward strand.
GCACTGGGAATGGCTACTGCTCCATCAAACAACAGTCTGGGCTTCCTCCTGTGACACAACCTCACAGCAATGATCAGGATGATGAAAGTGAGGAAAAATGTGGACACAGACACCAGAGCAATGATCAGATAAGATGTGAGTTTAGAATTGTTCTCCTCATAAGACATGTCTTTGAGTTCAGGAACTTCAGCCAAGTTATCTGAGATGAGTAAATATACGGCACAGGTTGTAGAGAGAGAGGGCTGTCCGTTATCTTTCACTGAGATCACAAGGTTCTGCTTCATGCTGTCAGATTCAGAAATGTCCCTCTGAGCCCTGATCTCTCCACTGTGGACACCAATAGTGAAAAGTCCTGGATCAGTGGACTTGACGATCTGATATGACAGCCATGCGTTCTGTCCAGAGTCAGCATCAACAGCAATCACTTTGGAGAGCAGCGAGCCAGAAAGAGCAGCTTTAGGAACCATCTCAGTCATGAAGGAGTTTCCTTCTGGAGTAGGGTATAATATCTGAGGAGAGTTATCATTCTCATCTGTTATGAACACACTCACAGTCACGTTGCTGCTGAGTGGAGGAGAACCATTGTCTCTGGCTACAACCTGAACTTTGAAGCTTCTGAACTGCTCATAGTCAAAGGCCCTCACAGCATGGATCACCCCAGTGTCTCCATTAATGGATAAATATGAGGAGAGCGGAACACCATTGACCTCACTGGGCAACAGAGAGTAGAACACTGTGCCATTCTGTCTCCAGTCTGGGTCTCTGGCAGTAACAGAACACACAGAGGAGCCAGGCTTGTTATTCTCAGACACATATGCACTGTAGGACTGCTCTTCAAACACAGGGGGATTATCATTTACATCAGATACAGACAGATGAATTGTCTTAGAGGATGATAATGGTGGACTGCCTTCATCAGTAGCTGTAATTGTTACATTATAGTCACCTACAAGTTCACGGTCTAATTCAGCTGTAGTAACCAGTGTGTAGTAGTTCTTAATAGATGGGTTTAATTTAAATGGCACATTCTGTTGAATGGAGCAGCGAACCTGTCTATTTCCTCCAGTATCTTTGTCCTGCACATTAATAATCCCCACTTCTGTCCCTGGTACTACATTTTCAGGAACTGGCACATTAAGGGATTTGATATGTATCACAGGTGGATTGTCATTAACGTCTGTGATTTCTATTTCAACTTTAGCACCAGTGACCAATCCTGCTCCATCCTTTGCCTGAACCCAAAATTCATATTCATACTTGTCCTCATAGTCTATTGTTCCAGTCACTTTAATCTCCCCTGTGCTTTTATCGATAGAGAAAAGTCTTAGCTCGTCATCAGATATGTGACTTAATTCATATGCAACCTCACCATTCGCTCCTTCATCTGCGTCTGTAGCGCTCACAGTCAAAACTACTGTTCCCAAAGGAGCGTTTTCAGGTAGACTGGCTTTATAAAGATTTTCACTGAAAATTGGAAGATTATCGTTTGCATCAAGGACAGTAACACGTATGACAGCTGTGCCAGACTTTTGTGGAGAGCCTCCATCACTAGCGGTGAGCAATAACGTCACCTCCCGCTGCAGTTCCCGATCAAGCTCTTTATCTAAAACCAATTCACTATACTTTCGTCCGTTTGAATGCGAATTTACAGTAAGAGTGAAATAATCGTTCTTCTCCAGGGAATAGGTCTGTATTCCATTCCGCCCCACGTCGGCATCGTGTGCTTCTTCCAAAGGAAAGCGTGCGCCTTTATCAACAGATTCCCTGATTTCCAGTTTAATTTCACTGTTTGGAAAACGAGGTGAGTTGTCATTTATATCCTCAATCTGGAGTTTAATCCGATGTAATTCCAAAGGATTCTCCAAAACTAATTCGTAGTTTAACGCGCATGATGTCTTTGATCCACAAAGCTTCTCGCGGTCAATTATTTCTGCTATGACCAATTCTCCTCCTTGTAGATCACAGAAACGTCTGCCGTTGCCCTCTACGTCTATCCGTGCCTTGCGATCCAATAATGTTTTAACACTGAGTCCTAGATCCTTTGCTACATTGCCAAAAACCGTTCCTTTCTGCATTTCCTCCGGTACTGAATAGCTGATGTCGCCATTACAAATGCGAACAAACAAAGCAGTAAATGCTGTCCAAAACACTCCACGAAAATGCAGCATTCCATTGAATGTCTTCATTGTGTAACCATAAAAAAGAATTGTTTGTGGTATTCCTGTAGACAAGCGTACAAGAAACGTTTTAGATAATGTTATTCTTCATCTAAAATCAGATATACTAGGCTATCGTTCACTACTGCAGTACCGTATCAACGCATTTCATCGTGTGTGAGGAGGTCAATGGTAATATAAAGTCTGTATTATAATATGAAATGAAGGGGTGCGGACAGGGTTGGCAAAGAAATAAGTTGACAAATAGCGCCACCCTGAGTACTTTTGGGATATTGCAAGCTGTCAAATAGTCTTCAGAATGACACCATAGTTCTAGACGCATGATGGTAAATTGCATAGACAATACTCTGTTGTTGGCTATGTCTATTTTTTAAAATACATTACAGAATAATTCCAAATAGTCAGGGCAAACCTTCTGCTTCAGGGCTTGAAGGTAGATGTGTTAGTTTTGAAGGGATGTAATGGCATAATCGTCAACTATCCAAAATGTAAAGATCCCCCTTAGCAGCCGATATGATGTCTGCAGATCAGCCTTAAACACAACTGTGTTATTAAATTAAGCAGTCCTTTTATTCTGGATTTAGTACCTCTATTTGAGAAATATCAAACACTGCTAATTTCACATTTAAAAAAAAAAAGTATAACATTAAATGCATTATGGGTAGACATATACTCTAACCCACTGTTAGTTTAATGTTGACAATGTGTCAAAATATTTGGTTATTTCACTACTGTTCCAATATGTTTCAGCATTACTGACAACCATATATATGAAAATACCATAAACGTACTTTAGGATTTCACACAGTTAAGAAAAATGGATTGTGGTGTGACACTTAAATGTATAAGCTACACCTGCTATTTGATTTACTGCACTCAAGGAGCATAATGAGTGCATGTTGACAAATGAGTGCATGTTGACAAATGATTACCAAAAGTTCACTCCCATGACTCCAAATACTCTGCCAAATTCCTCCACTGTATCTCGGATGAAACCAAACCAAACTTTCTTGTTAAAGACTTTTTCCATAATGTCCATACCTTCATGAACAGTCTGGATACTGTGGTTTTCCCAGTCTGCAGCAAAGGTCTCTGCTTTGCTGAGAGCTTCCAGAAACCACAAACTCACTGCAAGTCTCATAGGGTAACCAGGATCTCAACATTACTTCAAGACTACAGGGAAACAAGTATGCCTGGGCTTCGCCACATGCATTGTATAAAAAAATGATAGCTTGGTGAAACATTGGACCACAGCAGTCACGTTGAACTTTCGCAAACAAGCAGTCTTAATTTCAATAATTATCCCACAATAAAAAAAACAACAGAAATATATGTATGTCACTGCAAACCAATACACCCCTACCCACAATGCATGGGAAATAAGTGCATGAAAAGCCCAAAGCTGTATTTCATTAAACTTAGCCAACAAAAAGTATTTCTTTTTTTAGAAAAAGAAACCATTAAGCAACAATTTAATATTCTACCGCTGACATCTGATTAAATCTTTTACAAGAGTTGAGGCATTTCACAAAGAAAAAATGTTTTGTTCGTGGGTCAACCAGCAACTGACCCAATGTAACACACTGAGAAAGAATGAATAGACTAATCCGTGCTCATGTCTTGCTAAAAAATGCAAAGTCCATTACAGCACATCACTACTAACTAAATGTATCTGAAAGCAAACAATGATGTACACATACTCACAAGTGTTCACAGCCTTTAAGAAGAAGAAGAAGAAATGAATGACTATTTGTAATGCTAAACATATACAAAATATAAATCACAAACCACTCCATGAAATACCGTCAGTTGCAGATCTACTTTAAACTGTCATTAGTTTTGTAACTGTATTGTTAACTTCTTTGAAAAAAAAACTGAAAATTAAATCTATAAGGTTACAACAATATACTATCCCTACAAAAGAAACATATATCTTAGTTATTTACCAGAGTGGAGCATTTGGATGCGTTGTCAGTGAAGTCAAGAGAAGTGAAGTTGAGGCATTCACTGTTGTCACCTGGGCTCCTCTTCAGAGTTGCACCAGAGGGCAGAGTGTTGTCATTATAAGAGGTGACAAACTTGAAGTCACTTGTGCGTGAGCCTGTTGTCATGTAGGCATCATAGTTGTAAGTGCTACGGAGAGTTCCAGTTCCATCAACATCTGCATAGTTGGGAGGTAAATATGAACTGGGAATGGCTACTGCTCCATCAAACAACAGTCTGGGCTTCCTCCTGTGACACAACCTCACAGCAATGATCAGGATGATGAAAGTGAGGAAAAATGTGGACACAGACACCAGAGCAATGATCAGATAAGATGTGAGTTTAGAGTTGTTGTCCTCATAAGACATGTCTTTGAGTTCAGGAACTTCAGCCAAGTTATCTGAGATGAGTAAATATACGGCACAGGTTGTAGAGAGAGAGGGCTGTCCGTTATCTTTCACTGAGATCACAAGGTTCTGCTTCATGCTGTCAGATTCAGAAATGTCCCTCTGAGCCCTGATCTCTCCACTGTGGACACCAATAGTGAAAAGTCCCGGATCAGTGGACTTGACGATCTGATATGACAGCCATGCGTTCTGTCCAGAGTCAGCATCAACAGCAATCACTTTGGAGAGCAGCGAGCCAGAAAGAGCAGCTTTAGGAACCATCTCAGTCATGAAGGAGTTTCCTTCTGGAGTAGGGTACAATATCTGAGGAGAGTTATCATTCTCATCTGTTATGAACACACTCAGAGTCACGTTGCTGCTGAGTGGAGGAGAACCATTGTCTCTGGCTACAACCTGAACTTTGAAGCTTCTGAACTGCTCATAGTCAAAGGCCCTCACAGCATGGATCACTCCTGTGTCTCCATTAATGGATAAATATGAGGAGAGTGGAACTCCATTGACCTCGCTGGGCAACAGAGAGTAGAACACTGTGCCATTCTGTCTCCAGTCTGGGTCTCTGGCAGTAACAGAACACACAGAGGAGCCAGGCTTGTTATTCTCAGACACATATGCACTGTACGATGGCTCCTCAAATACAGGGGGATTATCATTCACATCTGACAGATAAAGATGGATTGTTTTAGACGAAGACAGTGGTGGTGTGCCTCCATCAGTAGCCGTAATTGTTACATTATATTCTGCTATATGTTCACGGTCCAGTTCAGCTGTAGTAACTAGAGTATAATAGTTTTTAATTGATGGGTTTAATTTAAATGGAACATTCTGCTGAATGGAGCAACGAATATTTTTATTTCCTCCTGTATCTTTATCTTGAACATTGATAATCCCTACTTCTGTCCCTGGTGCTACATTTTCAGGAATTGGCACATTAAGGGATTTAATAAGGATGACAGGAGCATTGTCATTCACATCCGTAATCTCTATATCAACTCTGGCATCTGATGCCAAACCTGCACCATCTTTTGCTTTTACCCATAATTCATACTTAGCTTTATCTTCATAGTCTATGGGTCCAATTACTTTAATCTCTCCTTTCATTTCATCAATAGAGAACAATCTAGCTGCTTTATCAGATATGTGGCTAAATTCATAGGTGACCTCGCCGTTTGCTGCTTCATCTGCGTCTGTAGCGCTCACAGTCAAAACGACGGTACCCAAAGGAGAATTTTCAGGTAGAGCGACTTTATAAATGGCTTCACTGAATACAGGAAGATTATCATTTGCATCAAGCACAACAACACGTATGACTGCAGTGCCAGACCTTTGCGGAGAGCCTCCATCACTAGCAGTAAGCAGCAATTTCAATTCTTGCTGTACTTCACGATCAAGCTCTTTATCTAAAACTAATTCACAATACTTTCGTCCATTCTGGCGAGAATTCATAGCTAATGTAAAATAATCGTTCTTCTCCAGAGCATACGACTGAATTCCATTTCGTCCCACGTCGGAGTCGTGCGCTTCATCCAAAGGAAACCGTGTGCCTTTATATGTGGATTCACCTATTTCCAGTTTAATCTCGTTCTTCGGAAAACGAGGTGGGTTGTCATTAATATCCTCAATCTGCAAGGTAATACGATGCAAATCCAAAGGGTTCTCCAAGACTAATTCGTAGTTTAACGTACATGTTGGCGTCGACCCACAAAGCTCCTCACGGTCTATTGTGTCTGTTATGACCAGTTGTCCGCCCTGAAGCTCGCAAAAACGCTTGTCCTCACTTTCCATGTCAATCCGAGCCCTACGATCCGACAGTGTTTTAACACTAAGGCCGAGATCCTTTGCTATATTCCCAAAGACTGTTCCTTTCTTCATTTCCTCTGGTACAGAATAAGTCAAGTCGCAATTGCAAACGTGAAAAAACCCAGCCATGAATGCAATCCAAAGCAGAGCACGCACATTTAAAATCCTCTCGAATTTATTCATGTTTTAAAACTGTTTGACAAACGTCCTCCGATTCAAAAATAATTAAATTATTATTGCCAATAAAATGAACCGTTATGTGAAACAAAACAATACGGAGCAAAAACGATGGGACTACCACATCATATGCTGGCGTTTGCCGTCTGCATCACATTGACCTATAGCTCAGCATGTACTGTAATATTAAATCAAGGGGTGTGGATGCGTCCCTAAATTACTTACATTGGTAAATAGCTCCACTTGGAGGATATTTAGTGCACTGCACACATGGTCAAAACGTTCTTAGAATAGTGTAGTCCAGGGTTTGCAGGTACAACATGTCTGTGTTGCCATAGCACATTGCACGCCATCCCAAAATCACCACAGCTGGTAAAGCTGTTGTTTATTGGTTTTTTTTAAGCAGATAATGATGGCGAGGCAGCCATGGTCTAGACATTAGAGAGGGTGGCTTGAAATCAAAACGTCACTAGTTTGATATCTGGAAGTGGAGGAAGGAATATATACAAAGGTGGGCGAGGAAAAGGCTACCATTAACCTGTTATATCCACGCACTTAATCATTGGAATCTAATTACAGCAATTATTTAATCATGAGGATGAGCTGGCTGGTGAAATCACCTGTTGTAGCTACACTGCTTAAACCAATACACAATGCAACCTCTTTCTTCTGAAGCATTTCTCTCATACCTCTCAGCACATCAGCAAGGGAGTGAACACTGCTGTTGCCCCCTCCCTCAGTACCAACTACTCAGTGTGTGCATACATCTGTGTGTGTGTGTGTGTGTGTGTGTGTGTGTGTGTGTGTGTGTGTGTGTGTGTGTCTGTGTGTGTGTGTGTGTGTGTGTGTTACCAGCTCATAGATGGGTCTTAAACACAGAGGTGGAACTATGCCAACATCTTAAAAATGGAAATAAAAGGCTGATAGGGTGGAAACAGCTAAATAGTCAAGAATCCATCTTGCAATCACATTGAACCAGTGAGAAGATTAATAAACTGATTCAATGCACTCAAGAAAGATTATGAAGTCTTACAGGTAGAACAAAATTACTTATAAATAGAGATTAATAAACAACAGACAGACTGACACAGTCCAACGTCAGTATGTAACTATGTATGATTTAGGACTATGACTCCTCCAACAAAAATGCTTTTTCATTTTATAGAAATATCACATTAGAACCATAGTATTGGTGTAGTTATGTGTTTAATAGGCTAAGTCCACTAAGGTAATTCCTCACTCTAAAAATTTAATGGGTAACAACTTTAATTTACATTTTAATTCCTGTGCTAAACTGGCAATCACCATTACATTATGTGCAGAGGTAGAATTGACACCTTTGTAAAAACATGGAAATGACTCAGGGTACCCAATAAAATACAGCAGCTGGTCATTTATGAATCAATGTTCAAATTCAATAACATTTTAAAAGCAATATATTAAAACAGAGGTTATAAACTTCAACCAAGTTCTCAGACAAAATGAAAGTGAAGTTATTTACCAGAGTGGAGCATTTGGATGCGTTCTCAGTGAAGTCAAGAGAAGTGAAGTTGAGGCATTCACTGTTGTCACCTGGGCTCCTCTTCAGAGTTGCACCAGAGGGCAGAGTGTTGTCATTATAAGAGGTGACAAACTTGAAGTCACTTGTGCGTGACCCTGTTGTCATGTAGGCATCATAGTTGTAAGTGCTACGGAGAGTTCCAGTTCCATCAACATCTGCATAGTTGGGAGGTAAATATGCACTGGGAATGGCTACTGCTCCATCAAACAACAGTCTGGGCTTCCTCCTGTGACACAACCTCACAGCAATGATCAGGATGATGAAAGTGAGGAAAAATGTGGACACAGACACCAGAGCAATGATCAGATAAGATGTGAGTTTAGAATTGTTCTCCTCGTAAGACATGTCTTTGAGTTCAGGAACTTCAGCCAAGTTATCTGAGATGAGTAAATATACGGCACAGGTTGTAGAGAGAGAGGGCTGTCCGTTATCTTTCACTGAGATCACAAGGTTCTGCTTCATGCTGTCAGATTCAGAAATGTCCCTCTGAGCCCTGATCTCTCCACTGTGGACACCAATAGTGAAAAGTCCTGGATCAGTGGACTTGACGATCTGATATGACAGCCATGCGTTCTGTCCAGAGTCAGCATCAACAGCAATCACTTTGGAGAGCAGCGAGCCAGAAAGAGCAGCTTTAGGAACCATCTCAGTCATGAAGGAGTTTCCTTCTGGAGTAGGGTATAATATCTGAGGAGAGTTATCATTCTCATCTGTTATGAACACACTCACAGTCACGTTGCTGCTGAGTGGAGGAGAACCATTGTCTCTGGCTACAACCTGAACTTTGAAGCTTCTGAACTGCTCATAGTCAAAGGCCCTCACAGCATGGATCACCCCTGTGTCTCCATTAATGGATAAATATGAGGAGAGTGGAACACCATTGACCTCACTGGGCAACAGAGAGTAGAACACTGTGCCATTCTGTCTCCAGTCTGGGTCTCTCGCAGTAACAGAACACACAGAGGAGCCAGGCTTGTTATTCTCAGACACATATGCACTGTAGGACTGATCCTCAAATACAGGGGGGTTATCATTCACATCAGATATTGAGAGGTTGATTGTCTTGAAGGAAGAAAGTGGTGGACTGCCTTCATCAGAAGCGGTAATTGTTACATTATAATCACCTATAAGTTCGCGGTCCAGTTCAGCTGTAGTAACAAGAGTATAATAGTTTTTAATAGATGAATTTAATTTAAAAGGAACATTCTGCTGAATGGAACACCGAACCTGTCTATTTCCCTCTGTATCTTTATCCTGAACATTAATAATCCCCACCTCAGTTCCTGGTGCTACATTTTCAGGAACTGGCACATTAAGAGATTTAACATATATCACAGGAGCATTGTCATTAACATCAGCAATGTCTATGTTAATTTTAGCCTGTGAAACCAGCCCTGCCCCATCTTTTGCTTGAACTCTTAATTCATATTTATGTTTTTCCTCATAATCTATCTGCCCCACCACTATGACCTCTCCAGTCCCTTTATCAATAGAGAAGAGTTTGGCAGCTTTATCAGATATGCGGCTGAATTCATAAGTGACTTCCCCATTTGCGCCTTCATCTGCGTCTGTGGCGGTTAGGGTAACAACAACAGTACCTAAGGGGGAATTTTCAGGTAGACTGACAGTGTATACTGCTTGACTAAACACAGGCATATTGTCGTTTGCATCGAGGACTATAATGTGAATAGATGTCGTGCCAGATCTTTGTGGACTGCCACCGTCAGTAGCAGTAAGCACTAACGTCAGTTTGTCCTCCTTTTCACGATCGAGTTCTTTATCTAAGATTAATTCGCTAAATTTACCTCCATCCGAATTAGAATGCACGGCCAGAGAAAAATGGTCGTTCTTCTCCAAAAAATAGCTTTGAATTCCGTTGCGGCCCATATCCGAGTCGTGCGCCTCATCCAAAGGAAAGCGACTGCCTTTATTGGCAGATTCCCTGATTTCTAACTTTATTTCATTGTTCGGAAAACGAGGTGGGTTGTCATTGATATCCTCGATTTGTACGAAAATCCTGTGCAGTTCCAAAGGGTTCTCCAAAACCAATTCGTAGTTTAAGGAGCACGATGGCTGTGATCCGCATAGCTCCTCGCGGTCAATTCTCTCTTGTATAACCAGCTCTCCATCTTTCAGACCGCAAAAATGGTCGGCAGTACTCTCCATGTCTATTCTAGCCTTGCGATCGGACAGCCCTTTGATACTGACACCAAGATCCTTAGCTACATTTCCAAATACTGTACCCTTCTTCATTTCCTCGGGTACAGAGTAGCTCAAATCGCCATAACAAAGGCATGGAAATCCGACAATAAACACAATACAAAAGACCGCATTACATACATATCCTTTAAAGTCCCCCATTACGCAGAAAGTCTGTCTATGGAAGGGTCCAGTCGCCTGTATTACTAAAATATTCAGGTACAGATTTTGAGGCTGAACATTAAGGTAAGAAAAATATGCTCGACCAGAGCTCATATGACGATTTCCTTTGGCTGCGTAAAGGGGCGTCCTATAATCTCTAATGTAATATTAAACCAAAGAAGAGTAAAACAAATTGGCCAATAGCGCCACTCAGCGTATTTTTTGTTACATATATCTTAACATCACTATGACACAGGCACAGTTTAGAACCGGGTGTATTCAGTCTCGTAAGATTGTTATATTGGGTTTTATTTTCAGTACAACTCAAAGTCAGATAAGTAAACAAAACCGTTTACCAAAATGAAGTCTGGTACGTGATAATTGAGACATAATGTATTTGCTGATGTCTCTTTAGATGAGAATGCAATATTATAAAGCCGACTACATACAGCAGTATATAACAAATTAGATGAAATATGTCTTATAAACCTTGAGTGCAATGCACCTTGGTTTTGGCATTAAAATATAATGGACAGTAAATTACCAACACATTCTAAACTACAGCATTATTGACATAAGTGGGAGATTTTTACGCTCATAAAATGAAGAAATATTCCCTCAGTGCTTGTGGAACAACATTATCCTTCAGTTCACCAACTGTTTTCAGCAACATACGCAGTTAAAGCAAGACAGAGAGAGAGATGGAGACAGACAGACAGAAACAGACAGAGAAGTAGAGAGATCCACAGCTAGGGAAACATTAAAATCTTTGTTGCTTGAAAACTACTTAGAAAGCCATGGCTAACCTGATATAAGCCTAGTCTTCTTTGGATGCCATCTCTAAACTAAATTATATTATTAAAACAAGAAATTACTTTTACCAATAAACCATGTGTGGAAAATATAACAGGCATTTGTATAGTCCACATTATGCCAAGTCAGACTAAATAACTTCCTGTAAACTAAGGAAAAAATACCTAGCAAAGAACTCCCTGTCCAGTGACAGTATCTTGCATGTTTTACCATCTTTCACTTGTACATTATCAAAGCAGGACCATTTTTTACATAAAGCAGAAACTTGCTTAACCAGACTCCACATTCTCATACAGTTTAGCTATTAATATCTAATTTTCTAACAATGGTGTAAAATAGAAGCCAACCACAACTGCACAAAAAAAACGCATCAGTAAAGGCAGTGTACATCACAACCCCGGAAAATGTAGAAATGAACTGCATTGCTCTAGTCGAGGACTGCACTGTTTGACATGAAAGAAATGAGATGACCGATGGAAAGGAATTAGATTAACAGAAAGACAGATAGAAAGATGCAGTCCTTGGCCATGTATACACCACATAAAGGATGCACCCCATTCCTCCAATAGCCTATTAGTCTTATAAATCATGGCATTTGTATAGTGTTAAATGCATATACATACTTAAAAAGTAGTACATATTCACCCTGGAAAAGAACTTTATGGACAGAAATAGCCTACTAGGAAATGCCTTTTTAAAAACCTGGCTATAATATGCCAGTTATTTCTAAAACTAAGTCATAAATTCTTAATAATGTAAATAGACTATGACATGTTTTGAATCAAAGAAACCCTCATACACAAAAAGTGAAAACTTAGTTATTTACCAGAGTGGAGCATTTGGATGCGTTGTCAGTGAAGTCAAGAGAAGTGAAGTTGAGACATTCACTGTTGTCACCTGGGCTCCTCTTCAGAGTTGCACCAGAGGGCAGAGTGTTGTCATTATAAGAGGTGACAAACTTGAAGTCACTTGTGCGTGACCCTGTTGTCATGTAAGCATCATAGTTGTAAGTGCTACGGAGAGTTCCAGTTCCATCAACATCTGCATAGTTGGGAGGTAAATATGCACTGGGAATGGCTACTGCTCCATCAAACAACAGTCTGGGCTTCCTCCTGTGACACAACCTCACAGCAATGATCAGGATGATGAAAGTGAGGAAAAATGTGGACACAGACACCAGAGCAATGATCAGATAAGATGTGAGTTTAGAGTTGTTCTCCTCATAAGACATGTCTTTGAGTTCAGGAACTTCAGCCAAGTTATCTGAGATGAGTAAATATACGGCACAGGTTGTAGAGAGAGAGGGCTGTCCGTTATCTTTCACTGTGATCACAAGGTTCTGCTTCATGCTGTCAGATTCAGAAATGTCCCTCTGAGCCCTGATCTCTCCACTGTGGACACCAATAGTGAAAAGTCCTGGATCAGTGGACTTGACGATCTGATATGACAGCCATGCGTTCTGTCCAGAGTCAGCATCAACAGCAATCACTTTGGAGAGCAGCGAGCCAGAAAGAGCAGCTTTAGGAACCATCTCAGTCATGAAGGAGTTTCCTTCTGGAGTAGGGTATAATATCTGAGGAGAGTTATCATTCTCATCTGTTATGAACACACTCACAGTCACGTTGCTGCTGAGTGGAGGAGAACCATTGTCTCTGGCTACAACCTGAACTTTGAAGCTTCTGAACTGCTCATAGTCAAAGGCCCTCACAGCATGGATCACCCCTGTGTCTCCATTAATGGATAAATATGAGGAGAGTGGGACACCATTGACCTCACTGGGCAACAGAGAGTAGAACACTGTGCCATTCTGTCTCCAGTCTGGGTCTCTGGCAGTAACAGAACACACAGAGGAGCCAGGCTTGTTATTCTCAGACACATATGCACTGTACGACTGCTCTTTAAATACAGGAGGGTTATCATTTACATCTGACAGATAAAGATGTATTGTCTTAGAGGATGATAATGGCGGTGAGCCTTCATCAGTAGCTGTAATTGTAACATTATAGTCACCTACAAGTTCACGGTCCATTTCAGCTGTAGTAACCAGAGTATAATAGTTTTTAATAGATGGGTTTAGTTTAAATGGAACATTCTGCTGAATGGAGCAACGGATATTTTTATTTCCCCCTGTATCTTTATCCTGAACATTAATTATCCCCACTTCTGTGCCCAGAGCTACATTTTCAGGAATTGGCACATTAAGGGATTTAATAAGGATGACAGGAGCATTGTCATTAACATCTGTGATCGCTATTTCAACTTTGACATTAGAGGCTAAGCCTGCTCCATCTTTTGCCAGAACCCTAAGTTCATACTCATGTTTATCCTCATAGTCTATATGCCCAATTACTTTTATCTCGCCAGTCACTTCATCTATGGAAAAAAGGCGAGCTGCTTTATCAGATATGTGACTAAACTCATAGGTGACCTCTCCATTTGCTCCTTCATCTGCGTCTGTCGCTGTCACGACCATAACAACGGTACCCAAAGGAGAGTTTTCAGGTAGACTGACTTTGTAAATTACCTGACTAAAAACTGGAAGATTATCATTTGCGTCGAGAACAGTAACACGTATGACTGCAGTTCCAGATTTAGGAGGAGAACCTCCGTCACCTGCAGTGAGCAATAATGTTACCTCCTGCTGCTGCTCACGGTCAAGCTCTTTGTGTAACACCAGTTCACTGTACTTTCTTCCATCCGAATTAGAATTCACAGCTAAAGTGAAATAATCGTTCTTCTCCAGGGAATAGCTTTGAATGCCGTTTCTACCCACATCCGAGTCGTGCGCTTCACTCAGTGGGAAACGAGCTCCTTTATCAGCTGATTCCCTGATTTCCAGTTTTATTTCATTTTTTGGAAAACGAGGTGAATTGTCATTTATATCCTCTATCTGCAGCGTAATTCGATACAATTCCAAAGGATTCTCCAAAACCAGTTCGTAATTTAACGAGCACGATGGCTTTGACCCGCATAGCTCCTCGCGGTCTATCCTCTCTGCGATGACCAGTTGTCCACCCTGGAGATCACAGAAACGTTTGTCATGCCCTTCCACATCTATCCGAGCTTTGCGATCCGACAGCCCTTTTACGCTGAGACCAAGATCTTTTGCCACATTGCCAAACACGGTGCCTGTCTTCATCTCCTCCGGCACGGAATAGCTCAGGTCGCCATTGCAAGTGCGCACAAACACAGCGATGCATGCAATCCAGAATACCCCACGACAATAAAAAAGGCTCTCGGATTTCTTCATGGTATTATCCCAAAACAATCTGTCCAAGCTACTTTTCCTCAAAAAGCAAAGAAAGCCTATCTGCAAAACGGAATGCCAGGCTACAAGAAATTCTGTTTCAATGCTGGACTACCACACTATAGCTCTAGTCATCTGCGTCGTATTCATGCATAGTCGGAAGCCTGTATTCTTCATTCTAATATTAAAACAAGGGGTGTAGCTGCGTTTGTAAATTTCTAAAATTGGTAAATAGTGCCCCTCTGAGTACATTTGATGTACTGCACCAATTTAAAAGCGCCCTCAGACTGACACTGAAGTTCAAGGCTTGCAGTCTCAACTGCAGATTACCTTCACACACAAAACACACGACTAATAGGCTATTCTACATTTTTTTTTGTTATTCTTGATTATACAGTTGTACATGTTTATGTGTAAGGTATATAATACTTGACTTCTAAGTGGAGCGTAGTCCTGCAGGGCAGAGTGCCAGGTTTGTTGATTGGTGGGTTAAAAAGAGCACGAAAATGTAGAAGTGCAGAGTAGCTTTACCTCAGGTCTGCAACTGTGAGGAAGACATTCATTTCTCTAATTTCAGCAGTTTTCTCAAAGACTTGCATTATTATAGCTGAAACACACTCCCTCATTCTGTACAAACACAATATCATTCTGTCAAACCACTTATGATCAATCCTAAAATAACTGCAGATTCTACACCATTAAGGAAACAGAAATGAGATGAAATCTAATCTGAAATCACTGCAAATCATCTGCTAGACAAAATGGAACAAAGTAGCACAAGTAAATGATTAGAAAGTGACAGATCAGACAAGACAAATACACTGATGTATTAAGAGGCAGAGTTAGTTAGGTTTGACCATATTGAATTTCAACCACAAAAGTAAAATTTGATTAATGCCAAAGTTGGTGTATCCTTTGTCTAATATACATCTTCCACTCAGCTGGACATATCAAATTACACATTTGTTTAATAGCACACTGTAGCAAATGCAGACTCCTGTGCACCAACAAATCCGTAGTCTGTAAAAAGCAACGCAAAGTAGGAAAAAGACATTGCCCTGTACAGACAGTATCCTAAACGGTAGATTAACACAATTTAATAAATGTTCCTTCCCATTTACTATTATCTCATCAGGGTTTGGCATTAATGCTCTCTTTGAATGACACACTGACAAAAAAGCAAGTGATATGGTCACTGTTGTTGTTTTGAGAAAATCTGCAATCATCTCATCATAGTATGCTCAACTGCAACTAATAAAATTAATTCCTAACTATTGAAACAGCAAAAAAGGGCCTATAACAACACACGAATCATGTACTCAAAAGTATTTCAACATCTTGGCTATTTCAAGTCACAGATCAAATACTTAATTGAAAACTCTACCACACTTCTCATTTTCTAAATAAATAAATAAACACGTAGGAAAACTGAATCTGAGAATGTTGTGATTACTGAGATGTAGACAAGAGTGTTTGAATGGATATAAAGTAGGATATTGACTTGTCTTTAGGTAACTTAGAAAGTGGACATATCTTTGAAACACACACTTAACAGTGAACAGATGCCATAATAAAGAATAAAAAAATGTAAATATTTTACCAGAGTGGAGCATTTGGATGCGTTGTCAGTAAAGTCAAGAGAAGTGAAGTTGAGGCATTCACTGTTGTCTCCTGGGCTCCTCTTCAGAGTTGCACCAGAGGGCAGAGTGTTGTCATTATAAGAGGTGACAAACTTGAAGTCACTTGTGCGTGACCCTGTTGTCATGTAGGCATCATAGTTGTAAGTGCTACGGAGAGTTCCAGTTCCATCAACATCTGCATAGTTGGGAGGTAAATATGCACTGGGAATGGCTACTGCTCCATCAAACAACAGTCTGGGCTTCCTCCTGTGACACAACCTCACAGCAATGATCAGGATGATGAAAGTGAGGAAAAATGTGGACACAGACACCAGAGCAATGATCAGATAAGATGTGAGTTTAGAGTTGTTCTCCTCATAAGACATGTCTTTGAGTTCAGGAACTTCAGCCAAGTTATCTGAGATGAGTAAATATACGGCACAGGTTGTAGAGAGAGAGGGCTGTCCGTTATCTTTCACTGTGATCACAAGGTTCTGCTTCATGCTGTCAGATTCAGAAATGTCCCTCTGAGCCCTGATCTCTCCACTGTGGATACCAATAGTGAAAAGTCCCGGATCAGTGGACTTGACGATCTGATATGACAGCCATGCGTTCTGTCCAGAGTCAGCATCAACAGCAATCACTTTGGACAGCAGCGAGCCAGAAAGAGCAGCTTTAGGAACCATCTCAGTCATGAAGGAGTTTCCTTCTGGAGTAGGGTATAATATCTGAGGAGAGTTATCATTCTCATCTGTTATGAACACACTCACAGTCACGTTGCTGCTGAGTGGAGGTGAACCATTGTCTCTGGCTACAACCTGAACTTTGAAGCTTCTGAACTGCTCATAGTCAAAGGCTCTCACAGCATGGATCACCCCTGTGTCTCCATTAATGGATAAATATGAGGTGAGCGGAACACCATTGACCTCACTGGGCAACAGAGAGTAGAACACTGTGCCATTCTGTCTCCAGTCTGGGTCTCTGGCAGTAACAGAACACACAGAGGAGCCAGGCTTGTTATTCTCAGACACATATGCACTGTAGGACTGCTCCTCAAATACAGGGGCATTATCATTCACATCTGACAGATAAAGATGGATTGTTTTAGAGGAAGACAGTGGTGGTGTGCCTCCATCAGTAGCTGTAATTGTTACATTATAATCACCTACAAGTTCACGGTCCAGTTCAGCTGTAGTAACCAGAGTATAGTAGTTTTTAATTGATGGGTTTAGTTTAAAAGGAACATTCTGCTGAATGGAACAACGAATATTTTTATTTCCTCCAGTATCTTTATCTTGAACATTAATAATCCCCACTTCTGTCCCTGGTGCTACATTTTCAGGAATTGGCACATTAAGTGATTTAATATGTATCACAGGAGCATTGTCATTCACATCTGTAATCTCTATATCAACTCTGGCATCTGATGCCAAACCTGCACCATCTTTTGCCTTAACCCATAATTCATATTTAGCTTTGTCCTCATAGTCGACGGGGCCAATTACTTGTATCTCTCCTTTCAGTTCATCAATAGAGAACAGTCTGGCTTCTTTAGCAGATATGTGGCTGAATTCATAAGTCACCTCACCATTTGCTCCTTCGTCTGCGTCAGTAGCGCTTACAGTCAAAACTACTGTTCCCAAATGAGAATTTTCAGGTAGAGAGACTTTATAAATGGCTTCACTGAATACAGGAAGATTATCATTTGCATCAAGCACAACAACACGTATAACTGCAGTGCCAGACCTTTGCGGAGAGCCTCCATCACTAGCAGTAAGCAACAATTTCAATTCTTGCTGTACTTCACGATCAAGCTCTTTATCTAAAACTAATTCACAATATTTTCGTCCATTCTGGCGAGAATTCATAGCTAATGTAAAATAACCGTTCTTCTCCAGAGCATACGACTGAATTCCGTTTCGCCCCACGTCGGGGTCGTGCGCATCATCCAAAGGAAACCGTGCGCCTTTATCTGCAGATTCTCCTATTTCCAGTTTAATCTCGTTCTTCGGAAATTGAGGTGGATTGTCATTAATATCCTCAATCTGCAGTGTAATACGATGCAAATCCAAAGGGTTCTCCAATACTAATTCGTAGTTTAATGTGCATGTTGGTGTCGACCCACAAAGCTCCTCGCGGTCTATTATGTCTGTTATGACCAGTTGTCCGCCCTGAAGCTCGCAAAAACGCTTGTCCTCACTCTCCATGTCAATCCGAGCCTTACGATCGGACAGGGCTTTAATACTAAGACCAAGATCCTTTGCTATATTCCCAAACACTGTTCCTTTTTTCATTTCCTCTGGTACAGCATAGGTCAAATCGCAATTGCAAACGCGCAAAAATCCAGCCATGAATGTAATCCAAAGCAGAGCACGCACATTTAAAATCCTCTCGAATTCCTTCATGTTTTGAAATTGTTCGACCAACGTCCTCTTATTGAAATAGAATTAAAATTGTTATTGCCAATAAAATGAACCGTTATGTAAAAGAAAACAATATGGAGCAAAAACGGTGGGACTACCACATCATATGCTAGCGTTTGCCGTCTGCATCACATTGACCTATAGCTCAGCATCTACTGTAATATTAAAACAAGGGGTGTGGATGCGTCCCTAAATTACTTACATTGGTAAATAGCGCCGCTTGGAGGATATTTAGTGCGCTGCGCACATGGTCAAAACGTTCTTAGAATAGTGTAGTCCTGGGCTTGCAGGTAGAACACATTTGTGTTGCCATGGCACATTTCATGTCAACCCAAAAAGACCACAGCTGATAAAGCTGTTGTTTATTGGGTTTTATTAAGCAGATAATGATGGCAAGGCAGCCATGGTCCAGACATTAGAGAGGGTGGCTTAAAATCAAAAGATCACTAGTTTGATATCTGGAAGTGGAAGAAGGAAAATATAGAAAGTTGGGCGAGGAAAAAGGCTACCATTAACCTGTTATATCCACTCACTTAATCAATGGAATCTAATTGCAGGAATTGTTTAGCATGAGGATGAGCTGGCTGGTGAAATCACCTGTTTTAAGTACACAGCTTAAACCAATACACAATGCAACCTCTTTCTTCTGAAGCATTTCTCTCATACCTCTCAGCACATCAGCAAGGGAGAAAACACTGTTGTTGCCCCCTCCTTTAGTACCAACTTCTCAGTGCATGCATACATCTGTGTGTGTGTGTGTGTGTGTGTGTGTGTGTGTGTGTGTGTGTGTGTTACCAGCTCATAGATGGGTCTTAAACACAGAGGTGGAACTATGCCAACATCTTAAAAATGGAAATAAGAGGCTGATAGGGTGGAAACAGCTAAATAGTTCAGAATCCATCTTGCAATTACATTAAAGCAGTTAGAAGATAAATAAACAAATTCAATGTGCTCAATAATAATTGTGAAGTCTGAGAGGTACAACAAAATTACTTATGAATAGAGATAAACAAACAGACAGACTGACACAGTCCAACTTCAGTATGTAACTATGTATGCTTTAGGACTGTGACTGCTCCAACATAAATGCTCTTTCATTGTATAGAAATATGACATTAGCACAATAATAAATACATAACTACACCAAATACCAAAGGTACCAAGGTAAATCCCCACTCTAAAATGTTAATGGAAAATAACTTTAATTTTTAATTTAATTCCTTGTGTTAAACTGCCAATCACCATTACATTATGTGCCAAGGTAGAATTGATGCTTTTGTAAAAACCGGGAAATTACTCAGGATACCCAATAAAATACAGCAGCCTGTCATTTATGAACCAACGTTCACATTCAAGAACATTCTGAAAGCAATGGGACGTATATTCAAACAGATGTTATAAACTTCAACCAAGTTGTCAGACAAAAGAGAAGTGAAGTTATTTACCAGAGTGGAGCATTTGGATGCGTTGTCAGTGAAGTCAAGAGAAGTGAAGTTGAGGCATTCACTGTTGTCACCTGGGCTTCTCTTCAGAGTTGCACCAGAGGGCAGAGTGTTGTCATTATAAGAGGTGACAAACTTGAAGTCACTTGTGCGTGACCCTGTTGTCATGTAGGCATCATAGTTGTAAGTGCTACGGAGAGTTCCAGTTCCATCAACATCTGCATAGTTGGGAGGTAAATATGCACTGGGAATGGCTACTGCTCCATCAAACAACAGTCTGGGCTTCCTCCTGTGACACAACCTCACAGCAATGATCAGGATGATGAAAGTGAGGAAAAATGTGGACACAGACACCAGAGCAATGATCAGATAAGATGTGAGTTTAGAGTTGTTCTCCTCATAAGACATGTCTTTGAGTTCAGGAACTTCAGCCAAGTTATCTGAGATGAGTAAATATACGGCACAGGTTGTAGAGAGAGAGGGCTGTCCGTTATCTTTCACTGAGATCACAAGGTTCTGCTTCATGCTGTCAGATTCAGAAATGTCCCTCTGAGCCCTGATCTCTCCACTGTGGACACCAATAGTGAAAAGTCCCGGATCAGTGGACTTGACGATCTGATATGACAGCCATGCATTCTGTCCAGAGTCAGCATCAACAGCAATCACTTTGGAGAGCAGCGAGCCAGAAAGAGCAGCTTTAGGAACCATCTCGGTCATGAAGGAGTTTCCTTCTGGAGTAGGGTATAATATCTGGGGAGAGTTATCATTCTCATCTGTTATGAACACACTCACAGTCACGTTGCTGCTGAGTGGAGGAGAACCATTGTCTCTGGCTACAACCTGAACTTTGAAGCTTCTGAACTGTTCATAGTCAAAGGCCCTCACAGCATGGATCACCCCTGTGTCTCCATTAATGGATAAATATGAGGAGAGCGGAACACCATTGACCTCACTGGGCAGCAGAGAGTAGAACACTGTGCCATTCTGTCTCCAGTCTGGGTCTCTCGCAGTAACAGAACACACAGAGGAGCCAGGCTTGTTATTCTCAGACACATATGCACTGTAGGACTGCTCATCAAATACAGGGGGATTATCATTCACATCAGACAGATAAAGATGGATTGTTTTAGAGGAAGACAGTGGTGGTGAGCCTCCATCAGTAGCCGTAATAGTAACATTATAGTCACCTACAAGCTCACGGTCTAGTTCAGCTGTAGTAACCAGCGTGTAGTAGTTTTTAATAGATGGATTTAATTTAAATGGAACATCCTGTTGAATGGAGCACCTAACCTGCCTGTTCCCCCCAGTGTCTTTATCTTGAACATTAATAATCCCCACTTCTGTCCCTGGTGCTACATTTTCAGGAATTGGCACATTAAGTGATTTAATATGTATCACAGGTGCATTGTCATTCACATCTATAATATCAATGTTAATCTTTACATGTGAAGCAAGCCCTGCACCATCTTTTGCCTGAACTCTCAATTCATATTTATTTTTATCCTCATAATCTATTATTCCAGCTACAGTAATCTGTCCAGTCACTTTATCTATAGAGAAAATCTTGGCTGCTTTATCAGATATGCGGCTGAATTCATAAGTGACCTCGCCATTTGCCCCTTCATCTGCGTCTGTAGCAGTTACCGTCATCACATTTGTACCTACAGGCGAATTTTCAGCTAAACTGACACTGTTAATTGTTTCACTGAATACAGGTGAATTATCATTCACGTCGAGGACTGTAACACGGACAAGTGTAGTACCTGATCTTTGAGGAGTACCGCCATCAGTAGCAGTCAACAATAACGTTATTTCTTGTTTTTGCTCACGATCAAGCTCTTTCTCTAAAACCAATTCGCTGTATCTTCCTCCATCTAAATTAGTATGTGCAGCCAGGTTGAAATACTCGTTCTTCTCTAGTGAATAGCTCTGAATTGCGTTCCGTCCAACATCAGCATCGTGCGCCTCATCCAAAGGGAAGCGACTGCCTTTAACTGAGTTTTCGCTGATTTCTAATTTGATTTCACTGTTGGGAAAACGAGGTGGATTGTCATTTGTATCCTCAATCTGTATAAAAATACGATGCAACTCCAAAGGGTTCTCCAACACCAATTCGTAGTTTAACGAACATGATGGCTGGGATCCGCATAGTTCCTCGCGGTCTATCCTCTCGAGTACAACCAGCTCTCCATCTTTGAGATTACAAAAATGTTTGTCGTTACTGTCCATGTCTATCCGAGCTTTGCGATCCGTTAGTGCTTTAACACTGACGCCAAGATCCTTTGCTATATTTCCTAACACAGCCCCTTCCTTTAATTCCTCTGGTATGGAGTAACTCAAGTCGCCATTGTTAGGACGCACAAATCCGACAATAAAAATAATCCAGAAAACCGTACTCTGTAAATGTCCTGTACAGGCCTGCATCTTGCTGTCCGACAAATATTGAGCATACGATAAACAAATGTGGAATCGCAATTACGACTATTAGATTTTACACTGAGACAATTAAAAAATAAAAACGCTCCAGACGAGTTATACCCTCCTAGTGAAGGTTTTTGTGTGTGTCTGTGTCGTCTTTAGTGACGTTCTAGCTATATGTAATATTGATTTAAGGGGTGGCGATCACTTGCAAATTAATAACATTTGGCCAATAGCGCCACTTGGCGTAATTTCGAAATACTGCATGTTGTCATGTCACATTACCGAGGAATAGTGAGCGCTTTCATGCGCTGTTCCCAGTCCTACAATTATTGTGGAGTTATACTGTATATCTTTTTGAAACCCAGGGTAAATCTTTTTTTTTCAAGGGGGTTCTATTAGGCTTCTCTTACAACAGCTCTAGCTGTATTCTTTCCTGAAGATTTCTGTCTGAAGCAGTAGACTAAAGTACACAGTAATATGTGATGAGAGATTAGTTGTTATCTGTTTTAGGAAACCTAAAATTAAAATGCACAGCAGTTCTGCTTTTTAAAATAGAATGATCAATACATTACAAAATCTAAAGAATTTCATTTCATTTCAATTTCATTTTCCCCATTTGATTTTAAACGTGATGGAAAAACACATTAACTTTGCAGTTTAATCCTGTGTGCCATTGAACTGAAATGAGCAGGGAACACTGAATGAGATTCACACCCATTTTGTGACACACAGAGGTATATGTGGGTTAAAAAAAATCCCTCTCAATACAACTAAGTGATATGTTGTTAAATCATACAGCCATTTTGTGTTGTTTCGTTTAATCTCTATATCAATCGACCAAGTAAATCAACCTATTTGACAGACTAGCCTACACTCTACATTGCTAAATGTGTTCAGATATGAATTCCTCATGATCATTGTGATAGAGTTAATGAGCTGCCAATTACATTTGCATTCAAAACTGCCATCAGTGAAGCTGACAAAACACACTCCCCCCAAAGTGCATGAAACAGGCCCCCACTAGAAGCAGTCATTTGATTGTGATGTTAATGCTATGTAACGACTTACCAATTATAATGTGTTTTTATCAACAACTAAATCTGATATCCTGACCAAGTCTACTTTGATGTTCCACGTTCAAGGTCAGACACACATCTGCCAAACCTTCTAGGCATGCTGTATACGCACTAAAACGTCTTATGGTCAGGGACAGATTACCCCACAGCCATGCAAGACAAGTTTGAACTGTACAGCACTATGAAACATATTATCACAAACTACAATCTAGCCTATTAACGAATGTTCATCGGTGCCAACAAAGCTGTTGGAGTTTTCAAGGTGTTAAACTTGTCTTTCAGGCATCATGTACACTGCTTTGTGAAAATTCCTTAATGATACTTTGCAGTGAATTCAACCACAATGTATACAGTATTTAACATAAAAGTGCAACAAAAAGGTGTATGTTGACTGTTTCATACCCAAATAAGCAGAACATTTAAAAAAAAAAGAATTTCTTTCTAATTTGGTGAAAACATGGGTGTAAGTATGCCACGAAATGAATGAGTATTAAACATACTGAATAAAGAGAAAGTTTTACACAAGCATCTCCTTAGAAAAGGCCAACATTCAAAACCATGAAATAATTGAAATAGACGAGTATTTACCAGAGTGGATGATCCATTCTCAGTTATGCCGAGCGAGGTGAAGTTGAGACAGTCAGAATTATCGTTCCGGGTCTTTCTCAGTGTGCTTCCAGCAAGTAGAGTGTTGTCATTAGTGCCAGAAGGCAGGGTGTTGTCACTGTATGACTGAACAAACTTGAAGTCACTTGTGCGTGACCCTGTTGTCATGTAGGCATCATAGTTGTAAGTGCTACGGAGAGTTCCAGTTCCATCAACATCTGCATAGTTGGGAGGTAAATATGCACTGGGAATGGCTACTGCTCCATCAAACAACAGTCTGGGCTTCCTCCTGTGACACAACCTCACAGCAATGATCAGGATGATGAAAGTGAGGAAAAATGTGGACACAGACACCAGAGCAATGATCAGATAAGATGTGAGTTTAGAGTTGTTCTCCTCATAAGACATGTCTTTGAGTTCAGGAACTTCAGCCAAGTTATCTGAGATGAGTAAATATACGGCACAGGTTGTAGAGAGAGAGGGCTGTCCGTTATCTTTCACTGAGATCACAAGGTTCTGCTTCATGCTGTCAGATTCAGAAATGTCCCTCTGAGCCCTGATCTCTCCACTGTGGACACCAATAGTGAAAAGTCCCGGATCAGTGGACTTGACGATCTGATATGACAGCCATGCGTTCTGTCCAGAGTCAGCATCAACAGCAATCACTTTGGAGAGCAGCGAGCCAGAAAGAGCAGCTTTAGGAACCATCTCAGTCATGAAGGAGTTTCCTTCTGGAGTAGGGTATAATATCTGAGGAGAGTTATCATTCTCATCTGTTATGAACACACTCACAGTCACGTTGCTGCTGAGTGGAGGAGAACCATTGTCTCTGGCTACAACCTGAACTTTGAAGCTTCTGAACTGCTCATAGTCAAAGGCCCTCACAGCATGGATTACCCCTGTGTCTCCATTAATGGATAAATATGAGGAGAGCGGAACACCATTGACCTCACTGGGCAACAGAGAGTAGAACACTGTGCCATTCTGTCTCCAGTCTGGGTCTCTCGCAGTAACAGAACACACAGAGGAGCCAGGCTTGTTATTCTCAGACACATATGCACTGTAGGACTGCTCCTCAAACACAGGAGGATTGTCATTTACATCAGACAGATAAAGATGAATTGTTTTAGAGGAAGACAGTGGTGGTGTGCCTCCATCAGTAGCCGTAATAGTAACATTATAATCACCTACAAGTTCACGGTCCAGTTCAGCTGTAGTAACCAGAGTATAATAGTTTTTAATTGATGGGTTTAGTTTAAATGGAACATTCTCCTGAATGGAGCAACGAATATGTTTATTTCCTCCAGTATCTTTATCTTGAACATTAATAATCCCCACTTCTGTCCCTGGTGCTACATTTTCAGGAATTGGCACATTGAGGGATTTGATATGTATCACAGGAGCATTGTCATTAACATCAGTTATCTCTATATCCACTCTGGCATCTGATACCAAACCTGCACCATCTTTTGCCTTAACCCATAATTCATATTTAGCTTTGTCCTCATAATCGACAGGGCCAATTACTTGTATCTCTCCTTTTAATTTATCAATAGAAAACAGTCTGGCTTCTTTAGCAGATATGTGGCTGAATTCATAAGTGACCTCACCGTTTGCTCCTTCGTCTGCGTCTGTAGCGCTTACAGTCAAAACTACTGTACCCAAAGCAGAATTTTCAGGTAAAGCGACTTTATAAATTGCTTCACTGAATACAGGAAGATTATCATTTGCATCAAGGACAACAACACGTATGACTGCAGTGCCAGACCTTTGCGGAGAACCTCCATCACTAGCAGTAAGCAACAATTTCAATTCTTGCTGTACTTCACGATCAAGCTCTTTATCTAAAACTAATTCACAATACTTTCGTCCATTCTGACGAGAATTCATAGCTAATGTAAAATAATCGTTCTTCTCCAGAGCATACGACTGAATTCCGTTTCGCCCCACGTCGGGGTCGTGTGCATCATCCAAAGGAAAACGTGCGCCTTTATCTGCGGATTCTCTTATTTCCAGTTTTATCTCGTTCGTCGGAAAAAGAGGAGGGTTGTCATTAATATCCTCAATCTGCAGTGTAATACGATGCAAATCCAAAGGGTTCTCCAAGACTAATTCGTAGTTTAACGTGCATGTTGGCGTAGATCCACAAAGCTCCTCGCGGTCTATGATGTCTGTTATGACCAGTTGTCCTCCCTGAAGCTCGCAAAAAGGCTTGTCCTCACTCTCCATGTCAATCCGAGCCCTACGATCCGACAGTGTTTTAACACTAAGGCCGAGATCCTTTGCTATATTCCCAAACACGGTTCCTTTCTTCATTTCCTCTGGTACAGAATAAGTCAAATCGCAATTGCAAACGCGCAAAAACCCAGCCATGAATGTAATCCAAAGCAGAGTACGCACATTTAAATTCCATTCGAATTCATTCATGTTTAGAAAGTGTTCGACTAACGTCCTCTGATTGAAACAGAATTAAATTGTTATTGGCAATGAAAACTAAAGCGTTATGTGAAACAAACTAATATGGAGCAAAAACGGTGCGACTACCACATCATATGCTAGCTTTTGTCGTCTGCATCACATTGACCGATAGCTCAGCATCTACTGTAATATTAAATCAAGGGGTGTGGATGCGTTCCTAAATTACTTACATTGGTAAATAGCGCCACTTGGAGGATATTTAGTGCGCTGCACGCATGGTCAAAACGTTCTTAGAATAGTGTAGTCCTGGGCTTGCAGGTACAACATATGTGTTGCAATCACACATTGCATGCCATCCCAAAACACCACAGCTGGTAAAGCTGTTGTTTATTGAGTTTTATTAAGCAGATAATGATGGCGAGGCAGCCATGGTCTAGACATTAGAGAGGGTGGCTTGAAATCAAAACGTCACTAGTTTGATATCTGGAGCGGGAAGAAAGAAAATAAACAAAGGTGGGCGAGGAAAAGGCCTACCAGTAACCTGTTATATCCACTCACTTAATCAATGGAATCCAATTACAGCAATTATTTAGTCATGAGGATGAGCTGGCTGGTGAAATCACCTATTTTAGGTACACAGCTTAAACCAATACACAATGCAACCTCTTTCTTCTAAAGCATTTCTCTCATAACTCTCAGCACATCAGCAAGGAAGTAAACACTGTTGTTGCCCCCTCCCTCAGGACCAACTGCTCAGTGTGTGCATGTGTGTGTGTTACCAGCTCATAGATTGGTCTTAAACACAGAGGTGGAAGTATGCCAACATCTTAAAAATGAAAATCAAAGGCTGAAAGAATGGGATCAGCTAGATAGTTCAGAGTGCATCTAGCAATCACAATAAAACGGTGAGAAGGTATATAAACTGATTCAATGCGCTCCAGAATGATTGTGAAGTCTGAGAGGTAGAACAAAATGACTTATAAAAAGACGCGAACAAACAGACACACAGTCTTATATGACACATAGTTACGTGCTGAAATTGGACTATGACTCCTCCAACATAAATAGTCTTTCATTTTATAGAAATACCACATTAGCACCATGATAAATGCATAACAACACCAATAGTAATTCCAGTAAGGTAAATACTCACTCTAAAAATGTTAATAGATAATAACTTTAATTTATAATTTAATCCATTGTGCTGAACTGGCAATCACCATTACCGCCTTTGTAAAAACCTGGAAATGACTCAAGCTACCCAATAAAATACAGCAGCTGGTCATGTATGAACCAAAGTTCAAATTCAAGAACATTCTGAAAGCAATGAGGCATATATTAAAACATATGTTAAACTTCAAGCAAGTTGTCAGACAAAAGAAAAGTGAAGTTATTTACCAGAGTGGAGCATTTGGATGCATTCTCAGTGAAGTCAAGAGAAGTGAAGTTGAGGCATTCACTGTTGTCACCTGGGCTCTTCTTCAGAGTTGCACCAGAGGGCAGAGTGTTGTCATTATAAGAGGTGACAAACTTAAAGTCACTTGTACGTGACCCTGTTGTCATGTAGGCATCATAGTTGTAAGTGCTACGGAGAGTTCCAGTTCCATCAACATCTGCATAGTTGGGAGGTAAATATGCACTGGGAATGGCTACTGCTCCATCAAACAACAGTCTGGGCTTCCTCCTGTGACACAACCTCACAGCAATGATCAGGATGATGAAAGTGAGGAAAAATGTGGACACAGACACCAGAGCAATGATCAGATAAGATGTGAGTTTAGAGTTGTTCTCCTCATAAGACATGTCTTTGAGATCAGGAACTTCAGCCAAGTTATCTGAGATGAGTAAATATACGGCACAGGTTGTAGAGAGAGAGGGCTGTCCGTTATCTTTCACTGAGATCACAAGGTTCTGCTTCATGCTGTCAGATTCAGAAATGTCCCTCTGAGCCCTGATCTCTCCACTGTGGACACCAATAGTGAAAAGTCCCGGATCAGTGGACTTGACGATCTGATATGACAGCCATGCGTTCTGTCCAGAGTCAGCATCAACAGCAATCACTTTGGAGAGCAGCGAGCCAGAAAGAGCAGCTTTAGGAACCATCTCAGTCATGAAGGAGTTTCCTTCTGGAGTAGGGTATAATATCTGAGGAGAGTTATCATTCTCATCTGTTATGAACACACTCACAGTCACGTTGCTGCTGAGTGGAGGAGAACCATTGTCTCTGGCTACAACCTGAACTTTGAAGCTTCTGAACTGCTCATAGTCAAAGGCCCTCACAGCATGGATCACCCCTGTGTCTCCATTAATGGATAAATATGAGGAGAGCGGAACACCATTGACCTCACTGGGCAACAGAGAGTAGAACACTGTGCCATTCTGTCTCCAGTCTGGGTCTCTGGCAGTAACAGAACACACAGAGGAGCCAGGCTTGTTATTCTCAGACACATATGCACTGTAGGACTGCTCCTCAAACACAGGAGGATTATCATTTACATCTGACAGATAAAGATGGATTGTTTTGAAGGATGATAACGGTGGCCTGCCCTCATCAGTAGCTGTAATAGTAACATTATAGTCACCTACAAGTTCACGGTCCAGTTCAGCTGTAGTAACTAGCGTGTAGTAATTCTTAATAGATGGATTTAGTTTAAATGGCACATTCTGCTGAATGGAGCAGCGCACCTGTCTATTCCCCTCATTATCCTTATCCTGCACATTAATAATCCCTACCTCTGTTCCAGGGAGTGTATTTTCAGGAATAGGCACATTAAGTGATTTAACATATATCTCAGGTGCATTATCATTCACATCCGTGATTTCTATGTTAACCTTTGCATTAGAGGTTAATCCTGCACCATCCTTTGCCTGAACTCTTAATTCATACTCATATTTATCTTCATAGTCTATTGGACCAATCACTCTGATCTCTCCAGATATGTTATCAATAGAGAACAGTCTAGCGGCTTTTTCAGATATACGACTGAACTCATACGTGACCTCTCCGTTAGCTCCCTCATCTGCATCAGTGGCACTTA
Source organism: Setipinna tenuifilis (assembly GCA_030347295.1). Classification (NCBI taxonomy): domain Eukaryota; kingdom Metazoa; phylum Chordata; class Actinopteri; order Clupeiformes; family Engraulidae; genus Setipinna; species Setipinna tenuifilis. The sequence goes on from CM059272.1 coordinate 27,776,163, forward strand.
CTCTCACAACTACTGTACCCGAAGGAGAGTTTTCAGGTAGACTAGCTTTGTAAATGGTTTCACTAAATACTGGTCGATTGTCGTTTGCATCTAAGACAGTAACATGAATAACTGCTGTGCCTGATCTCTGCGGGGATCCTCCATCACTGGCGGTGAGCAACAATGTCACCTCTTGCTGCTGCTCCCGGTCAAGTTCTTTGTCTAAAACTAATTCTCCATATTTACCCCCGTCTGAATTAGAGTGTACGCTAAGGGTAAAATGTTCATTCTTTTGTAATGAATACGTCTGAATTCCGTTGCGCCCCACGTCGGAATCGTGTGCCTCATCCAAAGGAAAACGTGCGCCCTTATCCGCGGATTCTCTTATTTCCAGTTTTATCTCGTTCTTCGGAAAACGAGGTTCGTTGTCATTTATGTCCTCAATTTGCAATGTAATGCGATGTGATTCCAAGGGCTTCTCCAAAATCAATTCGTAATTTAACGAGCAGGATGACTTCGACCCGCATAGCTCCTCGCGGTCTATTCTTTCTGCAATAACCAACTCCCCGCCCTGTACATCAAGAAAACGCCTACCATTTCTTTCAATTTCTATCCGAGCCTTTCGGTCGGATAGTCCTTTGATGCTGAGACCAAGATCCTTTGCTACATTTCCAACCACTGATCCCTTTTTCATCTCTTCTTGCACGGAATAGCTGAGATCGCCATTACAGATGGGCAGAAAGGCAGCAATGAATACAATCCAGAGCGCGGCATGGAAATGTACAATCCCTTCCATTCCCTTCATCATTTTAATCACACAGTTGTCCTCATGCGTTATACGTCTGCTGATTACACAACAAATCCTAAATTCGATAGCAACGTGGCGCTGTATTCAATGTAACAATCCGTAAGACTTCTCTACTGCCACAATATCAAGCCTTTCGTCCTAGTTGCTCCGTTCATGTAAGACATTTATATTCTACTGAATATTGAATCAGGAGGCGGACAACCATCTGTAAAACAAATACATAGCTAAATAGCGCCACTCTGAGTATGCTTTAGCACACTGCAAACATCCTGAAAGGACACATTCAGTTAGGCACTATAATCTGCTGCATACAGTGCAAATACACTAGCTGCACATGCGCCTTAAGTCATCCTGCACCTACAGCAACAAACAAGGTCATTTGTGGTCGTATTATGATCTTGAGAAATATATACATTTTAATTTTAAGCAGAACTACTGCAACTGCAGGACACTTGAATATTCATAAAGCACATACATAACAAGCACTGCAGCTAATATTGCAAGCACTGATGTGTTTCACAAAAAGTGAGATAAAATACAAAAGTGAAGTGTATAGCTACATGTAATTTCTCTTGCGCAACACTTCCCCATCCCCATGTGCACTGAATGTGATGCAAAACAAGATGAAAAGTATTTTTTTTACAGTGCAGTGAAACGCTGGAAGAGTTTCTCAACATTACGTTTCCTCACAACTTCAGTGATGTAGCAGTCTAAAAACAATTAATTTGCTTAAAATTCTTTTAGATATAAATTACATTGATGTATTGTCTTCATTTCATTAAATGCAATTCCACTGGCTGCATCATGGAGAGGCGATAGCATGAGCATGTAATCACACACTATTGCAAAAGAAAACAACACTAACAAAACCTACAACCACTCCTATGTGCCACATAAAAACTTAACAGACTGAAGTTGTCAAGAGCCTTAAGATAAATGATATATGATAGCATAAAGCATATTGCATCAACTTGTTGAACAACAGGGAAGACATGTTTGGAAACTGGGTTGAACTTTGCATAACATTCTGTTTCAAAGAATGCAAAAGACACAAATTTATCTTTTGCTGCATACAACAAAATGTATACATTTAAAAAAAAAAGATAATTATTTACCAGAGTGGAGCATTTGGATGCGTTGTCTGTGAAGTCAAGAGAAGTGAAGTTGAGGCATTCACTGTTGTCACCTGGGCTCCTCTTCAGAGTTGCACCAGAGGGCAGAGTGTTGTCATTATAAGAGGTGACAAACTTGAAGTCACTTGTGCGTGACCCTGTTGTCATGTAGGCATCATAGTTGTAAGTGCTACGGAGAGTTCCAGTTCCATCAACATCTGCATAGTTGGGAGGTAAATATGCACTGGGAATGGCTACTGCTCCATCAAACAACAGTCTGGGCTTCCTCCTGTGACACAACCTCACAGCAATGATCAGGATGATGAAAGTGAGGAAAAATGTGGACACAGACACCAGAGCAATGATCAGATAAGATGTGAGTTTAGAGTTGTTCTCCTCATAAGACATGTCTTTAAGTTCAGGAACTTCAGCCAAGTTATCTGAGATGAGTAAATATACGGCACAGGTTGTAGAGAGAGAGGGCTGTCCGTTATCTTTCACTGAGATCACAAGGTTCTGCTTCATGCTGTCAGATTCAGAAATGTCCCTCTGAGCCCTGATCTCTCCACTGTGGACACCAATAGTGAAAAGTCCTGGATCAGTGGACTTGACGATCTGATATGACAGCCATGCGTTCTGTCCAGAGTCAGCATCAACAGCAATCACTTTGGAGAGCAGCGCGCCAGAAAGAGCAGCTTTAGGAACCATCTCAGTCATGAAGGAGTTTCCTTCTGGAGTAGGGTATAATATCTGAGGAGAGTTATCATTCTCATCTGTTATGAACACACTCACAGTCACGTTGCTGCTGAGTGGAGGAGAACCATTGTCTCTGGCTACAACCTGAACTTTGAAGCTTCTGAACTGCTCATAGTCAAAGGCCCTCACAGCATGGATCACCCCTGTGTCTCCATTAATGGATAAATATGAGGAGAGCGGAACACCATTGACCTCACTGGGCAACAGAGAGTAGAACACTGTGCCATTCTGTCTCCAGTCTGGGTCTCTGGCAGTAACAGAACACACAGAGGAGCCAGGCTTGTTATTCTCAGACACATATGCACTGTACGACTGCTCCTCAAATACAGGGGGATTATCATTTACATCTGACAGATAAAGATGAATTGTCTTAGAGGATGATAATGGCGGTGAGCCTTCATCAGTAGCTGTAATTGTAACATTATAATCACCTACAAGTTCACGGTCCATTTCAGCTGTAGTAACCAGAGTATAATAGTTTTTAATAGATGGGTTTAGTTTAAATGGAACATTCTGCTGAATGGAGCAACGAATATTTTTATTTCCCCCTGTATCTTTATCCTGAACATTAATTATCCCCACTTCTGTGCCCAGAGCTACATTTTCAGGAATTGGCACATTAAGGGATTTAATAAGGATGACAGGAGCATTGTCATTGACATCTGTGATCGCTATTTCAACTTTGACATTAGAGGCCAAGCCTGCTCCATCTTTTGCCAGAACCCTAAGTTCATACTCATGTTTATCCTCATAGTCTATAGGCCCAATTACTTTTATTTCTCCAGTCACTTCATCTATGGAAAAAAGGCGAGCTGCTTTATCAGATATGTGACTAAATTCATACGTGACCTCTCCATTTGCTCCTTCATCTGCGTCTGTGGCTGCCACGGCCACAACAACGGTACCCAAAGGAGAGTTTTCAGGTAGGCTGACTTTGTAAATTACCTGACTAAAAACTGGAAGATTATCGTTTGCGTCGAGAACAGTAACACGTATGACTGCAGTTCCAGATTTAGGAGGAGAACCTCCGTCACCTGCAGTGAGCAATAATGTTACCTCCTGCTGCTGCTCACGGTCAAGCTCTTTGTTTAACACCAGTTCACTGTACTTTCTTCCATCCGAATTAGAATTCACAGCTAAAGTAAAATAATCGTTCTTCTCCAGGGAATAGCTTTGAATGCCGTTTCTCCCCACATCCGAGTCGTGCGCCTCATTCAGTGGGAAACGTGCCCCTTTAACGGCCGATTCCCCGATTTCCAGTTTTATTTCATTTTTCGGGAAACGAGGTGAGTTATCATTTATATCCTCTATCTGCAGCGCAATTCGATGCAATTCCAAAGGATTCTCCAAAACCAGTTCGTAATTTAACGAGCACGATGGCTTTGACCCGCATAGCTCCTCGCGGTCTATCCTCTCTGCGATAACCAGTTGTCCATCCTGGAGATCACAGAAACGTTTGTCGTGCCCTTCCATGTCTATCCGAGCTTTGCGATCCGACAGCCCTTTCACGCTGAGACCAAGATCTTTTGCCATATTGCCAAACACGGTCCCTTTCTTCATCTCCTCCGGCACGGAATACCTCAGGTCGCCATTGCAAGTGCGCACAAACAGGGCGATGCATGCAATCCAGAATACCCCACGACAATAAAAAATGCTCTCGGATTCCTTCATGGTATTATCCCAAAACAATCTGTGCAAGCTACTTTTCCTCAAAAAAAAAAAAACAAAAACAAAGAAAACCTATCTGCAAAGGGAATGCCAGACTACAAGAAATTATGTTTCAATGCTGGACTACCACACTATAGCTCTGGCCATCTGCGTCGTATTTATGCATAGTCAGAAGCCTGTATTCTTCATTGTAATAATAAAACAAGGGGTGTAGCTGCGTTTGTAAATTTCTAAAATTGGTAAATAGTGCCCCTCTGAGTACATTTCATGTACTACACCAATTTAAAAGCGCCCTCTGACACTGAAGTTCAAGGCTTGCAGTCTCAACGCGCTGCAACTGCAGATTATCTTCATACACAAAACACACGACTAATAGGCTATTCTACATTTTTTCTTATTCTTGATCATAGAGTTGTGCATGTTTATGTGTAAGGGATATTATACTTGATTTCTAAGTGGAGTGTAGTCCTGCAGGGCAGAGTGCCAGGTTTGTTGATTTGGTGGGTTAAAAAGAGCACGAAAATGTAGAAGTGCAGAGTAGTTTTACCTCAGGTCTGCAACTGTGAGGAAGGCATTCATTTATCTAATTTCAGCAGTTGTTTTCACAAGGACTTGCTTTATTATAGCTAAAACACACCCCCTCATTCTGTACAAACACACTATCATTCTGTCAAACCAGTTATGATCAATCCTAAAATAACTCCAGATTCTACACTGTTAAGAAAACTGTAATGAGATGAAATCTAATCTGAAAACACTGTAAGTCATCCGCTAGATGAAATGCAACAACGTAGCACAAGTAAATGATTAGAAAATGACAGATCAGCCAAGACAAATACACAGATGTGTTAAGAAGCAGAGTTACTTAGGTCTCAACATAGGACATTTCAACCACAAAAGTAAAGTTTGAATAATGCCAAAGTTGTTGTATACTTTGTCTAATGTGCATCTTCAACTCAGCTGGACATACCAAATTACACATATGTTTTATAGCACACTATAGCAAATGCATCAACAAATCCTTAGTCTGTAAATAGCAACGCAAAGTAGGAAAAGGACATTGCCCTTTATAGACAGTATCCTAAACTGTAGATTAACACAATTTAATAATCTTTCCTATAAAATTAGAATTTTGCATTGATACTCTCTTTGAATGACACACTGACAAAAAAGCAAGGGATATGGTCACTGTTGTTATTTTGGGAAACTCTGCAATCATCTCATCATAGTATGCTCAGCTGCAATTAATTCATAACTATTCAAACAGCATAAAAGGCCTATAACAACACAACACATGAATCATGTAGTCAAAAGTATTTTGACATCTTGGCTATTTCAAGTCACAGATCAAATACTTCATTGAAAACTCTACCACACTTCTCATTTTCTAAATAAATAAATAAACAAACATCTAGGAAAATTTGATCTGAGAATGTTGTGATTACTGGGATGTAGACAACAGTGTTTAAATTAATATAAAGTAGGATATTGCCTTGTGTTCTTAGATAGTGACCATATATTTGAAACACACAATAAACCATCAACAGATGCCATAATAAAGAATAAAAAGAAAATATGTAATTATTTTACCAGAGTGGAGCATTTGGATGCGTTGTCAGTGAAGTCAAGAGAAGTGAAGTTCAGGCATTCACTGTTGTCACCTGGGCTCCTCTTCAGAGTTGCACCAGAGGGCAGAGTGTTGTCATTATAAGAGGTGACAAACTTGAAGTCACTTGTGCGTGACCCTGTTGTCATGTAGGCATCATAGTTGTAAGTGCTACGGAGAGTTCCAGTTCCATCAACATCTGCATAGTTGGGAGGTAAATATGCACTGGGAATGGCTACTGCTCCATCAAACAACAGCCTGGGCTTCCTCCTGTGACACAACCTCACAGCAATGATCAGGATGATGAAAGTGAGGAAAAATGTGGACACAGACACCAGAGCAATGATCAGATAAGATGTGAGTTTAGAGTTGTTCTCCTCATAAGACATGTCTTTGAGTTCAGGAACTTCAGCCAAGTTATCTGAGATGAGTAAATATACGGCACAGGTTGTAGAGAGAGAGGGCTGTCCGTTATCTTTCACTGAGATCACAAGGTTCTGCTTCATGCTGTCAGATTCAGAAATGTCCCTCTGAGCCCTGATCTCTCCACTGTGGACACCAATAGTGAAAAGTCCTGGATCAGTGGACTTGACGATCTGATATGACAGCCATGCGTTCTGTCCAGAGTCAGCATCAACAGCAATCACTTTGGAGAGCAGCGCGCCAGAAAGAGCAGCTTTAGGAACCATCTCAGTCATGAAGGAGTTTCCTTCTGGAGTAGGGTATAATATCTGAGGAGAGTTATCATTCTCATCTGTTATGAACACACTCACAGTCACGTTGCTGCTGAGTGGAGGAGAACCATTGTCTCTGGCTACAACCTGAACTTTGAAGCTTCTGAACTGCTCATAGTCAAAGGCCCTCACAGCATGGATCACCCCTGTGTCTCCATTAATGGATAAATATGAGGAGAGCGGAACACCATTGACCTCACTGGGCAACAGAGAGTAGAACACTGTGCCATTCTGTCTCCAGTCTGGGTCTCTGGCAGTAACAGAACACACAGAGGAGCCAGGCTTGTTATTCTCAGACACATATGCACTGTAGGACTGCTCCTCAAACACAGGGGGGTTATCATTTACATCTGACACTGATAAATGAATAGTTTTAAAGGAAGATAATGGTGGTGTGCCGTCATCCACAGCAGTTATAGTAATATTATAATCTGCTACAGTCTCACGATCAAGCTGCCCTGTTGTTACAATTGAGTAATAATTTTTAATAGATGGATTTAATTTGAAGGGCACATTTCCTTGGATAGAGCAGAGAACTTGCTGCTTACCACGAGAGTCTTTGTCCTGGACATTGATTATGCCTACTTCGGTACCTTCTGGACTGTTCTCGGCAACAGCCTCGTTCAGGGACTGAACCACAATTGTTGGCGCATTGTCATTCACATCCAATATATCAATGATGACTTTGACATTGGAGGCTAGTCCCAATCCATCTTTTGCTTGAACTCGCATTTCATAAACGGACTCCGACTCATAATCAATGGGACCAATCGTCTTGATTCCTCCACTTACTTTGTCTAAAGAGAATAGCCTGGCTACCTTATCAGGTACTCGGCTTAATTCATACGTTACCTCACCGTTAACTCCCTCATCTGCGTCTGTGGCGCTTACAGTGACCACAACTGTGTCTAAAGGACAGTTTTCTAACAACTCGGATCTATAGATCGGTTGACTGAAGACAGGCAAATTATCGTTTGCATCCAGCACATTGATATGTATAAACACAGTACCGGATTTTCGTGGAGTCCCATTATCATATGCCGTGAGTAATAAATTGTGTTCTTGCTGCTGTTCCCGGTCTAATTCTTTCTCTAACACTAGCTCACTATATTTCATCCCGTCCGAATTTGTGCGTATTTGGAGAGTGAAATGATCATTGTTTTCGAGGGAGTATCCTTGAATTGTGTTTTGTAGTACATCTGCGTCGTGAGCCTCGGTCAACAAAAAACGAGTCCCTTTGTCAGCTGATTCTCGTATTTCCAGGTTAATTTGATCAGTTGGAAACTGAGGCGCATTATCGTTGATATCCTGAATTTGCACAGATATGCTGTGTATTTCCAGTGGTTTCTCGAGCACAAGCTGGGTTTTCAAAGAGCAAGACGGCCTTGATCCGCAAATCTCCTCTCGGTCTATGATATCTCCAACAATAAGGGTGCCAGCATTATGATCAATCTCAAAATAACGCTCATTCCCATCATCTGCATTGAGGCGACCCTTCCTGGAAAAAAGTGTTTTGGCATCAAGTCCGATATCCTTTGCAAGGTTTCCGACAACGGATCCACGTTTCAGCTCCTCTAGTATAGAATAGCTTACATCTCCAAAAATGGTGTTGACGACTGCGAAACATATCACGAAATATATTATCCTTTTGCATCCCATATTGGAATTGATAGCAAAGTGAAATGTTCAATATATATTTAAACGGCCCTCAATCTTCGGCACACCAAGCTATATGCTATATGAGATCCTGTATATATATCCCAAATGGAAAATATTTTAATACGGCAATATCTGCCCACTAGAAATCTCCTCCCTTTGTAGTACTGACATATTAAAGTGGGACAGTGCATTCACTTCATTGATCAGCTGGTAAATAGCGACGCCGTGAGTTCATTTATAAAACTGCACTTTAAAAGGATTAATGAGAAACAATATTTTAAAATATGGATTTAGAACTCATGGATATAAATGATACATTACACCAATATTCCTTGCGCAGGTAATATCACCTCAAAACAAGTCTGTGTTATTATTATTATTATTATTATTATTATTAGTAGTAGTAGTAGTAGTAGTAGTAGTAGTAGTATGCTATGTCAAGAAACCCCATTCATATGGTATTTAAATGTATTCCATGAACTGCTCAAAATGTATTTCGTCTTGTTTGTTGTCAGCTTTGTCAGCACCAGTTTGCAAATAAAACATCATTATTGTCATGATCATTTGAAGTCAATCTTGTGTGACTGAGATGACCTTGGGAACTAACAGACATTTTCACTGTTGGTCACTTTGTGGCTGCGTTTAAATCAGAGAACTAAAAACACAGTCGTCATCAGCACACCATACATCATTGAAAGGTTAGTTAGGCTATGTAAGCCTCAGGAAGACATAAAAGAATATACACATTTTAAATACTAGTTTTGATAGATTAGCCTATTGTAGTGGCCCGTTTTAACTGAAGTTGTAGAAAATAAGTAAAAGGTTTTTCATTTTTCTTTTTTTTTGTTCAAATGCATCACACTTTTTCCCTTACAAATAGTTACACATACAAAACTTTTAGAGTACAACTGATCCATACAAAAACAGATAGCTCTGGTAGTCAAGACCGAACAACTCACAGAAAATGTCAAGCCAGCTAAATCCTCAGAGCTTCTCGGCAGCGTGGCGCCCGCAGGGATTGTGTTATCGTTATAAGAAGTGACAAACTTGAAGTCACTTTTACGTGACCCTGTCGTCATATAGGCGTCATAATTGTAAGCGCTGCGGAGAGTTCCACTTCCATCAACATCTGCGTAATTTGGAGGCAAGTATGCATTGAGAATGGCTACTGCTCCATCTAACAATCTGTTTTTTTTCTGATCCTCATTAACATTAAAACATGGGAGTGTTCCGAGTTTTCAGGGCTAAAACGGGAAGAGGGCGACACCCTATAATCAATCACCGTATAGAGGCATCATTTATTATAGACTGGGTTACACAGTCTTCAAATGGCACAGATTGGAGACAAAGCTTGGCAACGACAGTAATTGTCGCACAACATATTTAACTACATTGATAGTATATGGAATGGATAGTCGTTTTACCATCACAACTGCATATGAGTGCAGAGAGTGAGAAAGAGTATTGGAAAAGGCATCGTAAAACTGTATCCATGGTTCAGGACCATGGAGAGCGACCGTAATCTCCACTGTGAACGGGACACAAGAGCATTCAGGATCAATCTCACCAAATCGCGGTACAGCTGAAGCAATTTCAGTGAATTTAATCCATATGCTCATGATATTGAATAATCTCAATATTTTATACTTAGGATAGTCCAAGTCAACAGCAGTTTCCAGTGCTTATGGTTTTGTCACTGGAGATGGATGCATACATATTCGACAGCGCCGAAGGCTAGGCTATAATCAGGAATCTTCATATTTCTTGCGTTTGGGTTGCATTGAAGTCAGGGCCGTGCTTTCCCCGTGCCCTAGTTGTGTGCATCAAACAGCAGCAGCGGCACGCACAGTGTAATACCAGGAACTGCAAGCTAAAACGCTAGTCATCGATGCAGTATATCCGGACGTTCAAGGCGGCAGTTGCGGAGATACCTTTTATACTACACAAAAAGAGCAATGTTTTAATTTCAATAGAAACAGCAGAACAGCTCACAACTCGGAGCATTACTTAAACGGACCTGTACTTTGCCTCTATATTGGAATTCCACAGACAGAGAACATCGACAGATTTTCATTATGCTACCGCCCCGCCTAGTTTGTTAGTCACCCACCTACTACTATGTTGTGATGTTGCACCATGAAACAGAGATACCAATTTTAAACGTTTGGACGCCAGTCACCAGCTTACTAAACTGATTAGTCAGCTATTAAAGGGCTAGGGATCTTTCCTTCCATATAAACATCAACAGTTAATTTACCACAGAAAGGACTCCTCAAAAGGACAAAGTCATCATGCCAGCTCCTGCTTGCTTCTCAAAAACGTAATACAGTGAACAAATGTACACTCCAATCCACACCAATCACATGCCTCCCTCACAGCCACACTATTCATGTACACACAAAGACAAAAATACAATCAATATTACACCACTGTTTTGATTTAGGCATAGCCCTCTCTCTGTCTTTTCTTTTTTGCCCCCTAATCTCTTTTGTTTCTGTGTGTGTGTGTGTGTGTGTGTGTGTGTGTTTCTTTAGGTTAAACAGCGATGCGGATATCTGAAGGAAGCGCTGATCCATCCTACTAGACCATGCCTGTTCCACAGTGAGGCATCAGCAACAGAAGCATCTGAACCACTATAACATGACACCATCGACAGGGCACAGGACATGGCACGGACAGACCTACTTCACCCTGTGTTATGTTTTCTGCATAGAACATATTTATTGTAAGATTTTAAGTCTTTACATTGTGCCAACATTGGACTGATTGTCAAACAGTTATAATCATGTAATAAATAATAACATAAATATACTGTATATATAAGTGTTTAGTATGTTTGTTTTAAGCACTCATCAATAAAGCAATGTGAATGGATACACTACACTCAAAACTCGATTTGAGAGATCCATCCTAATGACAATACTGTTTTTTGGTCGCTAGATGGCAGTGTGCTTCTGAATCTCGGAGCTCAAGTCTGTAACACAGTGGTGTGATGCTGCAGTGATGCCCGTAACAGCACAATGTGTCCTCTACTGTTTTATGAATTCCACTTATGCATAACATATGCATTTGGGTGTAGGGTATGTTTTAATTACTCTGAGGGGCTGCATGATTAAACAATGGTGAAAAAGCTTTCTAAATGTATGCTTGCTTATATCTATGGTATTTTTTTTGACGACTCGCCAGTCAGTCTCTATTGCTACTCCGTGCCCACATTTTCCAGTCAGGGGCTCAAAGGACCTTTCAAGGCAATTTGTAACCTTACATAGCCTATGTCTAATAAAATCAGTTAAATATGGTATTAGCCTTTTTAGGTGTTTTGTAAACATACAGCAAACTTTTTAAATAACATTTAGCTATCTCCTTCAACAACTTCTTCATCTCTCCACTGCTTTAGTAAGCTATTAATAAACAGTAAGCTTGAGCTCCATTGCCTTAGTAAGCTATTTAAAAATCTTCTAATGCAGGTCAGACTCTACAACAAACACAGTGGGGGCAGCCCGCCCTCCTGACAAGTTCTGGAATGCCTCAGAGAGCACTGAAGGCAGGCAGAAGCTTTGTCGTTGCATATTATATTCAGTCCTTGATTCAAGTATAAAATTAGTTGTGCTGGACACAATTGTGAGCCAAAAAAAATTAACATAAACAGAAACATAAACACACTTACCATCAGCCAGCATTGTTGATGACACCTTTAAAATGAATAGCCCCTCGCCAACACCTCAAAAGTACTACTGAGGGTAAGAGATTTGTGTTTGCCGACAGATCGTTTGTATGTGAATGTAAATGTATGTGTGTTGCAGTTAAAATAAAGCCTTGTCTACCTACCTGCAACGGGTTCTCTATTTGTGAACTTTTATCACTGAGCAACTTACTGCCTGCAAACTTGTTGTTGCCATCCTTGCTGTGTACAAGGCTGATGAATAGCAGATACCAACACATCAAGAGAGTGGTGTGTGTACACATGCTTATAATTACAAGGATTGTTTATCGTCACATGCATAGACATACTGTAGGATATGCAGTGAAATTAGTGAACATGCAGTGAAACTGGTAACTATTATGGGTGCAATGTACATACAATCACAACATACTGCAGTGAAATAAAATGCTTTTCCTACCTGGACACATTCCACCAGCTGCTGAGTTATCACCGATTGGGCATCCATTTCACAGAGGATTTGCTGTGGAAAAGACAAAACGATCATTTTAATAAATACATCAGAAGTTATTTACAGAGGAAAAGGGGATGTGTTTAGTGGGCTATGGGGGAAAAAAATCTTTATTGGCACAGCCTTCAGTCTGTAACAAATGGACTCCCTAAAACACCAAAGACAAGCAACATGGCAACATGACAAGGATGTTAAGACAAGACTGCATTCGGGTAGAAAAACATCTAAACTCAATAGTGTTTCAGACAGGCCACAGTATTGGCATGGCCTATTACTTCATCATTGTACACATTCTAGATTTCTTTAGGGAAATGCATTTATTGTATAGTGCACTTTCCAGAACTGCCCCTTCACAAGAGACCAAGCATCAATAAGTCTGTGACATGACTCAGTCCGCAGTCCATGCGGTAAACCTCCCCAAAAGTAGTCTTATGCCCTCATCCTTTTATGAAAACAAGACGATACAACTCTTCAACACGCAGGCTTCTGCCACTTGCTCTGACTTACCATATCTAGAGGACTGCCTATGATTTCTGTGCACAGACTTCCTTTTTCCTGTGGTGTTTAATGGGTTTTAGGGGGGGATGTTATACCGATAGTTGTTACATATAGTGAACAACCAAGGTCTCTGATGGTTACTGACAGTAATGCTAGACCCATTTATATAATCATGACTCTTTTTAACCAAAGGAAATTAGATGTCTTTGAACGTGGAATGTTTTGTTACAAATCGTTAGCCTCATGGCATAATTGCCCAAGTCATATTTCAATGTTTTATAGGCAGTTATGCAGGATGGTGCAGCAGTGGTAGGAGAGTAAAGTTAGGTAGATATCTCAATTTGGCCAAAAACGACTTAGGCAATTAGGCTAACGAAATGACATGTTGGTGATACAATGATTGCAAACATTTCAGGGAGAGCTACAACTTCAATGGCTAAGGCCTATTTCTAATAGTAGACTTTAGGGGCGTGTAGGAGTAGGCTAAACTGCACTTCCATGCGGGCCTAGAAATACTGGCATGCATAGCTTCACTTCGCCTGATGTTTCTTGGAAGAAGACATAAAACGACTTGGCACATTAAGTGAACTGATTTACGTCTATATTAGAGGGGTGGACTAACACATGCTCAGTGTATTTACAATGTATGGAAGGGGTTACTTAATAGGCTGGCAGAAATTCAACGCACCTAATTGTGTTTTAAGGCTTTTCGCTGATATATCAATTGAATACTGGATGTCAATTAAATGACCTGTTAGTTAGCCTACAACACTGAGCCCTGAGAGTCGAATACTAGTACTAACCGTTTCGGAGACATTCAAAAATCAAGAAACAGCCCTGGGGTCTCAAAGGGTTAGTCAGTTAGTCCACCGTCAGTGGAAGCAAAATTGATGTAAGGTCAAAGAGTAATTAGCCAGTGTCGCAGGACCAGGGTGGCGATATCGTTGTCGTTGTTATGATGACGCAGGATAGTGGTTAGGCGGGGACACCTTTTGACTGACGAAACGGCAACTGAGTGGTGGTGGTTGTGGTTGTGGTGGAGGGGTATAATGATTTGCTAACAAATAAAAGGACCAACTTTGTTTTGAACAACCAGCGACATACCGGTGGGAGTGTGAGTCCAGTTGATCTTAGGATGACTTTGACTATGTGTGATAATCTTGAGTGTACAACATCTTGAATCAAAAGTTACGCCACTCGACCTGCAGTGGGTGCTGTTGGATGTCGAGGTGCTCTGTCACACATTGTTAAACACAAAATCATTGTGTAAAATGTAATTAGTTTGCCACTGTGTTTTTAATTTGTTTATTATTTTTCTGTCCAGCTCAGTCGTGTTTGGCTGTGCCAATACCAGCAGGAATTACAAGAAAACAACGTATGTAAGGCCACTGTTCAGATAATTTACTGCAGTATTGCCACTAAATGTGGTTCATGCACAAATAATTATTTGATCTTATATAGGTTCACAATCTGAACACTGTATTGCATGTATATAAAATGGATAAGGTGTGCGTTTTAAACCTCGTGACCATGCAACCTCTCAGTGACCTTGTAATATTGAACCTCTTCAGAGACCCATGGGGGAGAGACACTGAGATGAGCACTCAGTGCTGCATCAAATGACAGATTCAGTGAGTCTGATTCGCCCTCATCAAAGGCTACAGACCCACCATACTGAAGCTTGCAGATAAGTCTGAGAAAGAGGGGGGAGGAGAGAGAGAGAGAGACAGAGAGAGAGAAGGAGAGAGAGGGGGAGGGAGAGAAAGAGGGGGGAGAGAGAGAGAGGAAGAGAGAAAGAGAGAAGGAGAGAGAGAGGGAGGGAATGAAAGAGGGGGGCGGGGGGGAAGGGTGGGGTGTGTGTGAAATGCTCAAACACCTCTTGATGGTACTTAGGGAAAGAAAGAATACATTTCTATCATATGGATGCATGGACTAAGCCACAACCATATGCTCAATTTCCATGCAATAACTCTCAAGTCCACTCCTCTAAGCACACATGCATAGTGTATATATGGGCAAACGCGTGTATGGGTTTAGTTCCAGACAGAAGTGTCTCGGCTTCATTTCCATCCAGCCGAGTCCCTGAGGCAGGAGTGGTATTTAAAAAAGCAGCACTGTAACATGCAATCCCCCGCCATAACACACACTCCACCATACGCCAACCAGCCCTCACTCTCACTGCTCACGGGTCTGTGCTGTACTCTTCACAGTCTCTGACTGAGTTACATGAGACCTCATGCTGAAAAACACACAGTACAATTTGTGAATGAGCATGCTATTGCATCTGAACATGAGATGACCTTCACCAAACCTTTTACTCACATTGAAATAAAATATTTCTATGTCAATAGGCATGTTACCCTGTGTGTGTGTGTGTGTGTGTGTGCGCGCGTGCGTGCGTGCATGCGTGGGTGTGTATGTGTGTGCAGAATTTGACTGGATCCCCTCCTTAGACATGGCTGGTGGATTTAGCATTTTGCACAGTCAGTTTTGCTCAGCTGGTGTTGAGTTGTGCAGGCTCATTCTGGCTTAATGGCACTACGGCCTTTGTGTCTTCTGCTCCACAACAGCAAAAAATGCTGCATCAGTGGTTCCCCTAAATGCATTCTGCAGCGGTGCACCACTGCTGCAAACTCAAGGAGAACCACTGCTGATCAGTGAGATCATGATCAAAGTAATGTCCTTATAATTTGCAGTGGATTACACCCAATGACTTGTTTGTAAGTAGCTATCTGAGAGGTTGCCAGGAGTCACCATTTATGGGGTTGTTTTTTTTTTAATGTCCCCCAGACCCTCCTAACATAGTTGGGTTTACAATGTTTCTCGACGGACAGCAGCTGCTACAGCACTGGTGCTACAGCAAAATTCTAGCAGACACACTGTGCACTGGTGTAACACAGGTGTATCATCAGGCATTTCATGGGATTTGAAGCTGGACAAAAAGACTAGATTCAGATACATAATACATGGGTTCGATTTCACTTTCTTTTATCCTGGAACGTCAGGTCAAAGTTGTTTACAAGATGTCTTTTTGAATAGTGGCACCTATTTTACACGTCCAACAAAATTGTGTTAATGTGAGTGATACAGTCTGGTCACTACTCTATATTCTGGTCTTACTCTATATTTATTTCAAAGGTTTTCGTAAACAGTAGTTGAGCTAGCTAGATGGTTGTGGTTGCTGTTTTGATGGGGTTGGTCATGAATTTAATTGAATGGAAGTTTGATGTCAGCTAGTAGGCCTATGAAAGATGCCAGCCAACAGACAAAGGGACTGCCAAGAGAGAAGAAAGACAGAGACAGGACACAACTGAATACCAAAGCAATACTCGAACTCTACTGCGTCAGATATTTATGAAAGAAAATTTATTTGTGATTTATAAACAAAACACGGTACCAGTATTCATAAAATAATAAAAAAGGAACACTATTTCACCATTACACTGATGATCCGGTGTACAAAAAGGTTATTTGACATGTCTGCACTGTCAGATTTAACAGTTTAGTGCCATCCAGGCACTATTTAACCGATAAACATTCACTACACACAAGCAGAATATTTAAACTTTTTTGTGATTTTCTTTTTTTTTTATGTTTTTTTTCCCTCAGGTTTTTTTTGTACTTTTTTTTTCAAAGAAGGGGAGGGGACATATAGCATAGGAGGTGTATATATGAATCAGTTTCACGTTACAGCAGTTGGCTGACCATGGTTTCAAAGCTAAACACGAAACAAAGGAGAGACCTAGTATATAATTTCTCAAAACAAATGAAATGAAAATCAAATCTTTTGGAGCATAACACTACAGCATTACATTTATCTAGAGGGTAAGATTTAAGTTTACGTCAAAGGGATGAAACCAACATGACCTCTGTGTATTGAATGTTAGAATATTCGCATATGTATGTTTTTGTTTGTGTTTGGGTGAGGGTGTGTGCTTGCGGTGTGCACGTGTGTGTATGTGCACACACATGCGAGCATGTGCACTTGACTGTGTGTGTTACTGCAGTTGGAGTGAATAATAGGCTTTTTTTAAATATATATACAAGTTTCAATGGAGATGTTATCCATCCCCAATATTGTCATTTAATGCTTGAAAATAATGATGAAAAACATATCTATCTATATATATCTATATATAGTTTCTGTTTCATCTGCTTATAACATGCAAACAGCCACTTAGTGATCTGACGGCACACACAACCACATCTGGAGAGAGTTGCGGAATGACTGTGTGTGTGGGTGTATTTGTGTAAGTATGCATGTTTGAATATCTGTGTGTGTGCCTGTGCTTGTGTGTGTGTGTGTGTGTAAGTCTGCATGTTTCAATGTTTGTGTGTGTGTGTGTGTGTGTGTGTGTGTGTGTGTGAGCATGTGGCGAAAATGCAGTCATAGCAGCACGTACATCACTCCTGTGCCTCTACTGGTTGGTGAGCTCTGAGTTAGGAACCACAGACAGACGGGAGGGGAGAAGGAGAACGGAGGTGGGAATGACTGAAGGAGGGGCAAAGAAAAAAAAAGACCCTGATAGAAACTCATGTCACGCACAAGACCTTATTCTTACCCACACTGCTCTTGCTGAGGAGCCTGAGGAACTGTAAACTGCCCTCTCATCTTCTCATTCACCTAATCATCCCCCCATCCTTTTTCACCACCCGTCCACTTCACATCCTGCTATCTGTCTCCATGGAGTCTCCATGGTGAAAGCGCAACGCTCTCAGATTGATTGCATGGAGCTCACAGCTTCCATCGGGGATGTCTTTGAGAGTCTATGCATAGCATATCGTCGTCCCCGGGGGTTGTGACAGTGCTTTGGCTGTACATGATGGGGAAAAGGGACCCGGTGTGGCTTTGTAGGAAGTGTGCTTTTGTCCCCCTGATAGAGAGTCGAGGAGCTCAAAGAAAGTAAGTTCTTTGAGACGTTCCCGTAACAGTGCTGAGGCTTTAGTTTTCGAGCGGATGGCAGCGCACAAACGCACGTCATTGTCCTAACTACGCTAGTAGACATGCTAGAGAGATTGATTCACTTTTTTTTGTTTACAATTGTTACTGTTGTATCTTGCTACGTTTATATGTTTTTTTTTGCCTCTGTCGTCGTGTCACGTGAAGAGAAGAAGAGCACCGTCACGGTGAGGTGATACTGAGAGGTTCCCTGAACGCGTCTATCAGAGGAGAAAGAATGGGAGACAGGAGAGGCCGACAGCGAGCGATATCTTACAAGCGCCGAAGAAGGCAAACCACAGGCGGCAGGGCGAAGGGCCTGGGCAAGGGGGGCAGGGGGGGGGGCGTGGTTGGGTTCAGGGGATGGGGTGCATCAAGGACAACTACCAAACATTCAGAATAGGAGCATGAGGGTGGGGGTTAGCCAAGGCGGGGACAGGGGCAGGGCAGAGCAGGGCGGGGCAGGGGATCGGGATCGGGCTCAAGCGGAGAGGAAGCGACAAGCGACATTCCTGCCATATTTTACAGACGTGTGAAAGAGGCCTTTGTGCCTCTGCACTGGGGCGGGTGTACAGCTGTACAGTATCAGGATGTGTGTGTGTGTGTGTGTGTGTCTGGGAGTGTGTGTGTGTGTGTGTGTGTGTGCCTGGGAGTGTGTGTGTGTGTGTGTGTGTGTGCATGTGTGTCTCAACCCTGATACTCCAATGTATGTGTATGTCTGTATGTGTGTGCATACAGGCCTGGGGTTTTGTGACTGTTGGTATAAGGTTATGATTTTCGTATCTGTGTATGTGTGTGCTTATGTGTGTGCTTGTGTGTGTGTGTGTGTGCATGTGTGTGTGTGTGTGTTTGTGAGAGAGAGAGAGAGAGAGGGAGGGAGAGAGGGAGAGAGAGAGAGAGAGGAGAGAGGAAGAGAGAGAGAGAGTGTATGTGTATGTGTGTGTGTAAGTGCATGTGTGCATGTAATTCTTACATGCATGTGGGAGATCAACCATAGGTGGACTTTCTGGCGGCCTTACAGCCAGAGAAGCCATCCTGTCCTGCTGTGTTCTCTCTATGAGCAGATCTGTGGCCCTATGCCACACCGTGGGCCTCTCAAACCGAGGCCAGCCTGTGGCAGCATCTCTGGACTAGCAGAGAACAGAATAACATCCCCAAAGTCCACCGGAGTCCCAACTAAGTGCTACAATCTCATAGCTCTTTTTTGAATGTTACGTACCAACCACTGTGTGTCCGGTTTACTCTGCATTTCTGTCATTTCATAATACAGAAATGTGGTGCTTAGACATAGGTTTGTTTTTTTTTGTTTTTTTGTTTTGTTTTGTGAACATCACTCAGTCTCTTTTAAATTCATTGGTCTTCCCAACTTGCAATTACTGGACAGGAAGAGATGGGTAAGGTAGAGTAGAGAGATCTGCTGCCCATGTGTCTGTGCTAGGGTAGGAGGCTTTCATTCTTTAAATGCTGAGAGTAAATTTTGGCGCATCACCTCATTGTAGTTGCAATATTGTTTTTTTTTTTGTTTTTTTTAAAACACTGAAATCTGGAATGCTAAATATATATATATAACGCAGACTCAAATAGGCTCTGGCAATCAGAAATGGCTTGTACATGAAATTCAGTCATTTCTCCACACACACACGACAATTTGATCAGAATTGCAGCAAGCATATTCAGCTGAGCTCAGTATTCAGATAGGCAAGTTAGTAGCTTCTTATTGGACTAATTTTTAGGCTGTCTGCGTGTTGGTTCATGTTGGTTTATTGAAAAGGAAGGGGTACAGAGAGAATGTCTGTTCTCATAAGACTGAAGACTGAATCGTAATCCCGTTGGGAAGCCTTTCCCCTTGGAGAGATTACCTCTCTGTAAAGGTTTATACATATTTGGTTGATTCTCTGTCTCTTTTAGGATTCAAGTTGGTATCTCGTGTTTATTGATTTTTTTTTCTTCATTTTCAGCATCGCACCATTTCTGCTACTCCTCCATCCTACTCCTCCGTGTCATCCTTCCCTTTATCCTTCTTGTCCTTCTTTTCCTTCTTCTTCTTTTTCTTTTTCTTGGACTCCTCCTTCTTGCCGAAGGTGATGAAGTCGGCCTTGTCGTCGCCGGTGCCAGGGTCCTGGCGGATGGAGATGATGGCGGGGGATCCAGGGATGATGAAGGCTTCGGGGGGGATCTCGCCCGGCTTCAGGGCCTGGGGGGGGATGTAGCCGGGGCCGGACCCGTAGCGGAAGTGCCAGCTGTTACTGTTGATCCCTGCACCAACAGGGGGAGACACCTCACCCCCTTCTCCGTCTGAGAAATAGAGAGAAAGAGAGGAACAGCAGAGAGTGAGTGAGAGAAAGAGAAGGAGCAAAAGAGAGAGAGAGGGAGGGAAAGAGGGAGAGAGAAGGAGCGAGAAAGAGAGAGAGAGGGAGGGAGAGAGAAGGAGCGAGAGAGAGAGAGAGAGAGGGGTAGGGCGCGAGTGAGAGAGGTAGAGAGAAGGAGAAAGAGCAAGAGAGACAGACAGAGAGGGAGTGAGAATGATGAATGGAGGGCAACAGAAGGTTGGTGGTAGGTGAAGGACAAGAAAGGTAAAGCGGGGGAAAAGAGAGGAAACAGAAAAATGGAGCGGTGGTAGGAAATAGAGAAAGATCTGGTTACTGAAAAGGCAAATAAGCATAAAGTTTTCAAACACAACATATGGAGGAATGTACAGATCCCCCCACTACCCCAAACTATTTTTTCCATCATTTGCTTTA
>CM059272.1:27801834-27806834 GCA_030347295.1 Setipinna tenuifilis
CACTTTCATTCTGCCATACCTTGTATGAATGGTTACCATAGGAACTGCATCCTCCAGTTCAGCTTGCCTACTCCACGCTGATGGGTGATAGTCCTGCTGCAGCAATCTCTCTCTCTCTCTCTCTCTTGCTCGCTCTCTGTCTCTCTCTTTCTTTCCATCTCTCTCCCCCCACCCATGCCTCTGACTTAAACGGTGTTGCCTAGCAACAAGACACACAGTGTTCCCTGGCAACAGGACCACCTCAGGGCCCTGCCAATCCTGACGATCCCTGTTTTTGGTCTCCAACCCCCAACATCCCCGCGACTCTCGTCTCTTCCCACACATTTTTCCCTCCCGTCGTTCCATCCCACCCCCACACCCACCCAAATCACCGTCAGACTGTGGCAGACTCTTAATCTCTGCCACAGAAAAAAATGATGTCTCGTTTTATTTTTGTCTGATTCTGCAGCACAGTTTAGCTCCCTTTGTCTCGACTGACCACTGTGGACCTCTTTTCTTTTTCCTGTTTTTTTTTTTTTTAACAATCCCACCCACACAGTTATTGGTGTGGAAAATTACTATGGGAGGCAAATTACAGCCAGTTGTGCACTGGCTTTTTGCACAGCATACCTTAATATGGCTCCAACCTGTCATGCTGCAGTCTAAATCTTACGCCACACCCTAATCCACACTGCATAGCTACCAGAAATAATGACAGTCTCAGTGCATATACATGGAGCTCACAAACACACAGCATCTCCATTGCTGTTAATGCCACATATTCGCCCTGCTCGCCTAATGTCTGGGTGTGGACGTCGGTCTGTGACTCTCCTACAGGACTGGAAGCAGAGAGGTGCATCTGAGATGCATAACTGCGATGGATTTTCTCTCAAAGCCGAATGGACGATTTTCATCTGCATCTAAAACCCCTCCGCAAGCTGGTGCAGGAAAATCTATATGAGCTGCTATCTCTCCGTGTACATTTTACCTTTTGCTGTGCAGCACTTTCTCCATGCATGCTGACTCGCTCCATGTACTGTATCTCTCTCTATATCTTTCTCTGTATCTCTCTCTTTTTTTATCCCCTCTTTCACTTACTCGAGCCCAGTCCTCCATCACTCCATCAGATTGTCAACGTGACGCTCATCTGCCACCCAAGAGGCCCACAACTTCACTTGACTTCCTCTAATGGGACAAGAAATCAATTGTTGTGCCATCAAGGCCCAATCTCTGATGAGAGTGTGGCCTGGCCAGCACTGACACAACACTAGTAGGCCTCTCTCTTTCTCTCTCTCTCTCTCTCTCTCTGATGAGAGTGTGGATTGGCCAGCACTGACACAACACTAGTAGGCCTGCCTCTCTCTCTCCATCTCTCTCTCTCTCTCTCTCTCTCTCTCTGTCTCTCTCTGTCTCTCTCTGTCTCTCTCTCTCTTTCTCTTTCTCTCTCTCACTCTCACACTCTGTCATTATGCCATATGGCAACAGTGCCATTCCATTCACCTCTGTCTGTCTCTTCTTCAATCTCTCTTTCTGTTAGTTGCAAGTCTTTCCCAACTACACATCTTATTTTCTCTTCCCCTCTAAATCCTGTAAGTCTTCTGCCAGTTCTTCTTGAGCTATCCAAAAACATAAATATAAAAAGAAAAAACAATAAGAAGTGCTGGGATAATGAAATCTCCTTGGTAATTTAGGGCCTGTGTCCACCAAATGTGTTTTTCTGGCTGACAGCATCCTCAAACTATATTCCCCAGCACTTTCTCAGCGCTTCTCTCTGTGATTGTCATTGCTAAGTTAGAAAAGACGTCATGTTAGCAACAACAGCTAACTCAAATTGGATTATAACTAACTCCGACTAACAAATTTAATATACACACCTGATAATTTAACTTACACAATTACATCCCTCTCTGCATTTGTTTTTAATGTCTGGTCATGGTAATCCTTTAGTTTACTGTCAGGTAATAAAAGATTAGGCTGCCAGTTACTGCTAGTGTAGAACCCAGATACATCATTGTTGTTCGCAAGTTCTTGACTGTATGCCCCGCCCCTTGTTCCTTGATTATGGGCGTTGATTGGACGTTGAATGACAATTGACATCGACAAGGTAAGTGCTGTTCTAAAAAGTTGAGCAGATTTCAACTTGAAGCGCTCTGAGCACTGTGACAAAAAAACAGTGAGTGCCGGCGACACATTTGTCCCTGAGGGCACTAGGCACTGTGATCCCCGAAGCTCATTGAATTTGTATTGAAAATAGGCACTGCCAGCGGGAAAAAAACCATTTGGTGGACACAGGGCCTTAATGAAATGACCAAGTCTGCAGTTGATTTAAATGCCTGTGCATGACCTCCACCTGGTCCTCTCTGAGAGGCTTGTAGGCTTTAAGGCAAGATACCTCTGAGTCGGTGACCCTTTCAATGGAGGCAGTGACCCATGTGATGAAGCCAAAGCACTTCAATAAATATCATCGGTGACACAGTGCCCAGGCTGATTCACTGGAGCACTTAAGGTGACAGCATACAGCTCAGAGCACAGTACAGCTGTCAGTCATGATTTTGATAAAACTGACTCAATCACGGAGGAGAAAGTAGCAAGTGCTTCACTGGGTCAAATAGTAAATATCATTTACTATTCAGGTGATTCTCAAAGAAGTTGGGCAAAACTATTCAGAACAATTAGGAAGACAAGGACCTTTATGTTTTAATAGTAGTGTCACCTGAAAATAGTCCAAACTGAGGCACTCTGATACTTGGTTAATTTTTAAAAATGTATAAGCTACAGGTTGGACTATTTACAAATGACACTACTATTGACAAAGGAAAGTCCTTTTGGTCATATAATTTTTTAATTCATTTACTCAATTTCCTTAAAGAGCGTCTGTTACAGTTTTTCACAATTGCTAAAACTCAAATTTTGAAACCTTGCCCCATTTTCTCAAATGAACCTTGCCACATTAACACAATTGTCAAATGAAATTACAATGAAGCAGTTAGTAAACACTACACCAAAAAAGGAAAAGCACAATGTTCAGATGTGTATAATAGCATGTTGTTTTTTTTATAGGCCTGAAAATGCATTTTCAACTGAAAAATAGCACAATTCGGATGTATATGTATTGTACATAGACTAAAATTAAGTGGTAATATTACATTACTTGCTAAAATACTTCGAACATAAATATATTTTGGGAATGCAGTACAAATGAAAACTACAAGTGCTGTATACAGTGCTGCAAACAAGAGATCACTGGGCTTTATCATGCCTTTGGGTTTGGTCAGGCCACAGCACCTCATCCACATTACAAGCAATGATGTCCCTTGCCAGGTAACAGGGAAAGAATGCCCTGACGTGTCATATCTATCCTGGACACTGTTCCTGGCCTATGGCACAGGCCAATTCCATGGCCTCTAAGAAATTTCATAAATCGCTGTCAACCCATGGACAAGAACGTGATCTATAATGGTGACTCTAATTTGGTTAGCAGAAAAAAATCACTCTTCCTCTTGTTCTTCCTCTACCTCCTCTTCCTCGCTATGTCCCTCACTCGCTTGTCTCTGATTGGCAGCCATTTTCAAGCTGCAACCTTCTTGTGGCTCTCAATTGGCTTACATTGGTGGTGTCAGGTCATTGGAAATGAAGTAAACTCAGTTTTGACTCATTGTGCTTAACTACTGCCATGTGTGCTTTATTGATGATCAAATGGGGAGAAGAATGTTCAACATTTTGAATCACATGTGTCCTACACTGCAAAGTGCGTTTTGACAATGAGAATGTGTTTAGAGTTTTGCAAAGAGGAGTCAGTGAGTTTTGCAAATTGTGTTTTACTATGTAAAATGGTTTAAGGTATTGACAAAAGAGTGAGCAGTTGTGAGAAATAGCTTAAGCAATTGGGCAATTGGGCCAGCCAATTGGTTTTTGTGCTTTACCAATTCAGAAAAACTGTAATATTCACTATTTGACCAACTGAAGCACTTCATTTTCTCCTTCATGACTGACTCAATCTTATCAAATTCATGATTGACAAATCTGGTAGGCCACGGAGTCAAGCTAAGCCGTCAGCTGTTGGCCCAGCTTACTGCATCAGCTGGCATCTTAACTGACCAAATGAGCTGGTTGATCAGCTGACTACTTCTTGCTGCCTTGTTGGCTGAGACGACACCAGGCGCTGCTATTTAAACTGCTTGACAACATAGCTGTTCTCACCGTTGCTAATTAAACTGGTTGACAACATGGCCGCTCTCTTAGCAAGCCACTTTGCTACCCACGTCCTTCCCAACTCCACCTCATTATGTATCTAAATCACTTATCAACCACTAATCAATCACTTAATCAATGTCTGTTGTCACTAATGCTGCCTCTGGTCTGTATTTCTTGCGGAGGGGAATGTTCTCTGCCGCTCTCCCTGCCCTAGGCTTTTCATGTGGGTACAGGGAAGGGCAGGGGAGTTCCAGAACAGAGCCATACCACCACATGTAACTTTTGCATATTAATAACTTATTTTGACTTAAGTGGTGCTGCTAGTACTGGGTTGGCCAAAGCCTAAAAGACATTAATGGCCAACACATAGAACATTATGTTCTTGATCCACAAAAACACAATGACAGTTTGCAAAGCATATAACTGAAGGTTGTATTTCTCTCTGCATATTGCGAGTGTGCGAGTACACTCATTATATTTTGTGGTTGGCATCACAGTGCACCTGGGCTGTCATCGGTAGCTCATCAGCAACCGCAAATATGGATTTCCAGACAGCTATACTGCTTGTCTGCAGCAAAAACTGCTGGTGTTTTGCTCGCAGCTGTTGCTAGGGCATTTTAAAAATGTCACCAGGACGTGTGTCTCCCCCCCTGCCTGTGTGTTTTCCCCCCCATCAGGGGGGGCCTCAGCTGGGCCCCCAAGCGTGTCCGTGGGTCCCCTCCGACAGTGGGGAGAGACTCCCCTACACTTGTCAACCCACACACCCTCCCATTGACACACAAATACACACACATATGCCCAGATGTATACTGAGATGTACACAACAA
>CM059272.1:27811834-27816834 GCA_030347295.1 Setipinna tenuifilis
GGTCTGTGTGTGTGTGTGTGTGTGTGTGTGTGTGTGTGTGTGTGTGTGTGTGTGTGTGTGTGTCTGTGTGGTGCTCAGCATGCTGATGACCTATATCTCCCAGATCACACACTGCAGAGAGCCAAGCTGCCGGCTAGCTACCATTACAGCACGGAACGGACCCTACTTCCATTTCCCTCTCTCCATCTTTCCAACGCTCCCTTTCTCCTTTTATCTCTGCTGCTCTTAATGTATTCCTCTCTGTCTGTCTCTACATTTCTTTCTCTTTTTTTGTTTCTCTCTGTTTGGTTCTATCTGTTTCGATTCATGCATTTGTGTCCATGCATGTTCCTATGCTTCTTAGTCTCTGTGCCCTTGTGTGTATATATCATATACATATTTGTGTGTGTGTGTGTGTGTGTGTGTGTGTGTGTGTGTGTGTGCACGTGTCTGTGTGCAAGTGTCTGTGTCGGTGTGTGTGTGTGTATCTGTGTGTGCATTTGTCTGTGTGCATGTGTCTGTGTGCATGTGTGTGTGTGTGCATGTGAGTGTCTGTGCATTTGTCTGTGTGCATGTGTGTGTGTGCATGTGTCTGTGTGCGTGTGTCTGTATGTGTGTGTCTGTGTGTGTGTGTCTGTATGTGTGTGTGCGTGTCTGTGTGTGTGTGTGTCTGTCTGTATCTGTCTGCAAATGTGTGTTAGTAGTATGTGCAGAAATGTGCCTACGTGTTAGTATGTGTCAGACTGGGCAGCCATGCGGGGACTGATGCAGGGGGGGGGGGGGTGTCAGACAGATGCTGTAGTGGAGAATCCACCGGTGGTCAGTCAGCCTGCTGAGTCTGCTCAGTCTGCCCCCCCCCCCCCCCAACCCCCCCTCACCTTCACCCCCCCACTGCAGCTCCCCCCAGCAGCACTGCAGTGAACTGGCTTTTTTTTGTCTACAGGCAGCACAGGGGTAGCCTGGTAAACCAGCCCCTCGAACTTCACTTCGTTCTGTAGAGAGGGTCTGGCACTGCTGTACTGAGAAGCTCTTTTGATAAGCTAGCTAACGCTAAAGCTAACCCCCACACTTTCTCTGAAGCTTGTATTCATGAGGCAATAAACACACTCATAAAAGCTTACATTGAATTCATAAAGTATGTAAAACTATTCATAACTATTTATACATACTCATGACTGTACCCCTAAGATATTTTAATGCTATGTCGTATTCCAACTTCAAGTGGCACAGTGCATTATTCGTTAAAAAGCTTTACCTGCCTACGGGTGCAGTCATAAGTATATATTAAATAGTTATGAACACTAATTTCTGAGCTTTATGAAGGCATTATAACTGTTTAAGAATGTGTTTATAGAGTCTTGTGAATACAAGCTTCACAGTGTTACTGTGTAAGTGTCACTGTTAATGCATCTGATTAATACTGTGTGTGTGTGTGTGTGTGTGTGTGTGTGTGTGTGTGTGTGTGTGTGTGTGTGTGTGTGTCTACCCCTGTAAATCAGCAGGAGTTGAGAGCTGCATGGTAAGAGCCTTTAAGAATGTGTTCATAGAGTCTTGTGGATACAAGCTTTATAGAAAGTGTTGGCGTGGAAAGGCCTTTATGGAAAGGCCTGGCGTGAATCTGGGCCTGATCTGATTTTGATATGCATGAAACTTGCCCCATGGCCAGCTACTATCAATGTTCATACAAGAATAGGAAAGAAGAACTGTGCATCTATCTCAACTCTAAATTTAATACTGGATGCATTACAGCTCAGCTTAGCTGCAGCGCAATTTGGTGTCTGTCATCTGCATGACTCATCTGACAGTTTGCACTGGCAATGTTTCAGCAGTGTTTCCACATTGTTTCAACAGCCGAGCATCATGCTGTAGTACTGCATCATGCTGCCAACACCATGGCCTTTTTTGTCTTTGGCTCGCTTCCTTAACTGATTTTGTTGCCATTGCATCCTACATTTAAATACAAAGCCTACATATTCCAGTCCAGCTCTATGAGTTAAAGCTATTGGCATGTGTTTATACTGTACCTACGATCATCATAATTATTTTGCATATGCCCTTTAAATACACTGCCTAATAACAGGAGGTAATCAACACAGGCTGATTAGTGGTGATTAGTGCTTTCATATGAATACACGATCACCTGATTGCTTTCAGAAGTGCCTGAAGTGTGTTTTGATCATGGAGCAGAGTGCATAGCTGCTTTTCTGCTTCTCAAACAGTCTGAACACTGAAATGTGTCCTGTTTAGCAGGAGCCATGGCTAAAATGGAGGCTACTTTCTGAAGTGATGTCATTGCCTATGCAAGAGATGTAGTGCAGAGAGTCTAACTACTGCAATGAAGATACCTGTGTCTGGTGACAAAAAGAAGGAAAACAGTCTACTCTTTGTCGTACAGTATAGCAGTAATAAAGACAGACAATTTGGACACACAAGAAACATGATTGAATAAGGCTGTACATGACCCTAAGTGTATTGCTATCATGTTAGTGCTGCTTGAGGGATGCTTATTGCGTCCATCCATCTAGATGTGGGACTGGTTGTGTGGACAAGCGCTTTGGTTACCTGCAGTGGGCATGTCAGGAGCAGAATGGGACTCTGGGGAAGGGGAGGGGAGGTGAGGACAGGAAGATTAAAAAGTGCTTACCTCGCCACTCCAGCCCTCAAAGACGCAGAGTACCGCCAGTCAGCATTCGGCCCCTTGGACTGGATATGGACAGAGTGAGAGAGACATGGATAGAAAAGCCAGACGGACAGAAAGAAGGGATGCGGAGAGGAGAAGAGGAGAAGAGGAGAAAACAGAAAAAAAAACAGACACAGCAGGCTTGGTTAGATGTGTGTGCAGTGTGGCTTCATGAAATAGTCATGTTCCCTGTCCTGTCTCTGGCCTGCGCTCTGCTGTGATTTAAAGCCTGTCACTGACACTCAGTGGAAGCCGAAAATGGCGAGAGTCACAGACCCTTGAACACTCTCTGGGATCAAGACGAGCCGTTAAATGGAGCACAGCTGGTCACTAAGAGAGAACTGTGTGTGTGTGTGTGTGTGTGTGTGTGTGTGTGTGTGTGTGTGTTTAAAACTTTGTGCTTGGCTAATGGTGTATGTGTATGAGTTCAAGGCATCTCATTAATACTGTGTGTGTGTGTGTGTGTGTGTGTGTGTGTGTGTGTGTGTGTGTGTGTGTGTGTGTGTGTGTGTGTGTGTGTGTGTGTGTCTACCCCTGTAAATCAGCAGGAGTTGAGAGCTGCTTGCTAAGAGCCTATGAGCTCACAGAGGAGCCAACGACTGCCCCGCTAAATTACTACCACATCAGTCACACAACAGATGGGCTTCTGGGTAATCAAATCAGCCCGAGCCCTCTCCTCTCCAAGGCAACCACAACCCCCGCACCCACCCACAGCCCCCCACCCCGAGCCCAGCCTGTGGTTGGGGGCTGCACTCTGACAGTGACCCATATAGAGGATATAAGATACCCTCTGGACAGGGGGGCATTTGCAAGATGGCCGCCCATTTCATTTTTGGTCACTAACTGCAGGTTGATAAATTGACATGGAAGAAATGAAAGATCTTCTTCAGTCACGCACCTGCATGATACACACGCACACACGCACACACACACACACACACAAGTGCACATATAAATACAAACACACACACGCACATGTGCGCATGCGCACACACACACACACACACACACACACACACACACACACACACACACACACACACACACACACATACAGCCAGCCCTATGTGCCTCATGAATTTTTAATGGCCGCTTAAAAAAGATGACATCATCTCAAGAAAAAAGACAATGCCTTGTAACTGGACACCCACTTCCTCTTCAAGCCCCCCAACACACCCACACATCACCCTTCTCAACACACACACACACACACACACACAGCAACTTCCCCAACACACACACACAGCACCCTCCACAACATACACACAGCACCCTCCTCAACACACACACAAACACACACACACACACACACACACACACACACACACACACACACACACACCACTCCTCAACACACACACACTGCCCTCTCCAACACACACACACACACTGTCCTCCTCAACACACCCACACACCACCCTCCTCAACACACACACACAGCACCCTCATCAACACACACAGCACTCTCAGCAACACACACACAACGCCCTCCTCAACACACACACAGCACCCTCCCCACTGTCACCAAAAGGGAGAAAGGGACTGAATCAATCTCAAGGCTTCCGCATCAAGCCCCACATGTGTGGCAGATTCCCTGCGCCACTGCCTCTCTCCGTCTCTTCCACCTCATTACACAGCCGACAGCACAACTGTTTCGCCTCTTTCTCTCTCTCTTTCTCTATCTAGCTTTTCTCTCTCTCTCTCTTGCTCTCCCTCTCTCTCTCTATCCCCCTTTCTCTCTTTCTCTATCTCTCTCTCTATCTAGCTTTTCTCTCTCTCTCTCTCTTGCTCTCCCTCTCTCTCTATCCCCTTTCTCTCTCTCTTTCTCTGTCTCTCTCTCTCTCTACTCCACCTCTGCCTGAGCTCCTAATCTCCATTTTTGCCAGTCTTGTACGGTGCTAAACTTTAATGCTGTCAAAATTACAACTATTGAGATTATTTGGGTGCAGTTGTGGTAATGAGGGAGAGAGTCAGCACTGAAGAATCCAGTGTTGTTGTTTTGTTCCTCTTAATCACATCGTAATAAAAGTGGGTTGGGGCATAAGCATGGGGTTTGAGGCTTTAGCAAGTGGCCCAGATAAATTGGATAAATAATGTTCCTTAATCAGGTGAATTCAGTAGAGAGTATTGGCACACTAAGGCAGAACGAGAGAGAGAGGGAGGGAGAGGGAGAAAGAAAGAGAGAAAAAGATAAAGAAAAGTATATGGATAGACAGAAAGAGAGAGGGAAGGACAGGGAAAAAACAGAGATAGGAAGACTGAGATAGAGAGAGAGAGGTATACAGATAGAAACAGAGAGAAAGTAAGAGACAGAGAGAAAGACAAAGATTGAGAGAAGGAG
>CM059272.1:27821834-27831834 GCA_030347295.1 Setipinna tenuifilis
AGAGAGAGAGAGAGATGCATACAGACCATATCAAGAGTGTAGCATGCAGCAAACAGCATGAAGTTCACTGACTTTGGAGAAGTGGATTTCCATTCAGTGAGGCAGCAGGCATGCTGACACTGGAAGTGAGGGGATTTGGTTTGGTGGCCATGCATACAGATACACTGTCCACCAGCTAGAGGACAGGGAGGAGGAAGTCTACTCCCATCCCCATCCCCATCCCCATCCCTGCCTATGCCTGCCTCCATGCCATCCCAGCATCCGAATACCCCCATCCCCATCCCCATTCCTGCCTATGCCTGCCCCATCCCATCCCAGCATCCGCCTACCACCATCCCCATCCCCAACCCAGCATCCACCCTCCTTCCCTGGTCCCCATCTCAGTCTCCACCCTCCTTCCCTGGTGCCCATCTCAGCATGTGCCCTTCGTCCCTGGTGCCCAGATCTGATGACAGGCTGAAAAGGCACAGCAAACGCCTGAATCATCAGCCCCATGACAGGGACTTCACAGGCCTTCACGTTTGACAGTAATAAGAAGGGAACACCGGAAAGCAGGATAGAACAAGGACAGACACCTTCAAACACACACACACACACACACACACACACACACACGTACATGCACATGCACACACACACACACTCACAGACACACACACAGACCCACACGCACCCCTGCACACACATGCACACAGACACACACACACACACACACACACACACACACACACACACACACACACACACACATATACATACACACATATACACATACACACACACACACACACAGGCACACAGGTAGGAAAATACACTAAGGTTAATAATACCTTTATTCCAGTAGGCAGTCATCATGCCATTAAAGCACCATTAGGTAGACTTGCCAACTCTGCCAACCCAAATATGCAAGGATCAGCACATTACCAAAGTGCAGACCCTGGAGATGGGTGAGCCACTCAGGCACTGAATCTTACGGATAGATTAAAGAGAATACATTATGGGCATTTAAAAACCGCAACAATGCCCTAGCTGTATCAAGAAGTAATTATCTAACATCTTATTGGGGATGGTGAACCAACTATGCACAAGGTTGTAATGTAAGACATTTTTTCACCGTTGATAGATGCCAACATATAGTTTTTCACAAAGTCTGTGAACACAGTGACCCCGGAAGGGATTCATTCCCAGAGGCTGTGAGGATTTAGGACCAGAGATAACTTCAAGCACAAGCTAAAGTTTAACATTTTCAGTTCACGATTAATGAACCGATGCTTCATGTTCTAATATTATTCAAACAATAATTGTTGATAAATGCAAAAATGTCATACTCAAATATGCTTAAAGATTTTCTTGAAGAATGCCTACTGTTTTTCATGACTTTGTGTCATTTGACTCCTGTACCCAATCTATCCCCACATATTGATGCATCTTTCAGGGCAACAAGGTCATACTTTTATGAAGAAGAGCTCAAAGAACTGTAAAAAGGTGAGATCTGTACCTTCTCCTGCCTATGCAATCCCCATTGCCCTACAACACTGTTTACTACATTAGCCTACTTCACTACAATCCTGACAAGTTGTCTTCTTTGTTGAACTGATTGGTATCGTTAATGATAAAGAGGCATCAATAATTGCCTTCATTGTAACTGTAAATTAAAATGTATTTAATTATTTATATACAGTATATACATATATAGCTGCAGTCATCCACCTGCTTCACAGAATGGAAATGGCATCAATATTCAACAAGTTTACTTGCATTAATGACTTATGTCTCGAGGAAATATACAGTATGTAGGGCAATCCTTATATTTTATGGACCTACACCCATACCTCAGTGTCCATCTGGCTTCTGTTTTAATTCCGATGTACATTTCTGAGGTGATAAGGTGTTTTTACCTATTTCTCTCCAAAAGACTATTACTTTCATCCACAGGAACTCTGATATGGTTACCAATCATGATAAGATGCCTGTTTATTTACTGAAAATATTTGAAAAAATACTATTTGAATGTGGGTTCTCTGAACCAGACTGCTTGACACTGACACTGGCTGGCTAAGTCTTGCTTTTGGAGGTGTAGACACAAGTCACAGTAACTCAGGATGGCAGATTCTGCATAGGGTTTCCACTGTTATTTCCGACACTGTCAAACAATAGCCCTGATAGCCTGAAAACAAGCCAGCCTCATGTAATACACAACCATGGTCTCGACTGGTACACCCCCCCCCCCCAGCTGTAAAAATTGGAGGCTCAATGGGAAGGGAAGTAGGTCAGCACTTAATATTTCTGGCACAAAAGCCTCTTCTGCAATAAAATGATGAACGATGATGAACTCATCAGGCTTTCACCTGCAAACCGCTTTTCATGCTCACTGTATTATAAAATCAGGATTCAGGTAGGGAGGGCTTAATAGCAAGGATAAGTTTTGAGTTATAAACCTAGTGAATATGACCAGAAAATAATGTTATAAAATAGCCAAATACTACTACTACTACTACTACTACTAATAATAATAATATCAAAATAACTATGTGTACTATGTGACTATGTGTACTATCTGAGTGTGTGACAGTGACAGTGAGACTCAACTCTGAACTAGCATACTGTTGGGGCATTTTTGATTTGTGTGTGGAGATGACACACCTGCATCGCAGCATCTGGCACACTCAGCCTCCTCACGAAGCCGCTGCCGCCGGTGAAGAAGCGCTCGGACCCCCAGGTGCCACTGATGGGCCGGCCCGTGTTGTAGAACATGAAGGTGTCGCTGCCGGATGTGGCGGTCAGGCAGGTCTTGT
Source organism: Setipinna tenuifilis (assembly GCA_030347295.1). Taxonomy (NCBI): domain Eukaryota; kingdom Metazoa; phylum Chordata; class Actinopteri; order Clupeiformes; family Engraulidae; genus Setipinna; species Setipinna tenuifilis. The sequence goes on from CM059272.1 coordinate 27,824,630, forward strand.
AGCAGTAGGTCTTGGTCAGCGAGCCGTTGCCCCGCACCTCGATGTAGTGCGGCTCCACCTTGAGGTCTCGGCGGAGCACCACGTTGTTGTTGGGCTGCCCGCCGCCCCCACCGCCGCCGCTCGCTCCCACGGTGGCCGAGCCGCCATCTTTGGGCGTCTTCTGGGACACGCAGCACGGGGAGCAGGAGCCAGGCTGCGAGCAGTAGGCGTGGCAACGCACAATAGCCAGCACCACTACGGTGACCAGGAACACGAACGTGGTGGCGCTCAAGGCCACGATCAGGTAGAGGGTGACGTTGGACAAGTGCAGCGGGCTGTGCGGGCGGACGATGCGCTTGGGGTCGGGCACCACCTTGGGCGGCACCTCCAGGATGGCCACGTTGATGGTGGCGGTGGACGAGCGCACGGGCAGGCCGTGGTCCCGCACCAGCACCGTCAGGGTGAAGGAGGTGGAGTTGTCCTCCAGGATGCGCCGCGTGGTGCGCACCTCTCCCGTGTGCTCGTGCACCTTGAACAGGTCCAGGTCGGACGCCTGCTCCAGCATGTAGATGAGCCAGGCGTTGGGGCCCGCGTCCGCATCGTACGCCACCACCTTGGTCACCAGGGCGCCCGGGTCGGCATTCTTCAGGACCGTCTCCGTGGAGCGCGTACCGTTGGCCGGCGGGTTGATGATCTCCGGAGTGTGGTCGTTCTGGTCCATCACGTAGATGTAGATGGTGGCCACGCGACTCAGAGGTGGAATGCCCCCGTCCTGAGCTTTGACCTGGAAGTGAAACTCTCGTAGGGACTCGTAGTCAAACGAGCGCAGGGCGTAGGCTATACCTGTGTCAGGCTTGATGGAAACGTAGGAGGTGACGGGGATGCCGTGGTTGTTGTCGTTGAGCACGGTGTAGGTGATGCGGGCGTTCTCGTTGACGTCCGAATCCAGGGCCTTGACGGTGCAGAGAGAGGCACCTGGGGCATTGTTCTCAGGCACATAGACAGTGTAAGAGGTTTGCTCAAACCTGGGAGGGTTGTCGTTTACGTCAGCCACATCCACCTGGATGGTCTTCCGAGAGGAGAGAGGTGGAGTGCCTCCATCCGTGGCACTGAGGGTCACGTTGTACGCCGCCGTCGACTCACGGTCCAAGAAGGCTGAGGTTACCAGGGTGTAGTAGTTCCGAAAAGACTTGATCTTAAATGGCAGGCCAGGCTGGATCTCCAGGCTCACCTGCTTGTTGGGGCCCGAGTCCCGGTCGGTCACGCTGATCAACGCCACAACGGTGTCGGCACGAGCGTCTTCGCGTACCGGGCTGGACATTGATGAGATGACAATCTCAGGCACGTTGTCATTCACGTCGACCACCTCCACCACCACTTTGCAGTGGGCTGCCACAGCAGCAGGTCCCTTGTCCATGGCTTGAATGTACATCTCATAGGTGGTGGTCTCCTCATAGTCCACATTGTTCTTGACACGGATCTCTCCTGTGTTGGTGTCCATGGAGAACATCTGCCTGACCCTCTCAGGGGTGTAGCTACTAAAGGAGTAGAACACCTCGCCATTTGTGCCCTCGTCCAGGTCCGTGGCATTGAGCTTGATCACTAATGTGTCCTTAGGCGAGTTTTCGAGCAGCTTTACTTTATACACAGAACTGTCAAACACTGGCACGTTGTCATTCGAATCTAGAACACGAACGTTAATTTTGGCGGTACCTGTCAAGGCCGGAGAGCCACCATCTGATGCTGTCAGTATTAGCTCGTGGTAAGGCGTTTGCTCGCGGTCCAGCGGCTTTTTGAGCACGAGCTCGATGTGCTTGCTGTTCAGGGATGGCTTGTTGGAATCGAGCGCAAAATGCTCGTTAGGGCTGAGGCGGTACTGCCGAACCGAATTGGAACCCACGTCAGGGTCTTGGGCGTGCTCGATAGGGAAGCGAGATCCCGGCAACGCCGATTCTGTAATTTCTAACTGGTATTCATCCCTTGGGAATTGCGGCGCATTGTCATTCGCATCCAGTATCTCCACCTCAACATTGTGCACCTCAGACGGATTTTCAAGAAGAACCTCGAAATTCAAATGACAACTGCTGGAATCGCACAACGCCTCTCTGTCGATCCTGTCATTGACAAATAACCTGCCGCTCTTATTAACATCGAGATACCTCTTGCCGTTGATAGAGGTTACCTTAATCTTTCGGGTGGACAGCTTTCGGATATCCAACCCCAAATCCTGTGCGATGTCACGTACAACCGCCCCATTTTCCTGTTCCTCTACGACTGAAAACTGTATTTGTCCACAAGCAAGGCCACAAAATAATAACAGTACCAAAAAACAAAGAGGCACATGAATATCTATGCAGTTACATTTCCCGGCAACAGCCATTGCAAGATCATCGGGTCCGCAGACGGATTAAATACACCTTCCCGTCTTCTTTAATTTGCAGAAAATTACCTCCGACCACTGCATCAAAGTACACCGAGAGGTTTTCCATTTATGTGCAATACCTGAAAGGTATCCGTTCCGACTTCAGTGTGCATGAATACCTCTCAGTTGCGTCCATATTTCCTTTGTCCGTGAAGTCTTTTTTTTTCTCCTCTCTCTCTCTCTTTCTGCGCGCCGCTGACGGGTGTGTTTCCCTTCCACTGGTGCTGCATATCTCTTGCGCGCGCTCGTTCTCGTTCTCACTCGCTCTCGCTCTCCCTTTCTCTCTCTTTCGCTGACTCCCACCCTTCCTGCTTCACATCCAGCACCCCTCCCTTTCTCGTCTCACTCTCTTCTTCTCCTCTCCTTCCATGGATACGCGTGATGGTGTCGATGCAGAGCGGAGGGGAAGGGTTAACTGTAGTGTGCCTTAATAAACCAGGCTGCTTTTAGCGCCCAGGAATGAACAGCGACCAAACTGGATGTATGCGAAGCTTTTCTCTGGCCGCTTAGAATTGAGCAGGTATATTAGGACATAATACTGCGCCGAAACATGTCACGGCTGCAGATGCAGAGGCGGAAAACAAGGCAGGGTTACAGGTCCCGTCTCAGCGTGTGAAATATGGCATATTTGGAGACACTCTTTGCTGCTCCACCCCCCATTTTAACATCAGCAGTGGAGCGACCTGATAAATGGGTGGGTTTGCCCTTTCTTTGTCATTAGGGGACTTATACAATCGCTCCATGCTTTGGCACAAAATCCCGCAGTAAAATTTAAAAAGTGTACTGTTGGCTAGGTTGGCTAATATTAGGTTCAGTATTAGAGTCATCGCCATCTGCGAGCACTGTTTAGATTCTCAGTGGTAACATGGTGCTCTTTCCCCCTCGAGCTGCTTTTCCTCAATGCTTATGCGGTACACCTCCTCACTGGTAGTGGCACGCCCGAGCCGAGCTGACGTTCACGCGCGCACAGCTCTCTCCTCCAGAGCAAACTCTGTCGGCGCGAGCACCCTGAGTGACAGTGTGCTTATGAGGCCAAGAAGCTTCTCGCGGTGTTCCATATTTTTTTCTTGAGCGTCGGACAAGCAGGCAATTTCTTTAATCATCTTCATCATCACAACAACACTGTGTCAAGGGTTAGACGCCAGACAGACCGAGGCGACTCACTGAGGCGTGTGTGCCGCAGGCACATTCTCTGCTCAGCCATCAAAATAAACCAGACTAAGTTTATCAGTCACTTTAAAATTGATGACAGAGTGAGGACTTTAGGTTGGTGTTTAAATCAGCTCAGACTGGTGTATGTGACCTTCTGATAAATGTTATCTATTCTTCTTTTAACTCTAACATTATTACTATAATAATAATAATAATAATAATAATAATAATAATAATTATTATTATTATTATTATTATTATTATTATTATTATTATTATTATTATTATTATTATTATCAGTAGTAGTAGTAGTAGTTGTAATGGTGGTTGTGGTGGTACTAGATTATTGTCTTTAAGTGCACACATGTGTAAATGGCCTTTCCCAATGACGTCTCAATTTTATTCCACGACCCCAAATAGAACTAGATTAATGACTGACCTAGTTGTTTGTGAAAACGGCAGAAATAATGAGCAATTCTCACGGGATTCAGGGCACGTTGAGAGCATGCTGGTATTAGGTAAAAGGTCAAGACATGTATGGGAAACTTAAATAAACATAGGCAAGTTAATTCTCTATCATAAAAATATATGATGAATTGCAGAAAACAGACAGACAGACAGATAGACAGATAGACAGACAGACAGACAGACAGACAGACAGACAGACAGACAGATAGATAGATAGATAGATAGATAGATAGATAGATAGATAGATAGATAGATAGATAGATAGATAGATAGATAGATAGATAGATAGATGGACAGAGAGATAGAAATTAGGAGTGTAGAAAAAATACACCTGTGCACATCCACCTGCTTCCTCCTGTGGTGGAGATGCAAATGCATTGATATTGATAATCTCTTCCCCAGAGCTGATCAATAGGTTTGATATTTCCCATGAATAAACACATCATTTAATATTTCCCCTTCAATGAGCAAACACAAGAAGCCAAAATGACATAACGAGACCGGAGGCATTTCAATCCCCTCTTAATCAAATTAATGTTTTTTGAGAGAAAGTGCCAGGGCTGGGATTGCAATATTTCCACACCCAATAGAAAAGTCTTGATTGAGCGTAGAGTTTATAAGTCTCAAGCACACTGGACGAAATAGGTAAGTCTTTGCAGTCTTTAAAGCACTGCATCAAAACTGAGCCCACAGTGCTTTTTTTTCTTCCAACCATCGTAATGAGGTCAGTTTCTCATTCAGTGAGCACAGGGCCATTTATAAATCAAATCTCTGCATGCGGTCTCTGCCAGGGGGACACACACAGAACATTTCAAAAGACACAATGCCCGACTGTTGTTTCCCCATGGACACATCTCATGGCGTTAGCCCCGAACGAATCCCCAGTAACATCATGTTACAGCAGCATTATGTCGAACAGAAATCAGAATTATTCATAGGGAATGATGAATAAAAAATGCTCAATGTACACCAGTCCAGACAAGTCGCTACACACATTTGATTCAAGATGGCAGACTCCCTGAACTGTGGTGTGTGTGAGTGAGATTGCCAAGCAGCCGTGACATTTACAGCAGAGAGTTAAGCCAGTGGCACCTGCTCGTTCATATTTTCATCTGATAAACACCAGGCACGGGTGTAATCCTGTCAATTACACACACCACCGATCCACACGCACCTGCCTCACACTGGGCCCCATGCAACACCCAGCGCACACGCACACACACACACACACACACACACACACACAATCTCTCTTTTTTCTTTTTTTTTCTCTTTTTTTCCTCTGTGTCTGTCTGTCTGCCTGCCTGCCTGTCTCTCTCTCTCTCTCTCTCTCTCTCTCTCTCTCTCTCTCTCTTGCAAAAAGGTGTTGGCCTATCTGTTTAACAGTACATCACTGCATGAGAGTCCTGTGGGAGAGAATCCTGATTGCCCCCCCCCCCCAAAAAAAAAGAAGAATGAAAGAAAGATAGAAAGATAGAAAGAAAGATGTAATGAAGTGACCTGATAAGTGATCTGCCAGCAGATATTACGGAGCAGCAGTGTTAGAGTGGTGTTTTTGACTCAGCACTGCTTTTATCACAGCATGGGGAAATGTGACTAATACACCTGACAGTAAGACTAGCAAGAAGAGAGACAGAGAGCAGTGCACACACAAGTGTAGTTACTCACATTCATCAGTGTGTGTGTGTGTGTGTGTGTGTGTGTGTGTGTGTGTGTGTGTGTGTGTGTGTATGAGGGTGTGAGGGTGGGTGTGCCTGTGTGTGTGTATGCATATATGTGTGCTTGAGTAAATGCTTAAGCATGCAAGTCTTTAAAAAAAACTTCATCTGTCAGCCTGCCTGCCTGTCATTTAGTTCCTCATCTCTGTCAGAAGTTAAAATATCATGACGTAAATATCTACACCCGTATATTTTACTCTGGGTAACATGTCGCTTTCGGGCGCTTTGCTCTTCTGACCTTTGACCTCCACCCTTGGACCACCCCTAGCTGCTTCATGGTCACATTAGCAGCTAAGGGGGTTTAACCTGAAGCCTGTAGCACAACATTTTGAATGTCTTTCGATTAATAAGTCCGATATTATTTAAGTTGTTATTTTGCTATAATTTATATGGTGTGGTTTTAAATTTGAACCAACGCTGTATTACTAAGAAAAAAACACGACTGTTTAATGAACAGGGATTTAAATGGCCATCAAAATCATAATCGTAAACTTAAGGACCTTTCCTGGACATGTCACGTATTTCAACCAATCACGTTTCAAGAAGGACCCATGAAGTAATATCATATCCTAAAGTTTAACCTATCTGGTAAACTTAAACTTTGTGGTACCGACAGGCCCCATCCTGGAGTTAGTCGCGGGCAGCAGGAAGTGATTCCCGAGCTGTGCGGTGTCACGGAGCTGCCTTATGTAAGTATGGCAGATTTAGGCAGAGGGGCGCTCATCCGGGACTGCTGACACACACACACACACACCACTGCAATGGCAGCGCCCTCAGCAAGGTTACACATGGCTAGAGAGTCTGCCGCAGCCCGCTCTTGGCTCTCTCCTTCTCTCTGCCCTTATCTCTCTCCTTCTTTCCTTTTTTCTCTATCACACACTCTCATTCTGTTTCTCTCTCTCCTTCTCTCTCTCCTTCTTTCTCTATCACACACTCTCTTTCTGTTTCTCTCCTTTTCTTTCTCTCTTTCTTTCTCTCTTTCTCTCACTCTTTCTCTCTATCCCTACCTCCATCTAACATTTACATCTTTACATTCCTCACATCTTTCATGCCTTCTGTCCCTCTCACTACCCCCCCCCTCCTGCCTTGCCTGGTCCATACGCTTTCTCCTTTTCCTTCATCTACTTCACCACACCCAACCAACCCATCCCAAGTCCACCATACACACACACAACCTATTCCACACATTTACACTTTCTCTTACACACACACACACACACACACACACACACACATACACACACACACACACACACACACTCACTTCTGTTTCCATTGCTTTGTTTTTTGCTTCAAGAAAGTATACCTCCAGCTAAAACGTCTATGTAATGGTGGTATTACATAACACTACCTATTAAGCAACATTTTCTATAATACTGTACCATTCATTGCTTACTCTGTGTTCCTCTACACATCTGTTAGCTTATGTCGTCCTTTTTGTAAGTCACTTTGGATAAGAGCGTTTG
>CM059272.1:27839334-27886834 GCA_030347295.1 Setipinna tenuifilis
GTCTAGTTAAAGACTACATGCTATGGGTAATTTTAGCTTTTAGATAGCTTACTGTTGCAGTAATAAAATTTGTATGCCCTTTTGAAGTTGAAGGCCTAGATTATAGGCTGACCAACCTCACATCAAAGTCAATGTTTTAAAAGGGCATACATTTCCCCACATCAGCCTCAGATTTAATGAGCCTATCTGGGATTAATTTGATCCATAATTGATTTCTCAAATTAATAAATGATGGTAATAAAATCGGCAATCAAACAAGTCATAAAGCATTTTTTGTCATCCTACTATGGAAGCTTTAACTTCTGCCAGGAACTCTGTCATGCCACTGCGTTCATTCATTCATTCATTCATTCATTCATTCATTCATTCATTTACATTACATTACACTTAGCAGACGCTTTTGTCCAAATCGACTTTCAAAAAGGACGACATAAGCGAACAGAGGTGTAGAGGAATGCAGAGTAAGCAGACTACCTTCATACATACAAGGAGATGCATGTGCCTTGGTAAGTTTCCCAGAGCAGGGACACTACAGACACACATGTACTTCCTACACAGGTAGAATTATACAAGCATGAGGCACCTAAGGAAGAGAGTTGGTTTAGTGATTGTTAGTTTTGTTAGTGTTGTTAGGAAGGGAAGCAGTCCATGTATTCATTCATTATGTCTAAACAATCCCACACACACAGACATGAACAGACATGTGTTTAAAAGGACTTTACTAATATACCTGTGCTACTTCAGTCCTCAAACAGTGTGCACCATTGTGCTAATGTCCCAGTCAGGATAGCACTTTCACTTCAGATTGTGTAACGCTGTATGTGTGCCATCACCCCCACCACCACATCCAGCAGGGCTATACTAAGCCGTAGCAAGGCATTGTCTAGTGAAATGTTCATTTTAACAGCAAAAGGTTTTGAGAAAATGTTCACGTTTCGCTTGTCCAAGACACTTCAAACAAACAGCACACATTTGTCATTGTTATTACACGGCACAGCACAGCACAGCATAGCACACAGTGTACACAACAAAATTGACTCTGCATTTAACCACACACACAAGCAGGCAGGACAGTACCAGGCACCATATTGCTTGCATATACCGCCTCCCCAAAATACAGGCCTACTACCAGTTAGTCCCGAAGATGCAGAGCTGAGATAGCTTGATACCAATGTGACCTAAGACCTATATCAAACATTATGCTATTCAATTGCCCCACCACATGGTGGCAGCACCAACTACATTGTGTTGACCTGTAAAGTACTGAAAAAGAAATGAGGCTTGTCCCTTACTAAGAACTCTCTGATAATTCAGGCAAGATATGTTTGTGCGTATGTATCTTTCCAAACTGCTGTTGTTGTAAAAAAATGTGTTAAGAGTGAAACAAACCTTATTGGTAAATGTAACCAGAAACAGTCCAGCTTTGAAAGAGCTGAAAAAGTAAACAAGCTACATGCAAGCTTGACCTGATAGCAGCAAGTTCTCTCATGGGAAGAACATTAATGGATAAACATAGCCACAAAGTGTTTGTTTGTTTGTTTGTTTTTTAATTAAATAGCGCCACACATATTTTACCAGCTAATGTGAAATGAAACCAAGGAGATGGACCTTGTTGTTTTCAATATGACCTAATCTTAAAAAAAGGTTTAATCAAGCCTGATCTGAACTGTGGATCTGAATACTTCTTGTCAAACACTGGGTTGAAAGGGACCCATGTATGCCATAGGTGAGGACTGTGAGCTAACAATGGGGTTCCATGTTCCATATGACCACAGTAGAATTCCACAGTAGAATTCCAGAACAGGCTTTACTGTCAAAGTCTTTGATGGGAACACCAAGTAACACAGTCTAGGTCTCTGTGCAGCCAGAAAGGACATGGAAAGGTAAGTTAATACAAAATGCCGTGTAATCCTTCTAATTCTATAATGTTAAAATGTTCTCAGCCACAGACATGCATTTTCTACAATCTTCTGCCATTCATTAGGTTCAAAAGTGCTGTGTATAATAGGAAACCAAATGTCTGTTTCACATTTCTGTTGACACTAAAGCTGTATAACCACAAACCTATCTGTGAAAAGGTTTAATGCTTTGTCGTACCTATTTGAACATAACAAATCAAAACTATCTGCTGCTTCTTAGAGGCTGAAGTAGATATCTGTTCCTGCATATACAACCCCTTTGAGTGTCATTAGCCAGGTTGTAAAATACTTCAGACAGATGTAATGAAGACCAAAGGGGTCAAGTCATTTGAAAGCATAAGTAAGGACAAGAATTCAAAATAGATTCCAAATAAACCAACCAGATGCTTATGGAAAACTCACTGCCAAAGCCAGCATCCAACATAGATATCACCTGGTGAAGGGGGACACCCCTGTTCTTATGTCACCCCAAAATCTACGTAAGATACAAACGGTAGCCTATACAAAATACAGGATGTATTTCTCATGAAAACTCATGATAGGAAGTGCAAGTATTTCAAAACCCTAACCCAGCCATGACCACTGGCCGGACTGCCACTAATGTACTTTTCAGTTTAACCATTGAGCAGAAATCTGCTTGAGAAGAGGCTCGTGGCAAGGGGCTTGGAGGGCCTTGAAATTGGCCACTCTGGCATGGGATTAAAAGTGCCCTTTGTTGCTCCCTGTTACAAAGCACTAGTGTTTGCAGAATTGAGTAGTCCATTTGTTTTGCAATTTCTGTGGGTTTTGGATTACAACTGCATACACAAATTGAAACAGTAAAAATATCTAAGGTGTCGTCACGGAAAATATGTATTCTGTTTGTCTTTAAGGATTTAGTGTTGTGCTGTACATTGTTATGTATTGTGTTTTGCTGTACATTGTTATGTATTGTGTTGTGTGTTTTCCCCCTGTGTAATCAGAGCACCGAGTGGTGCCAACTTCGCCACCGTTCACTTGTGAAGTCAAAGTGCTGATTGACACTCTTCTTCTGTCTCACAGACTTTAAATCCCTTTGACAGTTCTGAGACCACATTAAGTTGAATTATGTGTGTGAGGGGCATTTTCAAGTGAGAGTGTGTCCATGCTAATGTCAAATAGGTCACCAAGGCAAATATTGGACATCAAGTGATTCAATGCATCATTCAATGTCATGCAAATTAGTGAAGTTAAAAATGTTATCTTACTGAGGGTGTGTCATGGGCCTGTGAAAGCTAGCATCTAATTAGTTAGGTCAGAACTAGCCAGTTACTAACCCTCAATATACTTAGCATGTAATACTTAGCCAACACAATAACAAACCTGAACATTGACCTCATGCATTGTTTGTGGCACTTCCATGAGATGTAATGACCAGGCGGTAGTATAGTATTAATCCATCCATTTAAACGAGCACCTCTAATTTGATGATTGCAATACAGTTCAAGTCTGCTATTTGGATGGCCACAAAATGAGACATGTTTTTGGTAGTAGTGACACAAACACGCACATTTATGCAGAGTGGGTTGGCCCAGTGCATAAAAGCAGTAGGCTAGTACATACAGTCAGAAAACTCCACTTTTTCTCTGTCTTATTTCCTCAGCCAGACATATAGACAGCTGGATGCTCTATCACATTGGCTCACAGTGCTGCCCCCATTGCAGGCCATTCCTGCACTGCATGTCTTACATGTGTCTTCTTGATATCTGTCCTTTGCATTGCTGACTGAATCTATTATTGGTGCGCTTGATTAGCTTAATACAAATGATATGGCCAATTAGTCAATTAGTGTTAGATGGCGTTTAATTAGGCGCACATGGAACCATGACAGATGGAAGATATGCAAAACAGAGAGTGGTCTGGGAGCCCAAATTAGAACGCCTCTTATTAAATATTTCCTTCATTAGAGTGCTAATAAGTGAGGAAATATCTCTGTTCTCTCTGTTCTATACTGTTATAAAGAGCTTCGTCGAGACTACACCTAAAATAAACTTATATTTTTAGTAATGCCATGCAGTACTTGTATCTATACAAACTATGGCTTACCTTCTGGGGAGTAGGAAGTGTCTGCGTCCGTTTACACGTGTCTTCTCCATCAATACTTATTAGGTCCCCATCCGCAGGCGCAAACGGGGATGGCAACACAATCACGTCACTCTTGAGAGTGTCTGAGCTAAAACACACGTCATACTGCTGAGTAGTTTTAGAGTAAGCCCAACTCCCGTCCGGGTGAGTGGTGACCATGGGGGCGCTGCAGCTGCTGAAAATACCGTCAGTCCTGTGGCACTTCACCGCTATTAAAGTGATGAGACTTACTAAAAAAATCGCTGATACTGACAAAATGGCGACAAACAAGTAGATATGTAGGTCAGAAAATCCCTCATATGTAAGTGGAGCTTTTCTGAGGGTTGTTGGCATATCAACTGCACTTTCAGACACCACAACATCAATTGAAACAGACGCAGAAAGAGTAGGTTCGCCGTGGTCAGACACAGTAATGATCAGTGGGTGTGCTTTCAGGTCATTGTCACTCATTCGCCTCTTTGTTCGTATTTCTCCAGAACTGGTTCCGATTCGGAAGAGGTTTGTTCCTTTGGGTTCTGAAATGTGGTAAGACAGCAGCGCGTTGTAACCAGAGTCTGCGTCTACAGCCCTGATCTTGGCCACAAAGTAGCCCGCTTCAGCAGAATGGGGGATGTTCTCAGAGTTAACGGAGCCTTGGTCAGAATAAGGCGGGAGAATAACAGGGCTGTTGTCATTTTCATCCAGAATGAGGACATGCACAGTCACGTTACTGCTTAACGCTGGAACACCAGAGTCTGTAGCCTTGGCTGTAAAATCAAACCTTTTCATTTCCTCGTAGTTAAAGGACTGCAGGCTGTATATTTCACCGGTTATGTAATTAATGTTCAACAACGACGATATAGGAATACCACCACGTCTATCCTCAAATAAGGAGTAAGATATCTTAGCGTTTTCTTCAAGGTCTGGATCGTAAGCACTTAAAGTCAAGACAGTACTTCCAATAGGAATGTTTTCCTTAACTTGGACGTTTATGAAAGGCTCTGGGAAGCGAGGGGTATTATCGTTAACATCAGAAACTTGAACAACAAAATTACTGGAGGTGGAAAGAGTGGGGGACCCATTGTCAGTGGCTGTGATGGAAATGTTGTAACTAGAGTCTTTCTCTCTATCTAATTGACCATCTACCACCAACGAATAATAATTTTCATAATTAGACTCAAGTTTAAAAGGGACATTACCATTGACAGCGCACTGAATTTCCCCATTTTTTCGACCATCCTTATCTGATACTGTAACCAAAGCAACAGCCGTGCCAGATTTGCTATCCTCACTAACAGTGTCAAGTAGTGGTGTCACAGATATTTCCGGCGCATTGTCGTTCACATCTACAACCTCCACTAAAACTTTGCATTGTGAACTCCGTGGTGGATAACCCTTATCAGTTGCTTGAACTCTTAATTCAATTGCTGGACTTTCCTCATAGTCCAGCTGTCCTTGTACCGTTATCTCTCCTGTTTCTGGTTTCACACTGAACATCTGAGAAGTTTGTAAATTCCTCTGCCCAACTAAAGAATACATGATCTCGCCATTGACACCCTCATCTGCATCAGTAGCAGTGACAGATGTTAACACCGTCCCCACAGCAACATTCTCTACCACCTGGACTTTATAAAGTGATTTACCAAACACAGGGTTATTGTCATTTACATCCAACACTTGTATTATCACATCTAAACTCCCAGACTTTGGAGGTTTACCCCCGTCGACAGCAGTCAGAACAAGTGATATAGCAGATTGTTTCTCTCGATCTAATGGTTTCTGAAGCACTAACTCTACCGATAGAGCATGCCCTGCCTCATTCTGTGCCTCTAAAGCGAAGTATTCATTCGGACTTAGAGTGTAGCTTTTAAGTGAATTACTTCCCACATCGAGATCCTCTGCCACGGGCAGATGTAGTCTCTCTCCAGGACTCGCGTTTTCGGTTATATTTAAAGTCTGAGTACTGATGGGAAATATTGGTGCATTGTCGTTAACGTCCAAAATATTAATCTGAAATCTATATAAATTGTGTGGGTTTTTAGCCAGCGCCTCTATTTTCAAGGTGCACTTGCTGTTCGCCCCACAGATCTGCTCTCTGTCGATTCTGTCGTTGACAAACAAGTCCCCAGATCTTACATTCACATCGAAATATTTTTTGCTAGACCCGGATACAATCTGAAACATGCGCGACTCCAGTTCTTGTACATTCATGTTCAAGTCCTTTGCTATATTTCCAATTACTGTCCCCTTGCTCGACTCCTCCGAAACAGAATACACAGCCTGACCGAAAGACAGGTCCCATAGCCAGACAAGCAGTAGAATACAGGTACATACGTGTCCTCCAGTCATAACACCCATCGCTTTGCTGCTTTTCTATCAATACGGGTTTACCAAGACACAAGTCTCACACTGCACGAATGTCCGTAACCATTCTCTTAGATGACAATCTTTTCTGTATGTATCTCAACCTTACCCACAAAGATGCAATAGGCTAGAGGCGGAGTCTATACTAGTATTCTGTTTCTCAATCACGGTCTAAAGTGACACCATGTGGCGTGTTTGTGCTGCTGTAAATTATTTGGTAAAATGCCAAACGTCGGGGCATTTAAAAGTAGTTAAACATCCTGGTAAAAGACGGCTTATCTCACGTGTCAGTGCAAGTCAAAACGTCACAAACTACACCCGGGTCCTTGATGAGCATATATGCATGGGCTGCTGAGAAAATGGGCTAGATTGCTTAACTGTAGCCTACTGGATGTTGTTATGGAGACGAAAGAAATATGTAAAACGAGATGGATGTTAGACGTGTAGCTAAAAGGCTCAGCATTATCAGTATCAATACAGTAGCCTAGTTTTGTTTGAAATGGTTTTGGAGTTTTAGATGTTTGTTGTAAAAAGTCAGTGAGGCAGCCTACATGATGTAGCCTACACCTTGATAATAAAAAATCTCGTACGTCAAAAAAAAATATGACACATTTTACTAAATATGAGAAGGGTAGCCATCAGTTACAACGTTGGTTTCTTGTCGCTGTCCACTGCTGTGGTGCTGAAACTAATATGAACTATGCACGCTTCTCTCGTCAGTGTTTTTCACGCTACTGGTTGTTTAGTCAAGTGTGTCCCTGTCGGTGGTAGAGATGGTTAGTCATTGCCATTAGGTCGTTAAGGTGTTACATGCATTTGTTTACAACTTAAAAAGTGGTGGCAGATGTCGCAGACCGCCAGGAATATTCATAGACTATTTGTCCCTTTCTTAATAGATGATGTGGGGAAGCTTGCAACTGTTGCCTAATATTTTACGATTTGGAGGAGTGGAGGAATATTACAGTGAAGCACCTTGAAAATAATGCTAAAAACTTAAAGAAGTGAGTACTTTTAGACACAGGACTCGAAAAGGGGGTAAGTGTTTCCTCATTGATTTGTTGGTTAAAGTTAAGAAGAATGCTGTATGCTGACTCTTAGTCACTATGCTGTACCAAAAAAGTATCCAAACACATACTTTATAATCTTTAGCTGTTTCGAAAATGTCTCTAGACAAGTAATTGTGGTAGTGCTAACAATTTGAAACAAATACAATAGGAAAAAAGATTTTTAGTGGTAAGAATCGTTTCCCTTATAAAAGTCCCATTTTTAGTACAGTGACTTGACGATAATTTCATCGCCATCGAGGGCCAAGTGCTTAGTCAAAAGCAACGCTATGCCCTACCTTGTGAGTGCTGGGGAGACTCTGTGTCCGTGCAAAAGTGTCTCCTCCATCAATACTGATGAGTTCAGCGTCTGCAGGTGGAAACGGTGAGGGAAACACCACCACGTCACTCTTGAGAGTGTCTGAGCTAAAACACACGTCATACTGCTGAGTAGTTTTAGAGTAAGCCCAACTCCCGTCCGGGTGAGTGGTGACCATGGGGGCGCTGCAGCTGCTGAAAATACCGTCAGTCCTGTGGCACTTCACCGCTATTAAGGTGATGAGACTCACTAGGAAGATCACTGTCACTGCAATAATGGCGATGAGCAGATACAGATTTAGATCCGAAAATGTGTCCTCAATAAGTGGAACTTGTTTGAAAGTCGTCAGCTTGTCCCCTGTGCTTTCTTCAACCACAACTTCAATCGACATAGAAGCAGAAAGAGGTGGCTCACCATTGTCTGTCACTGTTATAATGAGAGGGTGCGTTTTTAAGTCATTGTCACTCATTCGTCTCTTAGTCCTTATTTCTCCAGAACTGGTTCCGATTCTAAAGAGGTTCGTTCCTTTGGGTTCTGAAATGTGGTAAGACAACAGCGCATTGTAACCAGAGTCCGCATCTACAGCCCTGATCTTGGCCACAAAGTATCCCGCTTCAGCAGAGTAGGGGATGTTCTCAGAGTTAACGGAGCCTTGGTCAGAATAGGGTGGGAGGATGACAGGGCTGTTGTCATTTTCATCCAGGATAAGAACATGCACGGTCACATTACTACTTAATGCAGGAACACCAGAGTCTGTAGCTTGAACTTGAAAGTCAAACTTTTTAATTTCCTCGTAGTTAAGGGTCTGCATGCTGTAAATTTCGCCATTTAGAGAATTAACATTAACCAACGTCGACAAAGGAACGTCACTTCTTTTGTTTTCAATTAATGAATAGGATACTTGGGCATTTTCATCAACATCCGGGTCAGAAGCACTAACTGTCCCTATAAGTGTGCCAGCAGGGGTGTTTTCCTTGAGGTATACATGTATCATAGGCTCTTGAAAACGTGGGGCATTGTCATTAACATCAGAAAGGTATATGGTGTAATCACTAGTGCTGGAGAGAGGCGGACTACCACCATCTGTAGCTTTTATAGTGACATTGTAGTGGGAATTCATTTCTCTGTCCAGTGGTCCATTTACCACTAAGGAGTAATGATTTTCATAGTTAGACTCGAGTTTGAAAAGAATGGTATCTTTAATTGTGCACTGTATCTCTCCGTTTTTCCCACCGTCTTGATCGGAGACTGTAATAAGAGCAACAGCTTTTCCCGGCGTTGTATCCTCTTTCACCGTTTGAACTAAAGGTGTAACAGTTATTTCTGGTGCATTGTCATTTATGTCTATGACCTCTATTAATACTTTACTTTGCGAGTTACGTGGTGGAGAACCTTTGTCTTTTGCTTGGACTCGCAATTCAATAGCCGGGGTTTCTTCATAATCTATTTGTCCTTGTGTGTATATCTCTCCGGTGTTTGGAGTTATGTTGAATTTGTCAAAAGCTTTTGAATTTCTGTTTCCAACTAAGGAGTACTCAATTTCACTGTTTACACCGTCGTCTGCGTCTGTGGCGGTTACGGTGGCTAGTCTCGCTCCAAAGGAGACATTTTCAGTCACCTGAACTTTATAAAGTGTTTTACTGAAAACAGGATTGTTATCATTTACATCAAAAACATTTATTATGATGTCCATGCTCCCAGATTTGGGGGGTTTACCTCCGTCAATCGCAGTCAGAACGAGATTTATAACAGGATGTTTTTCTCTATCCAAAGATTTCTGTAACACTAATTCAGCGGTCAAACCTTGCCCAGCGTCACCCTCCATTTCCAGAGAAAAATATTCATTGGGACTCAGCCGGTAGACTTTTAGGGAGTGAATTCCTGTGTCTGGATCTTCGGCAGCCGGCAGATGGAATCTATCTCCACTATTGGCGCCTTCTGTGATGTTTAACGTGAGGGCTTCGAATGTAAAACTGGGTGCGTTGTCATTTATATCCAAAATGTTTACTTGGATTCTGTACAGATTGTGGGGATTTTGAGCCACGGCTTTTACTGTCAATGCGCACTTCAAAATGCTTTCACAGATCTGCTCTCGGTCAATTCTCTCTTTCACAACCAGTTCTCCTGTTGTCAGCTTAACATCAAAGTAGTTAGCGGTAGATCCAGGCACAAGATGAAACATGCGTGATTCTAGTTCTTTGACATTAATGTTCAAATCCTTTGCGATATTCCCAACTACAGTTCCTTTGCTCACCTCCTCTGAGATGGAGTACGCGACCTGACCGGATGACACGTCCCAGATGCAAAGGCATATAATCCAGGTTTGTGCAAATCTTCTATAGACCTTATCCATCATCATTATTGCTTTCTAGTCGCGATTTCAGATACTGTGGTCCAACGGTAAGTGAGGTCCAGACCATATGTGTTTTAACAGCATAACGCAGTGGATGTGGATCCCATGTTTGTCATGCTCGTACTCGACTCTCCCTGTTGGTGGGATGCGATAGAGGTGGAGTCTCAACATGCAGTTAAAAACTCCACTGTCGCGGTCTCCAGCGACACTTGGTGGTATGAATTTGCCACGGGAGAAAGTTTACAAGCAGATACATTAAAATACGCGTTAACGGTGGGTGTTTACATTTGATCTATTGCTTTGTAGAAGCCGTGATGCGTATAATTTACTAAAATTTTGTGTTGGCCTCCTATATAACTGACATTCCATGTGATAGGCAGCGTAACTCATCTGGAGGAAAACAGTCGCTGTCCACACTGGAGGTACTGAAACCAATAGTAGTGTTTTCCTCGGTAGAGCTGTGTGTGAAAACATACTATTATTATTGTTATTATTATTATTATTATTATTATTATTATTATTATTATTATTAATTTATCATTAGTAGCAGTAGTAGTAGTAGCACACTGTATCTGTGTCATTTTCATCTTCATGGGAGTCATCCACAACAGTGTTTCGAAATATTCAATGTGATTTACTTGAGCATTTAAGCATGACTTGTACTGGTAAATTTTACACGTTGCATAGCCAAACTCACCAGGGTAAGTAACTAATTTGGCCACAATTAATTAGACTCAAAAATCGAATGGTTACTTGTTAGTTATGGGGATAATGCCTGGTTTCATACCAGTGTCGTATGGTTTTACTGCTAAGAACACAATGTTACCTTTCCACCAGCCAGGAGGTAATCTGCGAGACATTTCAAATATACAATTATATATTGGATTTGGTTGGATGCAGCAGTGAATGTGTTCAGGCACAATCAGCCTAATCACTTAATGAGGCATAGGCCTAAGTGCATAACAATGATGGTGATAGCAGTCACACAAATGAAGTACAATGTACTTAGCAACGACTAATGACAGCTTTTCTGCTGTCATTTCTAACATCTGCTAAGGTATGAAAGCTCTTGTCTTTTAAGTATATAGTGGTCGAGGATGTGGATCCATGAAGCACATTAGTATAGGCCTAATGGCAAATGTCACTTGGGCTACACAGAGAGCTTGCCAGTGTTTATGCTTTGTGGGACCTCAGCCTTGACTTAAAAACAAAACAAAAGTTTCTGTAGTTCTGTAGTTTGTCATTATGATCATTATTATTTTTTATCGTTGTTGCTGTTGTTGAAACTGTAACATAGCAAAGACAACAGGACGTTGGAGCCAATACACTTTTAGTACAAGGCCTACTGACATATTCGGAAAACAACGCTCTGCCCTACCTTGTGAGTGCTGGGAAGACTCTGTGTTCTTGCAAAAGTGTCTCCTCCGTTTATACTGATGAGCTCCGCTTCTGCAGGTGGAAATGGTGACGGGAAGACCACCACGTCACTCTTGAGAGTGTCTGAGCTAAAACACACGTCATACTGCTGAGTAGTTTTAGAGTAAGCCCAACTCCCGTCCGGGTGAGTGGTGACCATGGGGGCGCTGCAGCTGCTGAAAATACCGTCAGTCCTGTGGCACTTCACGGCTATTAAAGTGATGAGACTCACTAGGAAGATTGCACATACTGCAATAATGGCGATGAGCAGGTACAAATTTAAATCTGAAAATGATTCATCGGTTAGTGGTGCGTGTCTCAGTGTTTTCTCCACGTCCATAATGCCCTCAGAAACCACAATATCAATAGACACCGTCGCTGATAGGGAGGGTTCTCCATGGTCGGACACCAGAATGATGAGAGGATGCGCTTTTAAGTCATTGTCACTCATTCGCCGTTTGGTTCGAATTTCTCCAGAGCTGGTTCCGATTCTGAAGAGGTTCGTTCCTTTAGGTTCTGATATGTGGTAAGAGAGCAGCGCGTTGTAACCAGAGTCTGCGTCTACAGCCCTGATCTTGGCCACAAAGTAGCCCGCTTCAGCAGAGTAGGGGATGTTCTCAGAGTTAACGGAACCTTGGTCAGAGTAAGGCGGGAGAATAACAGGGCTGTTGTCATTCTCATCCAGGATAAGAACATGCACGGTCATGTTACTGCTTAATGCAGGAACACCAGAGTCAGTAGCTTGAATTTGAAATGTAAACGTTTTCATTTCCTCGTAGTTAAAGGACTGCAAGGTGAATATTTCACCACTATCAGAATTGAGACTGATAAACGAGGATATAGGAATATTACTTTTAGTATCAACCACAGAGTAAGACAACTTTGCATTTTCATCGAGGTCAGGATCATAAGCTGTTACAGTCGTGATAAGACTTCCCACGGGCATATTTTCATGTATATAAACACTTATCTGAGGCTCTGGGAATCGAGGTGCATTATCATTAACATCAGAAACATAAACTGTAAAGTCGCTAGTGCTGGAGAGAGGGGGGCTCCCACCATCTGTGGCTACGATGGTAACATTGTAGTGCGAATATTTTTCTCTGTCTAAAGTTCCATCTACAACTAAGGAGTAATAGTTTTCATAATTAGTCTCAAGTTTGAAAGGAACTTGGCCTTTAATAATGCTCTTTATCTCTCCGTTTTTACCTCCATCTTTATCAGAGACTGTAACTAAAGCAACCGCTGTCCCAGGCTTTGCATCTTCCTTAACCATTTGCAGTAGAGGAGTTACCGTGATCTCAGGTGCATTGTCATTTATATCTATGACTTCCACTAAAACTTTACATTGCGTGGTCCGAGGTGGACTACCCTTATCTTTAGCCTGTACACGCAGCTCTATTGCAGGATTTTCCTCAAAATCAAGCGGGCCACTTATGATAATCTCACCACTGTCGGGGTTAATAGAGAACAGGTCAGAATTTTTCGAATTGTCATGATCAAGTAATGAAAACACAATTTCGCTGTTAACACCTGTATCTGCATCTGTTGCGGTAACTAAGAGAATCTTGGTTCCAACCGTAACATTTTCAGGCACTTGCACTTTGTAAAGCGTTTTACTGAAAACAGGGTAATTGTCATTTATATCCAAAACATCAATTTTAATATCTAAGCTCCCCGATTTAGGAGGTTTGGCTCCATCGATGGCAGTCAAAACAAGATTAATGACTGCCTGCTTTTCGCGATCTAAAACTTTCTGTAAGACTAATTCGGCAGATATATGCTTCCCTACACTCTGTGTATCCAAAGAGAAATAGTCATTTGGACTCAGTCTGTAGCCTTTTAA
This sequence comes from Setipinna tenuifilis, assembly GCA_030347295.1. NCBI lineage: Eukaryota > Metazoa > Chordata > Actinopteri > Clupeiformes > Engraulidae > Setipinna > Setipinna tenuifilis. The sequence goes on from CM059272.1 coordinate 27,852,677, forward strand.
AGAGTTACTTCCCGTGTCGGAGTCTTGTGCTGCGGGAAGGCTGAACCTCTCTCCTGGATTAGCAAGCTCGGGAATGTTCAAGGAAAGAGAAGTGACAGGGAAAACAGGTGCGTTGTCATTTACATCAACAATATCAACTTGGATTCTGTACAGACTGTGCGGATTTTGAGCAACGACTTCTATTTTCAAAGAACATTTCGTATTCCTCCCACAAATCTCGTCTCTGTCGATTCTGTCATCTGTCACCAAATCGCCGGTTTTCATATTTATCTGGAAATACTTTTTGTTAGGTCCGGAAACGATTTGAAACATACGGTTCTCCAGTTCCTGTGCATTGATGTTTAAGTCCTTCGCTATATTTCCAACCACCGTCCCCTTGCTCACCTCCTCTGCGATGGAATAAACAATCTGACCGGAAGACACGTCCCATAACGCGAGAAACAGAAGTAATGTCCATTCATAGCGAATGACCTCTGCAGTGCTCATCTTTGTCCTCAGCTTCTGTACGAGTCCAACTAGTAGATGTCAACGAGAAGAAAAGTCAAGCGTCGTTACTTTTAATGCGGTTTACAGTGAAGATATTGGAAGAGACGAGGTGCCTCGCTCTCACCATCCTCATTCAGTTACACCTCTTCATGTGATGCGATAGAGGTGGAGTCACTAAACAGTCTGCACTCTCACAGTCGTGGTCTGTGGCGACACTCTGTGGATTCAACTCAAAACTCATCATGTTCAGTGTTCCTACTTCTCTACGGCAAAGTACACAATACTGCCAAATAGAGACAAAACAAAACACATATTTTTGTCACAGTGCTGTGGCAAAAAAAGACCTATAGGTATGTTTTACCACAATTCTGTGGTCGTCTGTGGCTGTGTCGGATGTAGAGCGTTTCAGTAATTCAAAAAAGTTTGAGTCGCTGTCCGCTTAGCTGGTGCTGAAAACATGATCTGTTTCTTTATCAGTCTTTGCGAAAAGTTTCAGACTGAACCTCTCAAACGGACTAGGTTCATGGTAAATACTACTGTAGAGTGAAAGAGGGAACTAATCCTGGCCGACAAGATCAGACTGAGCTGTGTCTGGTATATGCCACAGTCCTATTCGATATAGGGACGTGAAAAGCGAATGTATAATTGAAATGCTAAATTTTTAAATTCACGGAAGCATAAATACTTTAAATAACAATCCTACCGAGTGCATAGCCTTCTTGTATCGTTAGCTACTTAGTTAGTTACTTCTAGCATCTAATGCATATAGTGTTGATATACTGTAAACATTTTGAAGTAGTTCCGAGAGAGAGAGAGAAACAAATTAGCCATATAAATACTTAGTCCAGCATGGAATTAATATTCCATTCCAATAGCAAACGGCATTGTAAACAAACATCCTACCTTTGTCGTACTGGGAAGAGTTTGGGTCTGTCTGAATGTGTCTCCTCCATCAATGCTGATGAGTTCAGCGTCTGCAGGTGGAAACGGTGAGGGGAACACCACCACGTCACTCTTGAGAGTGTCTGAGCTAAAACACACGTCATACTGCTGAGTAGTTTTAGAGTAAGCCCAACTCCCGTCCGGGTGAGTGGTGACCATGGGGGCGCTGCAGCTGCTGAAAATACCGTCAGTCCTGTGGCACTTCACCGCTATTAAAGTGATGAGACTCACTAGGAAGATCACGGTCACTGCAATGATGGCGATGATCAGGTACAAATTTAAATCTGAAAATGATTCATCGTTTAGTGGTGCGTGTCTGAGTGTTTTCTCCACGTCCATAATGCCCTCAGAAACCACAATATCAATATACACCGTCGCTGATAGGGATGGTTCTCCATGGTCGGACACCAGAATGATAAGAGGATGCGCTTTTAAGTCATTGTCACTCATTCGCCGTTTGGTTCGAATTTCTCCAGAGCTGGTTCCGATTCTGAAGAGGTTCGTTCCTTTGGGTTCTGAAATGTGGTAAGAGAGCAGCGCGTTGTAACCAGAGTCTGCGTCTACAGCCCTGATCTTGGCCACAAAGTAGCCCGCTTCAGCAGAGTAGGGGATGTTCTCAGAGTTAACGGAGCCTTGGTCAGAATAAGGCGGGAGGATGACAGGGCTGTTGTCATTTTCATCCAGAATGAGAACATGCACAGTCATGTTACTGCTTAATGCAGGAACACCAGAGTCTGTAGCTTGAACTTGAAATGTGAACTTTTTCATTTCCTCGTAGTTAAAGGACTGTAAGGTGAATAATTCACCACTATCAGAATTGAGACTGATAAACGAGGATATAGGAATATTACTTTTAGTGTCAACCACAGAGTAAGACAACTTTGCATTTTCATCGAAGTCGGGATCATAAGCTGTTACTGTCGTGATAAGACTTCCCACAGGCATATTCTCCTTCACATAAACTGTTATCCGAGGCTCTGTAAATCGTGGAGCATTGTCATTAACATCAGAAACATAAACTGTAAAGTCGCTAGTGCTGGAGAGAGGGGGGCTCCCACCATCTGTGGCTACGATGGTAACATTGTAGTAGGAATATTTTTCTCTGTCTAAGGTTCCATCTACAACTAAAGAGTAATAGTTTTCATAATTAGTCTCTAGTTTGAAAGGGCTTTTATTTTTGAGGATGCTGTGTATCTCTCCGTTTTTACCTCCATCTTTATCAGAGACTGTAACTAAAGCAACCGCTGTCCCAGGCTTTGCATCTTCCTTAACCATTTGCAGTAGAGGAGTTACCGTGATCTCAGGTGCATTGTCATTTATATCTATGACTTCCACTAAAACTTTACATTGCGTGGTCCGAGGTGGACTACCCTTATCTTTAGCCTGTACGCGCAGCTCTATTGCAGGATTTTCCTCAAAATCAAGCGGACCATTTATGCTAATCTCACCACTGTCGGGGTTAACAGACAACAGGTCAGAATTTTTCGAATTGTCATGATCAAGTAAGGAAAACACAATTTCGCTGTTAACACCTGTATCTGCATCTGTTGCGGTAACTAAGAGAATTTTGGTTCCAACTGTAACATTTTCAGATACTTGCACTTTGTAAAGCGTTTTACTAAAAACTGGGTAATTGTCATTTATATCCAAAACATCAATTTTAATATCTAAGCTGCCCGATTTAGGAGGTTTGGCTCCATCGATGGCAGTCAAAACAAGATTAATGACTGCCTGCTTTTCGCGATCTAAAACTTTCTGTAAGACTAATTCGGCAGATATATGCTTCCCTACACTCTGTGTATCCAAAGAGAAATAGTCATTTTGGCTCAGTCTGTAGCTTTTTAAAGAGTTACTTCCCGTATCGGAGTCTTGTGCTGCCGGAAGGCTGAACCTCTCTCCTGGATTAGTGAACTCGTTAATGTTCAAGGAAAGCGAAGTGACAGGAAAAGCAGGTGCGTTGTCATTTACATCAACAATATCAACTTGGATTCTGTACAGACTGTGCGGATTTTGAGCAACGACTTCTATTTTCAAAGAACATTTCGTATTCCTCCCACAAATCTCGTCTCTGTCGATTCTGTCATCTGTCACCAAATCTCCGGTTTTAATATTTATCTGGAAATACTTTTTGCTAGGTCCGGAAACGATTTGAAACATACGGTTCTCCAGTTCCTGTGCATTAATGTTTAAGTCCTTCGCTATATTTCCAACCACCGTTCCCTTGCTCACCTCCTCTGCGATGGAATAAACAATCTGACCGGAAGACACGTCCCATAACGCGAGAAACAGAAGTAATATCCATTCATAGCGAATGACCTCTGCAGTGCTCATCTTTGTCCTCAGCTTCTGTACCAGTCCAAGCAGTAGATGTCAACGAAAAGAGAAGTCAAGCGTCGTTACTTTTAATGCGGTTTACAGTGAAGATATTGGAAGAGACCATCCTCATTCAGTTACACCTCTTCATGTGATGCGATAGAGGTGGAGTCACTAAACAGTCTGCACTCTCATAGTCGTGGTCTGTGGCGACACTCTGTGGATTCTACTCAAAACTCATCATGTTCAGTGTTGCTACTTCTCTACGGCAAAGTACACAACACTGCCAAATAGAGGCAACATAAAACACATATTTTTGTCACAGTGCTGTGGCAAAAAAGATCTATAGGTGTGTTTTGCCACAATGCTGTGGTCGTCTGTGGCTGTGTCGGATGTAGAGCGTTTCAGTAATTCAAAAAAGTCTTAGTCGCTGTCCGCTTAGCTGGTGCTGAAAATATGACCAGTTTGTTTATCAGTCTTGCGAAAAGTTTCAGACTGAACCTCTGAAACGGCATAGGTTTATGGTAAATACTACTTTAGAGTGAAAGAGGGAACAAATCCCGGCCGACAAGATCAGACTGAGCGGTGTCTCGTATGCCATAGTTCCATTCAATATAGGGGTGTGAACAGCGAATATGCAATTGAAATGCTACATTTTTAAATTCAGAGGACAATAAATGATTTAAACAACAATCCGACCGAGTTCATAGCCTACTTGTATCATTAGTTCCATGTTATTTCCAGCATCTAAAGCAAATAGTGTTGCTTACTCTGAACATTTGGAAGTAGTTCAGAGAGAGACAAACAAATTGGCCATATAAATACCTTGTCGAGCATTGAATTAATATTCCATTCAAATAGCAAACTGCATTGTAAACAAACATCCTACCTTTGTCGTACTGGGAAGAGTTTGGGTCTGTCTGAATGTGTCTCCTCCATCAATACTGATGAGTTCAGCGTCTGCAGGTGGAAACGGTGAGGGGAACACCACCACGTCACTCTTGAGAGTGTCTGAGCTAAAACACACGTCATACTGCTGAGTAGTTTTAGAGTAAGCCCAACTCCCGTCCGGGTGAGTGGTGACCATGGGGGCGCTGCAGCTGCTGAAAATACCGTCAGTCCTGTGGCACTTCACCGCTATTAAAGTGATGAGACTCACTAGGAAGATCACTGTCACTGCAATAATGGCGATGAGCAGATACAGATTTAGATCCGAAAATTGTTCTTCGTTTAGTGGTGCGTGTCTTGATATTTTCTCCACGTCCATAATGCCCTCAGAAACCACAATATCAATAGACACCGTCGCTGATAGGGAGGGTTCTCCATGGTCGGACACCAGAATGATGAGAGGATGCGCTTTTAAGTCATTGTCACTCATTCGCCTTTTGGTTCGTATTTCTCCAGAACTGGTTCCGATTCTGAAGAGATTGGTTCCTTTGGGTTCCGAGATGTGATAGGACAGCAGAGCGTTGTAACCAGAGTCTGCGTCTACAGCCCTGATCTTGGCCACAAAGTAGCCCGCTTCAGCAGAGTAGGGGATGTTCTCAGAGTTAACGGAGCCTTGGTCAGAATAAGGCGGGAGAATAACAGGGCTGTTGTCATTCTCATCCAGGATAAGAACATGAACAGTAATGTTACTGCTTAATGCAGGAACACCAGAGTCAGTAGCTTGAATTTGAAATGTGAACTTTTTCATTTCCTCGTAGTTAAAGGACTGTAAGGTGAATATTTCACCACTATCAGAATTGAGGCTGATAAACGAGGATATAGGAATAGTACTTTTAGTATCAACCACAGAGTAAGACAACTTTGCATTTTCATCGAGGTCGGGATCATAAGCTGTTACAGTCGTGATAAGACTTCCCACAGGCATATTCTCCTTCACATAAACTGTTATCTGAGGCTCTGTAAATCGAGGTGCATTGTCATTAACATCAGAAACAGAAACTGTAAAATCGCTAGTGCTGGAGAGAGGGGGGCTCCCACCATCTGTGGCTACGATGGTAACATTGTAGTGCGAATATTTTTCTCTGTCTAAAGTTCCATCTACAACTAAGGAGTAATAGTTTTCATAATTAGTCTCAAGTTTGAAAGGGCTTTTATCTTTGAGGATGCTTTGTATCTCTCCGTTTTTGCCCCCATCTTTGTCAGAGACTGTAATCAAAGCAACCGCTGTCCCAGGCTTCGTATCTTCTTTCACCTTTTGTAAAAGTGGTGTCACTGTTATTTCAGGTGCATTATCGTTTACATCCATGACTTCTATTAGGACTTTACACTGTGTAGTCTTTGGATAGTAACCATTATCTTTTGCTTGTACACGCAATTCAATGGCTGGATTTTCCTCGAAATCAAGTGGACCATTTACCAGTATTTCCCCAGTGTTTGAGTTTATAGAGAACAAGCCATAGCTTTTAGAATGTCCATGCCCAACAAATGAATAGACTATTTCGCCATTTACACCACTGTCTGCATCTGTTGCAGTAACAGAAATGATTTTGGTGCCGGAAGTAACATTTTCGGGTACCTTCATTTTATATAGTGTTTTACTGAAAACAGGATTGTTGTCGTTCACATCCAAAACATTTATTTTAATATCTAAACTGCCAGATTTCGGAGGTTTGCCTCCGTCAATTGCAGTCAACACCAGATTGATGTCTGACTGCTTCTCTCGATCCAAAGCTTTCTGCAGAACTAACTCAGCGGACATACTCTGCCCCCCTTCACTCTGTGTATCCAAAGAGAAATAGTCATTGGGGCTTAGTCTGTAGCCTTTAAGAGAATTGCTTCCTGTGTCGGGGTCCTCGGCTGTGGGGAGACTAAACCTTTCTCCCGGATTAGCGTTTTCAGTGATGTTTAAGGTAAGCGAGCTGACGGGGAAAGTGGGCGCGTTATCATTTACATCCAAAACATTTATTTGAATCCGGTAAAGACTGTGAGGATTTTGAGCTACAGCTTCCATCCTTAGAAAACACTTCGCATTCGAGCCGCAAATCTCTTCTCTGTCGATTCTCTCATTCACAAACAATTCCCCAGTTTTTCCGTTTATCTGGAAGTATTTCTTATTAGAACCAGACACGATCTGGAACATGCGTATCTCCAGTTCCTGGATGTTAATGTTTAAGTCCTTTGCTATATTCCCCACCACTGTCCCCTTGCTTACCTCTTCCGTGACAGAGTATGAAAGCTGACCGGAAGACACGTCCCATAAACAAAGAAACAAAATGAATGTCAGTTCGTATCCTCTAATAGTTTTCATCGTTGACCTTTGCTCCAACACCACCTCTTCTGGTACCAGATATTCATGAACAGTAAGGTCCAACTTCGGTTATTTTCTGTGAAGGGGAACAATCGTGTTCAGAGTAGGGGACTTTCGCTCGTCATGTTCTCACTGAGTTCAGACACTGTGATGCAGTAAAGGTGGAGTCTAACACATCAAAGCTACATAACCGCGGTCTATAGCGACACTTTGTGGATGCTTCTTACAATAGTTACTACTCCTCATTTAGATAAAATTACACACAACGAAAACCAGTATTACCAATATTATTAAATACATGGTATAACGAGAATAAATGGCAATTCACTAGCACACATGCATAATTTCTTAGTGACGTGTGTCCAGAAGTGGAAAAAGTAAGCAGAAGTCTCAGTCTTGTGCTCTCCCGCCTGCGCTCTTAAAGGTCATTTCAATAATAAGCTCATCTAACCTGCCGAAGAGGTACGTTAATTATGATCAGATGGTTCAGTGCATTGGCTGGAACAGTTATGGGGCAGGACTTTTTCTGTTTGAACCCGGGGCACCTCTGCAGACCTCCAGAAACTTTCCTCAGTCTCTTTTCGCTGTCCAGCCCAGTGGTGCTGAAACGCCTTTAGCTTGGGCCACTAACAGGATGGTGAAACGCATTTGTTTAGGGTGGTTAAATGTCATGGAAATAAATGGCAGTTAACTTGTAAAATATGTTAACATCACAAAAGCACAACTTTTTCAATATATGTATTTAGCAAAAACTCCAAGGTTGAATCCATTTTCTGGCATGTAATATTGTCATTAGTGTGGGTTAAGCGTGGCATGAGTATGATTGACATGGGCGGTTCACAGGTGATAAGATCAGGTGGGCAGTATTGTTTAAATCGACATTTGCAACTGTGCATAACAAGGATGTCTATATGTAAATTATGGTGAAGATTTGCGTTTGTAAGGAATTAGAAATGAACGACGTATGATATAGGACAAAAGGCAAATCAAAACAAAAAATGTGACATGGCAGTCACTGCATAACATACAGCCAACCACTTTAAAACATTTTTTTTTCTTGTCTCTTAAAAGACAAGCTGTTTCCATCAGCAGCAGCACAGGAAAGAACGTTTCAAGGAGCACGATTCAATGTGAAAGTGCAACTGAAAGTTACAATTCATAATACTGTATCCCTTTAACCAAACGAGTAGGATGAAACTGTGCAACTGTGATTCTACATCCAACACCCACTGGAATAAACATTTTTAAGTACATTTTTAGTACATGGCAACATACGTAGATAAATCTGGGCCAACAGCTAAGAAATTGATAAGACAGAGTCACACTATGCAAAGAAATAATGTACTGTGAAACAAACTGACCAGACGTTGAGCTTCTTGTAAGACGCCACAGCAACAATATTCCATCTGAACTGTTTTAATCACATCACATACCTTCTGAGGAGTAGGAAGTGTCTGCGTCCGTTTACACGTGTCTCCTCCATCAATACTGATGAGTTCAGCGTCTGCAGGTGGAAACGGTGATGGGAACACCACCACGTCACTCTTGAGAGTGTCTGAGCTAAAACACACGTCATACTGCTGAGTAGTTTTAGAGTAAGCCCAACTCCCGTCCGGGTGAGTGGTGACCATGGGGGCGCTGCAGCTGCTGAAAATACCGTCGGTCCTGTGGCACTTCACCGCTATTAGAGTGATGAGACTCACTAATAAGATGACTGTCACTGATATAATAGCAATGAGTAAATACAGATTTAGATCTGAAAATTCTTCTTCTTTGATGGGAACGTTCTTAAAGGAGGACAGTATATGACTTATGCTGTCATCAACTACAACTTCAATAGACACAGTCGCCGAGAGTGGAGGTTCTCCATGATCAGACACCGTGATGACCAGTGGGTGTGTTTTCAGGTCACTGTCACTCATTCGTCTTTTGGTCCTTATTTCTCCAGAACTGCCCCCAATTCGGAAGAGATTGGTGCCCTTAGGTTCAGCGAGGTGATAAGAAAGCAGCGCGTTATAACCAGAGTCCGAGTCTACAGCCCTGATCTTGGCCACAAAGTAGCCCGCTTCAGCAGAGTAGGGGATGTTCTCAGAATTAACAGAGCTTTGGTCAGAATAGGGCGGGAGGATGACAGGGCTGTTGTCATTTTCGTCCAAAATAAAAATGTTTATACTTGCACTGCTGCTAAGCGCAGGTGTTCCAGAGTCGGTGGCTTGGATCACAAATCTGAACTGTTTAGTTTCTTCAAAATTAAACGATTTCACACTGTATATCTCTCCTGTCGCTGAGTTTATACTGATACAATTAGACAGGGGTTTGTCGTTGCTATTTACATCTATAAGGGTGTATGTGATATCTGCGTTCTCTTTAATGTCTGCATCTTGTGCTGTCACTTGTATTATTTTGTCGCCAACAACACTGTTCTCCTTAAGGTAAACATTCATTACAGGCTCCTGAAATCTGGGAGCGTTGTCATTTACATCAGAAACATGAATAGTAAATACACCTGAGCTGGACAAAGGTGGGCTGCCTTCGTCTGTAGCTGTAACAGTTACATTATATTGAGGAGTGCTCTCCCTGTCCAATGGTCCGTCGACAACTAAAGATAAATAGTTATTGTAAGTCGACTCCAGTTTAAAAGGAGAAGAGTTTGTTATCTTACAGTGCACTACCCCGTTTTGACCAGCATCTCTGTCAGAAACGGTAATCATAGCCACGGCGGTTTGTAGCTTGGCGTCCTCGGGTAATGTTTTCAGCAGTGGTGTTATTGACAGTTCAGGTGTGTTGTCATTTAGATCCACAACTTCAATTAAGACTTTGCAGTGACCGACTCTGGGGGGATTTCCTTTATCCATTGCTTGAACTCGGAGCTCATATGCTGGAGTTTCCTCAAAATCAACATGTCCAGTGACAGTTATAACCCCGGAATCAGGATGAATTGCAAATGGTTGTTTTCGCTTTACATTCCCTTGTTTGGCCAGCGAGTAGATAATTTGTGCATTTTGACCTTCGTCGTCGTCAGTTGCATTTACTGTAATTACAGAAGTCCCAAAGGATGCATTTTCAAGCAGTTTAGTTTTATATAGTGACTTCCTGAAAGTTGGTGTATTGTCGTTGACGTCAATAACGTGGACAGTGATATCCAGTTTTCCCGATTTGGGAGGTTTACCCCCATCGAGAGCAGTTAAGACGAGGTGAATTTCGTGTTGTTTCTCTCGGTCCAATGCCTTCTGTAGTACAAGTTCAGCTGACACACCTTGCTCGTCGCTTTTTTGTACATCCAAAGAGAAATATTCGTTCGGACTAAGTTTGTATGTTTTTACTGAATTGCTGCCAATATCAGCATCACCAGCCATTTGCAAAAGAAACCGGTCTCCTTGAAAAGCGAGCTCTGTTATGTTTATTGAATACGATGATACCGGGAAGATTGGTGTATTGTCGTTTATATCTAAGACATTTATATCCACTTGACTCATATATGTAGGACTATGCGCAATAACCTCTATCTTTAGAGAACATTTTAAACGATCCGGGCACAGCTCATCTCGATCAATTCGGTCGTTAACCATCAGTAGTCCAGTCTTTAAATCTACCTTAAAATACTGTGAATATGGTCCAGGGACAATCTGAAACATACGTGATTCCAGCTCCTGGACATTAAGATTAAGGTCCTTTGCTATGTTCCCAATAACAGTTCCCGTATTCAACTCCTCTGTTACCGAATACACTGTCTGACCGGAAGACACATCCCATAAACAAAAAAGCAGTACAGTCTTAATCAGGCGACATTTCACATCAAGAGAAAGGTCCATTGCGGCTTGACTTCTATTTTACAAACGCTCTGCCCACGAATCGTCACATGAACAGCCCAGACTGATCTCTGGGAACACTGGGAAGCACGCTATGATAGAATGATTTGCTTAGCTCACCTTCTATTGCGGAAATACTCTCAAGTGTAGCAGCTACAGTCTGCAGCGACATCTTGTGTTTTTGGCATGCACCTAACCATTCCAGATAGCGCGAAAACTGTTTGAAAACAATTTCAGTATCAGACTTGACGTTTATTACCTTTATGTGTTTGCAAAGCACGCTGAAAACCAAATAAAGATTGTTGTATTTGCTGAAAACATTAAGCATAGCTACGGTATACTTTTGAAAGTGGCTTCAAAGCAACATACTCTCATTTTAACACTGGGAATAAAACTGGTACAGTGCAGTCGCTGTCCGTGGTGCTGAACAATAAGAGCAAAGATTGCTGTTTCTTTCAAAATGAGCACACCCTATCCTTACTTTATAGAGAACAATGGGATATTTTATGAAGTACTGCCTCAATCTATAATGTGGTGCCAGCAACATCTGATAGTTCTGTTAAAACAGTGCCAAAAGAGATACATATCACCACTTGCGCCTGTAATGTTAAGTTAGAAATAACGATAAAAAGCATCATTTCGTACAGCTGTCCGATGATTAGAACTTAATATTCTAGAGAGTTTGTTTTGTAAAAACAGATGTAAATAATAAATCAGGATAGATAGATAGATAGATAGATAGATAGATAGATAGATAGATAGATAGATAGATAGATAGATAGATAGATAGATATAGATAGATAGATAAGAATAGATTGGTTAACGTAAGAAATTATACCGAGAAACCAATCAAAATGTATGTTTTACACGCTAGTGAGGAATGTGAAAGACTGGTTCAGAGAGAGACAAACAAATTGGCCATATAAATACTTTGAGGATGCAATTGATATTCCATTCAAACAGCAAGCGGCATTGTAAACAAACATCCTACCTTGTGAGTGCTGGGCAGACTCTGTGTTCTCGCAAAAGTGTCTCCTCCATCAATGCTGATGAGTTCAGCTTCTGCAGCTGGAAACGGTGACGGGAACACCACCACGTCACTCTTGAGAGTGTCTGAGCTAAAACACACGTCATACTGCTGAGTAGTTTTAGAGTAAGCCCAACTCCCGTCCGGGTGAGTGGTGACCATGGGGGCGCTGCAGCTGCTGAAAATACCGTCAGTCCTGTGGCACTTCACCGCTATTAAAGTGATGAGACTCACTAGGAAGATCACTGTCACTGCAATAATGGCGATGAGCAAATAAAGATTAAGATCAGAGAAGCTGTCATCATGAAGAGGAATTGTTTTGAAAGACAGCTGTGTGTCCCCCGCACTTTCAGTAACCACTATTTCTATGGATACAGTCGCAGACAAAGATGGCTCTCCCTGGTCGGAAACGGTGATTATTATGGGGTGAGTTTTCAAGTCATTGTCACTCATTCGTCTCTTAGTCCTTATTTCTCCAGAACTGGTTCCGATTCGGAAGAGGTTCGTTCCTTTGGGCTCTAAGATGTGGTAAGACAGCAGCGCATTGTAACCAGAGTCTGCGTCTACAGCCCTGATCTTGGCCACAAAGTAGCCCGCTTCAGCAGAGTAGGGGATGTTCTCAGAGTTAACGGAGCCTTGGTCAGAATAGGGCGGGAGAATGACAGGGCTGTTGTCATTCTCATCCAGGATAAACAGTGTTACAGTAGCATTGCTACTCCGAGGGGGGGCGCCTGCGTCTTTAGCCTGAACCTGAAAACTTACTTCTTTCATTTCCTCATAATTAAAAGAACGCATAGCATTTATATCCCCCGTCGCCGAGTTAATGCTAACAAAATTATATACAGACTGTCCGTGAATACTGCCTTCCAGTAGAGAATATGTCACCTGCGCATTTTCCTCAGTATCGGTGTCATGTGCGGTCAAACCTACAATATGTGTCCCTACAGGAGTGTTTTCTCTAACATAAACATGAATATTATTATCTGAAAATCGTGGAGCGTTGTCGTTCACATCTGAGACTCGTACAACTATAAAACTAGTGCTTGTAAGAGGAGGTGTTCCGCCATCTGTTGCTGTGACTGTGATGTTGTATTCGGGGTTGGACTCCCTGTCCAGTGGGCCTCCGAGCACAAGAGAGTAGTACTTCCCCTGGGATGATTCCAGCAGGAAAGGAACGCCGTTTGGAATGGAGCAGTGCACCTGGCCGTTTTTCCCTCCATCTCGATCTTGAACTGTGATCAGGGCTATTGCAGTGCCTTTTTTGGCGTCCTCTTTCACACTCTCCAGAAGTGAGGAAAGTTTAATATCAGGTGCATTATCGTTTACGTCAAGGACCTCCACCAACACTTTACAGTGTGAGGCAAGAGGTGTATGTGCCAGGTCACGAGCCTCTACTCGTATATCATAAGCACTCGTTTCTTCATAGTCTAAGTCCCCAACTATCATGATTACACCTGTATTTTCATCTATGGCAAATTTATCGGATATCCCCCTCTGACCCTGTTTGAATTTGTAAATAAGTTCACCATTTACCCCTTCATCAGAATCCGACGCACTAACTGTAAATATAGCTGCACCAGGTGGCATATTTTCAGAAACCTGAACCTTATAGACAGACTTAGAGAATTCAGGTGCGTTGTCATTGGCATCCATCACATTTATAACAAGTCCCGTAGTTCCAGATTTGGGAGGGCTTCCGCCATCCACAGCTGTCAGCACCAGGTTTACTGCCGCTTGCCTCTCCCTATCCAGCGCTTTTTGTAACACCAGCTCCGGAGAGGGTCCCTGGTCTGCCTCCGTGTGTACCTCCAACTTAAAAAATGGATTCGAAGACAGTTTGTAGGATTGAACAGTGTTGCTGCCCACATCCGGATCATCTGCTCCCAGCAGCGGGAATTTAGCTCCCACCAAGGTAGACTCTGCTATGGTAATATTTTGAGATTTTCCAGGAAACACGGGTGCATTGTCATTCGTGTCAAGTATTTTCACCTCTACACTGTACATTTTTAAAGGGTTATTCACAATCGCCTCCATGCTTTCGATGCACACAGGACTACTGGAGCAAATGTGTTCTCTGTCTATCCTATCATTGACAAGGAGGGCACCGGTTTGTAAATTGACTTTAAAATGTTTCTTAGCGGAGCCCGACACGATGTGAAACAGGCGCCCCTCCAATTCAGACACCTTTAAGTTCAGGTCCTTTGATAAATTGCCAACAAATGTGCCCAGGCCTACCTCCTCAGGTACTGAGTAAGTAATTTGCGTCGACATCCCTTTGCGAAGACAAAGAGCCATCCAAAACAAACATGCGATCCAAAAACGTGATGTCCTTGTCTCGGATACGTCCATTTTTGTTCGGTCGTGTACACAGAATCCTGACTGAGTGGGAAATTGTACATTTACGCATAAATCAGTTAGCAGCGGTGATGTGCAGGCGGGACAGTCTGCCTCTCAGTAACTAAATCACATTTATCCGAAACGCGACATGGTAAGAGAAGCATGCGGGTAGGGGCTGGGCTTGGGCTTGCTGTGGTAGGACACTAAAGTACGTGAAGTGCAGGTAGACAGCGACACCACGTGGATTGTAAGACCTATTTTGGGGTTTTATTCTGGGGTGAATGTGAAGGATTTCATGTCTGGAGAAGATTTTTTTGGGGATATGTAAATATCTCTTGTTAGTGTGGCAGTTTTGAAAACATAAACAAATGGCATACTTTTAGTAACATGGACAGTTCCGGCCAAAACGCCTACACCAGTGTATAGCAACCTATGGCATACCAGCTGCTTTTATCATTATATTTGGGATATGAGATGAGAACATTGTTCTGTGGCGGTTATGTTTTTATCACACACAGAATGCCTGTAGGTCTGCTGGAGTCATTCAAGTATTGGGTTTTCAGAACAGGTTAGCCATAAGAATCTACAGCAGGGAGGTTAATTTTTATTCAGTAAAGTTAATTCCAATTGCACAATTGACTTGTAATTTTGACCAGACATTAGTCTTAACCCAAGAAATCCACGCATGTAAGGAAATCTGAACTTTAAAGATCATAAATAAAATGATGTGTAATAAAGTGAGTGGCCACATAAAGGTATTTCAATACTAGTATCTCATGGTGGAAAAAGCAAAGAGCTCTGCTAAGAAATGTGTAACCTTATTGCTGCAGTTGCCATATCAACCCAGCTGTTTACAGGCATATTCCCAAACTTCTGACCCCTACAGTAAGTAGCACTGAGGCAGATATCTACATGTGGAAGGAGTATCACTTCACAATCAACCACACACTCGCAGCAGCTCCCGGTAAGTTTTCTGGTCAGGGAGTCTGAAGGATAGTCAGACCTGTGGCTCAAGAACCAAGGGCCAAGAAAGAGCTCAACAAAAACGTGGAGGCAGCAGTTGCATTTGTTACAGAGAAATGAATAGACTATTTCAGCACAAATGCCTGTATACAGCACAAATAGGCTATTTCAGCACAAATGCCTCTTAAGACTCAGCAAGACACTGTTACTGAAACAATATGTCTAAAGTTTCCCAGACAACATTTTGATGATCTTGTTTTGCTCCTTTTTCTTTGTGTGCTCGGTACCGTTTTTATACATGTGGATTTCTTGTGTTAATACCAATGCACAGGCAAAAATTCCAATAGTCCAATTGAAAATGCCTCAACTAAATAAAAATACTGAAGTATTCAACATGTATTCTCTTGCTTGCAATAGAAAAAAGTGGACATTTTTTCAATGTGTTCAGTTGAGTGTATCATATGAAATACTTGGCCTTTACCTTTGTCAGTCTGGATCAATCAGGTGAGGGCACTATTCGGAATCACACAGGTTGTTGTGAAAAGAATGAGTAAAAAAGGTTATTTTTGTAATTATTTTGTGTGTTCTTTCTACATAGAATTAACATGCACTATTTTTCTATTTTCTATTATCATGGACAACACCATCGGAAATATTAATACCAAGTAAGTGTAACTTTATACTGAATTTGAGTTACCTCACTTACTGCACTTCTTGCTGTAGAATGATGAAGGAACTTTTATGATATAGCCCTGAGATTGGATTGTTCAGAAGGATGCAGTCAGGAGCTGCAGTAGAAAACTAATAGACCAGCAGCTCCCCTTGGTGGTCATAAAAGTAATAACATAAGAAGTGTGTGTGTGCGTGCGTGCGTGCGTGCGTGCGTGCGTGTATGTGTTTACATTGGCATAGTTATGAGGTTCAACTGTCCTCACTATGACAGGAAATCTAAAAAAAAAACTGACTACTGAGGTCATTTTGAAGGACCTCACTACTCTCAGCAGTGTTTTTTTGGTCATTTTGTTGTTTTTAAACAATTTCTTTACTGAGGTTATGATACAGGATTGTTTTGGCCTGGGCACAGTTAAGCATTCTTTAGTTAGATATGAATGGGAGTTAATGAAGGACCTCACTATGAATGCAAAAGTATGTGTGTGTGTGTGTGTGTGTGTGTGTTTTAGAGAGACAGAGAGAGAGAGAGAGAGAGAGAGAGAGAGAGGGAGAGAGAGAGAGAGAGAGAGACTGGTGATTTCTCTAAGCTGTTCCACTGTAATTGAAGGCTGTACAGGGCTGAAGATGGCACTGGGACTAATGTAATTTTACTGACCTCCGCATGAACCTCATCAGTGAAACGGTAATTAAAGACGCATGCATAAACCTCTTGACAATGTCATGTGCATACACGGCACCTGATTTGTCTTATTCATTATAGCCAGGGGTGTAGTGGTAAAATAAGAGGTGGGTAAACTATGAATTCAGTACACAGTGAGGTGGAGTCTCTGTGCTTTTTAAAACATGATTGAACAATACCAAATGGTCCCTACTGCACATATTACACATGGAGATGATGTAGTGTGATTTATAAAGTGCTTCATGCTTTCATTCTATTGTAAAGACAATACATTTTATGGATAGGTGTATATATTCTGTTGAGATGTAGATAAAGTCTATTTCTGAAATTTGAGAGGTGGATAAACTTTATTTCTGAAATTTGAGAGGTGGGTAAACTCTATTTCTTAAATTTGAGAGGTGAGTAAACTTTGTTTACCCCCTAGTACAGCCCTCAGTATAGCAGTGGGATCTTTAGCTCTAAGTTTGACCTCTGTAATGCCTCCATAACTAATAATTAGGCCAATGTCTCTTGGTGTTTGCGGCATGTTTTAACAAAAACAAATGCAAACTCTCACACCTTTCACTAAATATGGACATAATCATAACTTTTACTTGGTACAAACATAGTTAAAAAGGGTGTACTTTTGGTTCACACACTCTCAGAAAAGAAGGTACAGAATTATACTTTTAGGGGTACAAAGCTTGTCACACCAGCATTACCCTTAAAGGCATATAACTGTACCGTTTCACCACTGTTTTACAGCTAGTTTGTACCTTCTCCATAGCTGTGAGGTACACATCAGTACCTCAAGGTCCAAATATTAATATTATTTGTAACAGACCTTTGTCCAAAGACAAAGTTTTTTAATTTATGTATTATACAGTAACAAAAAGCCTTGCACCTTTTCTGTACATTTATCTGTGTCTTTTGAGTTTTTAGCAGCTCTTTAGTCCTGTACGCTTGTTGAAAAGTGCTCAAAAGAGCTAAACAGTGACATATATTTTGGAGTAGCTTTTGTGCATGAAAGTTGATCTTTACTTCAATGTTAATCTTATAGCAGGAGTACAGCAATGTTGTCATGACCAATCTGACCAGAGAGCTAAACAATGACAAGCTGTCTTAAACTGAGGCCTGTACAACATGAAAACGATTATCAAAGTTTGTTGATCCTATTTCCATACACCCCAAAAATGCCATACTCTACTTACACCCAAATCCCCTATCAGACGCGTACAGACATGTCTGCTGGAAAAGGACATGTTGAGTGTCAAAGATGTATGTAATAGAATTTAAAATATATGAAATGGTATAATCCAGATTAATGCATTAATGTGCCTTCTAATGGCTCGAGTGGCTAAGCACATTTATTGACTTAAAATCAGTTTAGTGGGAAAAGAGATGGGATAAATCCTCTGTGATAAAGAACAATGAAGTGGATTTGGGGTTACATCGAGGGAGAGAGAGACAGAGAGAGAGAGAGAGTGAGGGAGAAGATAGGGATGGAGAAAGAGAGAGAGAGAGAGAGAGAGAGAGAGAGAGAGACAGAGAGAGAGAGATGGTGGGAGGGGTTGCAGCAGCAGCAAGGCGCTGAGTTGTTTGAAATTGGAGCTCACTGCAGCACAGTACCCTGAGCCTTTGATCACTGAGGACGGAGACTGACATCTGTGTTTAACATTGTATGACAACCAGTGCCTAAATACCACACAATATCAGTGCAGCGTTACAGGGAACTTGTTACAAGCGCTCTGATAATGTACTGCATGTAAAACACAGTCTATACAAACACACATATGCAGTATGTCTATTCAGTGATGTGGATGCTATACGTCTTGTCCTTTCTCTAAAACGTTCTTATTCGGCAGTGCCAGTTGATGCACTCCATCATTAGTAACAGACCTTTGTCCAAAGACTGTGTTTTAATTTATATATTATACAGCAAGAAAAAAAAAAAAGACTTATTCACCTTACATGTATGTCGCATTTGGTTGCCATGGTTACCGTTGTAAAGGCAGTCAGCATAGAGATTGCCCACTGCCCCCCCCCCCCCCCCCTTTGGAAAGCAAACCAAGTCATAGATACAGCTCATCCTTAACCAGGCGTATTTATCATGCCGTGTAGAGTAGACGAAGTAAACAGACATTTATCTGCAGCAGAACGCCTAGCACTGCATCTCAACTCAGAGCTGCATTCACATTCAGATTCAGACACATTCAGACAGTTGAAAGAGCAGGAAAAACAGCTGACAGAGAGCCCGCCGAATGATAAACCTTTTATTCACTTTGCAGTATATACAAGCTGGACATTTACAAATCTGTAGAACAGCAGTAGTAAGTAAGGACATGTTTGCAAGGGAAGAGTACATTATGGGGTCTTTTTTTTTTTTGAAACAAAAGAAAAGCAGGAAAAAAATCCTGCTACCATAGCAACCTGTCAATAAGCTTAGTCTGCCTACACAGTCCACAGAAAGCCATGCAGGGATCTTTGAGCAGCAACAGAAAGTTAAACAGTCCTGACACTTAAGTAAGGAGTGGCACTTTGACAAAAAGAAAAAGAAAAAAATGAAATATTGAAAATATTCCCATGGCACATCACCTGTCCTGAGCAAGGTGTTGAAAGACACAAATATGGAGAGAGAAGGCTGGCATTATTATTCTTTTAAAGAAATGACAGAAACACAGAGATGTGCAGTGATGTTCTCACACCTGTGAAAGGTTGCCCATTATGTACATGCTGTAAGCTGGATACACTTGAGTGTGGCATCTGTGTCTCACTCACACACACACAGCATCCTCACTTTTACGACAGTCGAGCGCTACAAACCAGGTCACATTATTTGGCTCAGAGGTGGCCAGCTTAGAGGGTTTGCCATTATTATTGCCTGGGATCTCAGTGTGTACACACACACACACACACACACACACACACACACACACACACACACACACACAGATGGTCCTGAAGACACTCCACAAGGACATGGGCAGAGTAATAACATCTACAGTATACAGGCACAGGGCTGCTATGCTATCTACACAGACTAAGAGATTGGGAGTCTGCTTGAGATTATTGTGTTTGGTTGGATTTCTTAACACAGGTCACTGTGAGCTTTCCATCCGACCTGACCATAGACCCATTGACACAATTGTTATTGACACAATGACCGTAGGACTGGACAGATGTGTGGATTAGATTAAAAAAAACACATGAGAGTGATGTGTGAGATGGAGAGACAGAGATGGGGAAAGATACAGAATGGGGAAAGATACAGAATGGGGAAAACTTAGATTGATAGAAAAAAAGATAGAAAAAAGGAAAATACTCATATAAACATGTTCAAGGGATTTGTTTTTGTTTTTCTTTTCCAACATATTTCAATTTGTTACATTCCCTGCAGATACAGACCTAATACATCCTTATCAGTTTTTATGTGTAGAGAAATCCCTTAGCCCTCTTGAGTTTGAACAGAGTAATAACCCCCAAAACTACTTGGCCCAAGATGATCATCATGCACTGCAGCAGATCAGAGCATCTTCATTAGCAGACTGAGGTTGATACAGATACAGTGTGAGGCTATATCACAGAAAGTCCCCTTACCGCATCCAATTCAAAATTGGTTTCAAATTAAGGCCTGATTAGGCAAAGAAAATGGTCAGATTCTGTTCATTTCGTAGCAGTGATTCATTGTTTAGCTGTTACATTTCTTTTCCTATAATCCATGTAGCATAACTAATAAGTACTTACAATCAAATCAATGTTACTGCACAAGAGAAGTGCAGAGTCTAAGGACACTACACCTATGATAGAGAGAGAGAGACAGACAGACCGAGGGAGAAAGACAGAGAGAGAGAGGGAAAGGAGAGAGAGGTGGAGAGTCTTAAGGAACTCTGGACCAGAGCGAATGACCCACTTTTTTCTGATGTGCTCTGCACCTTTTTCTTCCTCCTCCCACCCCCCCGCCGTCCCCATCCATGCTGCCACCCTGATGAATGGATCATTTAAGTCCTGCGTGGATGATTCACGGCACTGCCCAGGTGCGGAAAAGCACTACAGTCCCTGACAAAAGTCTTGTCACTTATCTATTTTGTAAAAATAAAAGCTTATAACCTGACTTTTAATTATTCCATTGGTTTTAGAAATGTCTCATTCGAAAGCTAACCCCCCCCCCCCCCCCCCCCCCCCAAATTATGTCAATATACTAAAAATAAATTTGCTTCACTGAAGAAAGATTGATCAATTAATGAACACAGAAAGGTCAGATTTTGTTTTCCAGGGACTGTATAGGTTTCCTCACGAGTCATTTTCCTCTGTACAAGACCCAAGATGATAAAAGTTCCTTCTCTAAAAATAAAACTGACCGAGACACTTCACCACCAACCAACACAACTTGTTTACACAATGCACTTAATACAGAAACAAAGCAGCAAGAAGAGCGGTCTGCTATACCAGAATTAAAGCAACATTCTGCAATTTTACCTTCAAACTCGGTGGCAAAAGCATGATGCTACGCCAGGACATTTGGATTACCGAACCCCCAGACTATCCTGAGCACAACAGGAAATGAGGTCACAGGAAAAGGAACTCCACAGTCCTGTGTCAAGCAGCGTACATAGATGTGTTGTTCCAAAGTAGAGTGTGTTTTCCCCCAAAACAAATACATCCCTCATTTTACTGTAAAGGTGAAGTGTTTGATAGGATTCTTTACACAACCAGTAATACTGGAAATGCCATTTTGAAGCACTGATAAAATTGCACAGTGTGCAAGTAACCCTGTAATAATTTAATTAATATCAAAACAATGTAAACTATGACTTTGCTTAAACTTGTTCTGCTAACAAAAACGTCATGTATAACGTTGATGCAAATCGAATAAAGTACTTACATTTATACATTACTTTCTTAAGTTCAACAGTCTGTTTTTTTTTAAATGTATGTAGCTACAGGTCTAATCTGTGGATCATGTTAAGTTAATGACTTTATGGTGTTCGTATGGTATCGATTAAAAATCTACAGGGAGTAACTGGCATATTTTCACAGTGTCAAAAGCTGTGAGTATGGTGCTGAAAGCCATATGGCACAGGAGGCTGAGGAAACCTACTTAATCCGTAGTTGCACCAACCATGACCTCCAGCCAGTGGTTCTGCTCTGCTTTCACTGCATGTGAACTCCGACTCCGCAATAGCAATGATTCTCTTGGCTATTCATGTTGAAAAGCGTGAAGCTTTTTTTATACTGTAAGATAGTGGACTGTGGTCTGGCGTTTTTTTAATGTTGGCCTGAGATTTCATTCTCTGCCTCACTGGGCATAGATAGGCTCATAAAAAAGACCAGATGATAATAAGAAGGTATCAAGAATATCTGTCCCAAAAGGGTGTGTGTATGCCAGCAACCCCCTTCAATGCACTTAAGGCTCTTAGATTATATCCAGTTATTCCTATGATTTTCCTAATTACTCCTATCACACATTTACATGACTTACCAGTATGGTCAAGCACCAGATAACCTTAAAGGCTCAAATACCTATTTTGCCTCTACCTTGTTACATTATCTATGGATGTGGTAGTCTTGAAATGCCTCAAATTGTTAAGAGAACGACAAACCGTGTCCAGAAAACCCTGTGTTGTTGTGCAGTTTTGATATTTTTCACAGCAGTCTGATATTCATAATTACAAACAATAATGGTCATCATGGTGAGTCTCTGGGAGAAGACTGTCTGTTATACATAGGCAACCATATAAAAGCTTCCCGTTTCTGCAGCACCAGCTGATGGGTAGTTGTTCACTTGGTAGAATACTTTAAATACAGTACATCAGTAAGGCTTTACACTCGTGTTCCAATAGCTAACATGAAACTATGTCAACACAATCATTTTAACAAATAGTTTTAACATGTAATTATAAAGGTTCATTTTTATGTTTTTTTTTCTCTTTTTTTTTTTGTGGGAAATACAGCACTGCCTTTTTGAAACTGCGTCTCTAAACTGACACAATTCCTTAATTAAAAGGGAACCTTAGCACATTTAAACCTGTGTCCTGGTAGAGGTCTGCACGCATTGTTGGTGCCAAGAAAGTGCTTGCTACATTAGTGGAAGTTTAATGACAGAGGTGAAACAAGCCAGCTAGCTTAAAAAGCTAAGCTATCAGGGCATAATTTTTGACTGTTCATTTTTCGCAATGTAAATGACCGAATGTGTGACTTTTTTTGAACGTATGTACAGTTTCACTTTTTCATGGTCCACAAATGATGAAATCTTTGACATTACAATTTTGCGTATCTTAGCTTTGTAGCTATCTGGCTAATAGTGGCCTAATGTGAAATCTCCACCAACTCTACTCAAATGTTTTCCATGTTTAGCTTCACACAGTATACAAATTCCTCTAGCATCTATCTATAAATGCAAGGAATATCTGTCTGTGTGTCTGTCTGTGAGTCACTCGTTCTGTTCTATGCACAACTCTTGGACCATTTGTTCCACTGAGCTCAAATTTGGTAAGTGTCTTGCTAATGGCACAGGTAAGCGGTGCCACGATTACTGTTGCTAGAACAAAAATTGCCAAATATATTGGTAAAACAAGCTTCAGTTGCCTTTTGTCTGTGTCACTCTGGGCACCGTAGCCACTCCCCCCTCTCACACACACGGCTGCATCAACAGGCTCTGCCCTAGTTCAGATAAGGGTTCAAATGTGCCAAGGTTCTCCCTCAACACAACTTTGTTTACATTTTCATCACCTGTTGGTAATGTTAGCTAAGGGAAGCGTAATGCGTAAAGCGTTACCGGTGTGTCAACATGTAGTTTGACTGATTTCGCTGTTGCCATGCTGCTTCATGCTTGATGGGGATACTGATGATGTCTTTCGTCTTACTCAGGTGACTGTGGGACCCCCTCAGGTGACTGGTGCTTTCATATCTGAGGTACCATCAGCCTCCTCTTCGTGGACAGGAAGAACGGAGATTTTTGTGATGTTATTGGTGGTAACAGAAGTCATCTCAGTGCACAGAATGAAAGAGAGAGAGTGAAGGAGGGAGAGAGAGAGAGAGAGAGAGAGAGAGAGAGAGCGTGAAGGACAGAGAGAGAAACAGACAGAAAGAACTGGTTGTTTTGGGGTCATGGTAGGTCACTGCTTGACTCCTGCAATTAAGAAAGCAGGAAATGGAATTATTCTGGAGGAACAGACACAGGAAACGGTCAGACAACTATCAGGGGGACAGCGGGGACTACGCAGCTGGCAGCGAATGTATTCCTGTACTGGGGCATGGCTGGTCACCGCTGTTTCAATCCAATAAGTTGGAAACACTGCATCAGTGCACCCACATCCATCCTGTCAATTTCATGCATTTGGATGGCTAATTGGATGGCTAATGCCATTATTGGCTTGATGCCATTATACATTCATTAATTATTGACATTTTTTTCTTTATTTGATTATTTTCCAAGATGAGGTGTGTACCAGTAGGGCTTGGTTGTCCAACATAGAGTGTAACGGAGAAGGGGACATGGGAGCATTGCAACGTTGCACAGACATGCAGAAAACAAAACAAGAAAGCAGGCAGACAGCAGCACTGTGCAGAGGCCAGTAGTCAGGGTGACGTGTCTGTGTCTGTGGCTTTCAACTTCTGAACTTAAGGTTACTTAATTATATATATATGTATATTATAACTATATTATGACTGCAATGATGTTTTGAGCCTTAAAGAAATAGCTGATCATGTTATTTAAACATTCCTGTTAAGCGCTGCATGCTTTTGTCTAAGTACTTGTTCTGTATCCACTTCACAGGTTTGATTGGGTTCCAACCTCTTATCTCTGCCAGACCCACCAATCACATCGTCCTTATTTACAAATGTCTGATGGGACAGATCCAAACTACCTTACAGTGATTGTGTTCCCACTTTATTGAGAATTTACAATCTGCTTTTACCTCATAAATGCCAGCAACCTTCAGCTTGTTTATGGTTAGAGAATAAGTTTTTTGTTTTTGTTTCTGGCTGGCTTTTCCTTTTTCCTCTGATTTTTTTGTTTGGGGCAAAGGAAATCAAGAATAAAAATAAAATAATTATAAAAAAAGGACTGGAGTTAAAATTTAGTTTGTTTTTGAAGGCCAGGTCCCCTTCCCTCATATGAATGGGGGGTAGCGGGGGGTGGGATGGGTGAATAAGAACAAGGGTGCAAAAGAAAAAGTTTAGGGAAGGAGGAAAAATCAAGTCATTTGACCTGAGAGAGGACAGGGGATGACTAAAAGGTATAGGGGACAAAATGATCAAGGAAATGGACAATATATTAATTTCTACCGCACCAAATCACAGCGCTCCTATATCACAGAGTCAGCAACCAGCATACCTCCAGCTGCAGAATGGGCTTCCTTTCATTTTGAGTACTTCAGAACAGAAAAAGAAACAAGCGATTCAATGGTTACAGTCAAACACAGAGCAGCACAGGTAAAAGCAACACACACAAACATGCACGTTTGTGCTCAAGCATTGACATTGACACAACACGTGCAAACAGACACACACACTAAGTCAAAACACACAGACAGGTCAACACAGAAACACAAGTCACAGTTCACAAACACTGAACACATTCACAGCGCTTATAGCATAGGCCTCACTGACCCCCGCACTCTTTACTGCCTTAATATAACCCAACATTCCACCAGGAATGCGGGTTGCAAATGTACTACAGGAAAATCGTCTTGGGTCTTCTGTGGTGCAAATAGATTGGTGTAATGCTAAGGTAATATTTTTGAAATTAGTGTAATGGGGAGATAGGAAACATATTGTTGTTTGTGTGTCCCTGTGGGTAGACATGGAATATGTGTATGCGTGTAAAAATGTGTTAACTATAACAGAGGTAGAACTACTTCCAAGACTGGGTTTGGTCAACTAACACAGATTGTATATGTATCAACAATATGAGGATCAGAGCATAAGGTGAACATGTAGGATAAAAAAAGAAATAAAAATGCTTTGAAACCATTAACACTGTTTTGAAATGGTTTTTTTTAAACTCTCACATGCACATTCAGTCAGACACTCTGAAATACACATACACGCACACAAAAGTACAAATGTACACTATACCTTATGTAACCTAATGTGTAATGTATCCTTATGTAACCTTAAATTTAAAATTTCTAATGCTTTGCTAATGTCTTCGCTTTTTTTTATTAGAAAATTAAATGAAAATGGTCCAGTTCAGGTGTGTGAAATTGCTGAACTTTACTGTTTTCTCTCTCTCTCTCTCTTTTTTGTATGTGTGTATGTTTATTTGTTTGGTTGTGTGTATGTACACAGTTGTGTTTGTGACTGTATGTCCTTATGTGCATGTGCATGTGTGTGTGTGTTTGTATTTTCCAAAGTAACTGAGTCTGGTTTTATTTTCATCTCCAGGGCAGGGCAGGACTGGTGGTCAACACATAGTTCTGCTACGCACGGCTACGTACCTGCAAGGTGGAGGTTCGTGACTCGCTGGTGGTGGTCAGGGCCATGCTCCTGGGTATGCTGGACACAAAGTAGCCGGCGCCGTTGGGCAGCGGCTGCCTCACCACCACCTTCCCCTTCCTGGTCTCGGCCAGGAACAGGCTGTACCAGTAGGCATCACTGGAGATGAGGGTGGAGTCAGCAATGGTGGAGTTCCTCTGGCTGATGATGCTGTTCCTGTTGGAGGGCGGCTTGGTGGGCTTGGGCTTCTGGCACTTGAGCACGATGATGACCAGGATGGTGATGAGCAGCAGGAAAGACACGGAGCCCAGGCCGATCACCAGGTACAGGTTCAGGTCGGTGAACAGGTCGTAGTGCAGAGGCACCTCGGTGGTCTCGGAGAACTCGGTGACCATCTGCTCCACCGTGGTGATCTTTATGGTGACGGTGGCGGAGAGCGGGGGCTCCCCATTGTCCTTGGCCGAGATGACCAGCCGCTGGTACCTGGGGTCTCGGTAGCTGAACATGCGCGTGGTCCTCACCTCCCCGTTGTACTGGTTCAGGCTGAAGAGCGTGGAGTCGGTCACCTGGAGAAACTGGTAGGTGATGCGTGAGTTCTGGACAGAGTCCGCGTCGAGCGCGATGACCTTGGTGATCAGTGAGCCCTTCTCGAAGGACCTGGGGATCACCTCCTCGATGATGGTTCCCTTGGCGCTCCAGGGGGACACGATGAGGGGGGAGTTGTCGTTCTGGTCGAGGATGATGATGTGGACGGTCACGTTACTGCTGAGGGGAGGCACGCCAGAGTCTCTGGCCTCGATGTGGAAGAGATACTCCCTCTCTCTCTCATAGTCAAACGTCTTCAGTGCGTACAGATTGCCGTTCTCCGGGTTGATGGAAAACAGCATGGACATGGACGTGTTGGCTATCATCTTCTCCATGATGAAGTAGACAAGATACTGGTTTTCATTCAGGTCAGGGTCATATGCTGACAGCGAGCTTAACAGTGTCCCTGGTTCGTTATTTTCATTCACATGGATAGTGTAGAAAGACTGAGGGAATTGTGGAGCGTTGTCATTAACATCGAGTATTTCTAATTTGATGGTTTCATTGTCAGATAGAGAAGGTGTGCCTCTGTCTTTCACCTTAAACGTGATCTCATAATTGGAGACTTTTTCACGGTCAAGTGGTTCGGACACAAGCAAAGAGAAATACTCATCAGACGACTTGTTGAGTACAAAGGGCAAAGAAAATCTGTCGTGAATAGTTAAATCTACTTTACCGTTATCTCCCGAATCCCTGTCGCTTACACTCACAACGGCAATCACAGTTCCTATGGCAGCATCTTCCTCTATTGACCTTCTCAGAGACTTGACTGTAATTTCAGGATGATTGTCATTCAGATCTGTGATGAACACCAATACTTTACATTGTCCGGTGTGGGTTTGCTGACCCTTGTCTTTGGCTTCAATGTACATTTCAAAACTTTTGATTTCCTCAAAGTCAATCCCGCCGTTCACTCTGATTTCCCCTGTGTTTGGGTCCAAAGTAAATTTCTCCTGGGTCTTCTCTGAGGTGTACAGGGTGTACGAATATGTAAGCTCCGCGTTGGAACCCTCGTCCATGTCCGTTGCATTGAGTTTCATTACTAAAGTACCGGGTGATGCGTTTTCAATCAGGTCCACGGAGTAAACTTGCCTGTCAAACTGAGGGGCGTTGTCATTGGTATCCAGAACCTGAACTACAATGCTAGTGGTGCCAGAGCGCGGAGGTTCCCCGCCGTCTACAGCTGTCAGGATGAGATTGTGAACTGCCTGCTGTTCTCGGTCAAGCTCCCTTTTCAGAACTAAATCTACATACTTTGTCCCGTCACTGCCTGACTGCATGTCTATAGTGAAATGTTCGCTCTGGCTTAAGTAATACGTCTCAATGGAATTCTTACCTACGTCCATATCAACAGCGTTTGTGATTGAGAATCTCTCACCGGGTGACGCAGACTCTGAAATATCCAAGTGCATTGCTTCTCTCCTAAATTGGGGGGCATTGTCGTTAATATCCAGAATTTCTAATTCAACGTTAAAAATACGCACCGGGTTCTCAATTATAACATCCATTTTCAGAAAACATGATGATACAGTCTTTGTCGGGCACAGATATTCTCTGTCTATCTTTTCCAGAATGAACAAATCCCCGGTGTCTTTGTTGATATCTAGATATTTCTTGTTATGAATAATATCGAGTTTCACGTTTCGCTCACCGAGGCTGCTAATGTCGAGTCCAAGATCTGTGGCTAGATTTGCGACAACGGATCCCACCTCGATTTCTTCGGGGATGGAATACCTTGTCACCGACAAAGCCAGGCTCCACACTGCAGCGAATAGGAGGAGAGCGCACAGACGCCTTTTCCTGGGAAGCACAATTGCAAGAGGATCCATCGCGGCGTGGAAAAACATTCCAATTAGTCTAACGCATTTGCCAATCTGAACCAATAGTTTAGCTGGTTTCACACTTGGCTGCTAAAAATGAAATCTGGGATGGATTGTGCACCATGTTTTGCAATAAGGTTCGGAAGCTGGAGAGAGCCGCCGCTGCATGCTATGTGTCCTAGCAGACTGTCATGGCTTCCTCCGGTGTGCACATCACAGCTAGGCTTAAAGTGCAGCGACACCGTGTGAGCGCACATTACGCTGGGAAGCTGTAAATAAACTCCTAATTTAGCTAAATTATACCCAGATCCTTCATGTTCGACAGTTCAAACCAAGATAGTCACATAAACAAGTTTGCAGCATAAACAAGTTGCAGCATTTGCAAGGCGTTTACTTATATAGCCATTGCTTTCAAAAAGTTGAGTACCTCAACCGTCGTCCTGTGAGAGTTCACCAAAAACTTCAGAGGTTTGTTTACTGAAGGAAAAGCAAAGACGGATCATATTATCGCCATTACAGCGTCAAATTAGATGAACACCATTTAAACTCGTTGTGTTGTTAAAATCCGCCTGCAACAATATAAAAAAGCAAAACTGTTGTAATAGCTTGTACAAATTAAACAAACCCCAAAACACAGTTGATCATACCAAAGCCTTTTAACACGTATAGTGAGTTACTTCATGTTAACTTAACAAGATTGTATACACCTTCAAATATTTTTTAAACCTGAATGAGTCTGTGGGACAACTGTAGACACTGACAAAAAGCATGCCTGTGTAAAATACAAAACATTTATATTAATTTACACATTTATTCACATGAGTTAACAGTAAGATTCCATACATATTAACTGTGTGCTAAATTGGCTGTGTGTTTCGAAGGTTGTACAGGATTCTTTCTGCATTATGTTATTCTGAGAGGAACGTCAGCATTGCATGATAGACTGGATTCAGTTGGGTCATCACCAGCACAACAAACAAATACAATATTGTAAAATACATACAAAGCCGTGATACTATTGTGAAAATAAAAGTTGTCAGTTATTTATTTTAAATATCTATACATTTACAATGTACTCCAACTGTATACTACCTCTTGGAACTGGTAAGTGTGCAGGAATGAGTTTAGTGATAAGCAAACTTGACAAAGTGTTCATTTGAAAAGGTCGTTGGTTATCACAGGATCCTCCTTCTGCTCATAATTAGAAATCAGTTTCTTCTTCTTCCCAAACGTAGAGAAAGAGTTGTACACGTCCAGGTTGTCGTAGTTGGCCAGCTTGATGGTGCACTGCATGGATGCCGTGCCGGGGATGTAGACGTTGTGCTGGTAGTCAGGCGGGGGCTGGGCAGTGCTGTGGTGCTGAGGGTACCTGGGCGTCCAGCATCGGTTGGGTATCCCACCCACCTGGGAGCTCATGGTCATCTTGTACTCTGCAGATAGAATACATTCCTTAGAAAAAGAGGAATCCAAGGCACCCTTCTTGTCCAAAACATGTAAAAGCCTTTATTACATGATGTTGTATAGTTTAGGGATTGCTGCTTATAAGACTTAGGCCTGCTTATGATGACTATGAACACACAGGATTCCAGACTATGTTGGGGCCAGAGCAGAAAACCTGGCCCGTTCATTGAAAACTGTGTTGCCTCAAACTTTTCTGTGTCGCCACAAACTTTTCTGGGGTCACCAAATTATTTTTTCTGTCGGAAATTAACATGTTATTTAACCAGGTGTAAACCAGAAGTTTAAGAACTACTATGACTCCATTACACACACACACACACACACACACACACACACACACACACACACACACACACACACGGACACACACACATACACACACACACACAGGGCATGCAGTAAGGATGCAGTGAGGAGATGTGGAATACCTCGCATGTGACTGCCCCAGGTCCAGTACTGTGGCCCCATGGAGTTAGTGAAGCTGTCTGGGTCATGCACGGGCCGGCTGCGTTGTAAAGTCCTCCCCATGGTACTTGTTCCAACAGAGTGGAAATCGGCAGTGCTTTAGCAGAAATTAAATTTAACATGTTAAAATTTAACCAGGAACAACAAGTTCAAGTCAAGTGTCAGCCTGCATTGTGCGTTTAAAGGACATATTTATGTAGTCTTGTGTGTGTGTGTCTGTGTGTGTGTGTGTGTAAAAGAGAGAGAGAGAGAGAGAGAGAGATAAGAGGGGAGATAAATTTCATATTCCGCTTTGTTTTTGTTTTTTTGTTTTTTTTTGCCATTTTTTACCTCTTGTATGCGTAATTGTATTGATTCTTTGTCAGGGTCCAATCCTTATTTGCCATCACCAGCTGTATAGTTGGAAACACAAAAGCAAAAACATCAAAGCCATTGTAGTAGCAGTCTAGACCCTGTAGACCCCCTCAGTGTGTTACTTATTCATTATCATATTACCCATCGCATATGTGCTAATGCTTCAGAGAGGGCCTGTATTTACCTGCTTACTTATTTATGTTAGTGTGGAAAAAGCTCTGGTTTAGGGATTTCACAGTCTAGTTAACCTGAGTACGTGTCAAATCAGATTGTTCACGAAAAGTAGGAATCTACAGAAATGTTTCAGAAAAAAAATGTTTTGCCCAGAAATTATGAATACAGTGCAGGAAACATCTAGGTTGTATAGTCGGCTGTCTCTTTCTTAAAGCATACGCGGTACTCCATGGGTTTCAGTGATGGAAAGTATGGTACATACCTCCTTAAAGAAAACAGCATGTTTTGGCAAAAAAGCCTTTTGGAAAATGGGCTAGGTCACACAATAAATAAATAAATAAATAAATAAATAAATAAACAAACAAACCCCTGCTGGCGTGTAAAGACTTTTAGAATTCCATGTGATGTGTTCAGTGTCGTCGTTTAGGCCTACCTCATTTGGAGAAGTGCTTCCATTGTTGACCACAAATCGTTGTGGGCTCCAGGTTGATGTTGCCCTGTCGACCCCTTTTGTGTTATTTCTGAGAGTTGCTACGGTCGGGCTGCATGGCTTTAGGAAGGTAAAGTCACTTTTGGACGATTCCGGAGTGAGGCACATTTTGTAGCAATAGTTCTGGTCGAGTGAGCCGGTGGTACCATTGCCCTCGACACAGTTCGCAGGTCCTTTGGTTCCCGAGGATATCTGCACGTTTAAGTTTGTCTTTTTAATGACTTCTGGGGATGACTCCTCTGTGCGGTAGCCGCAGCAAGAGCCAGAGAGGGTGCATCCCCTGATGGAATGTTTGTCCCTGTACGCCTTACTCGCAGCCAGGACAATAATAGCCACCAGAAATGTAAATGAAATTGCGCCCAGGGATACTATTAAGTACAGTGTTAGATTAGGGTCGAACCGGGGGCTGAGTGCAAGGTCGCCGAAATCTGGCAGGGTTTCTGGCACTCTGTCAACAACTGACAATATGATGGAGGCCGTGGCCGACAGGGGTGGCTGGCCGTTGTCCTTCACCAGAATGACAAGCTTTTGCCTTGCGGGGTCCTTTTCTACCAGCCGGCGAATCGTCCTGATCTCCCCCGTATACAAGGCCACAGTAAACAGGGTCGGGTCCGATGCCTGAAGGATCTGGTAGAATAGACGCGAGTTTTGCCCTGCGTCCGCGTCCGTTGCCTCGACTTTAGTGACTAAATAACCAGCCTCGGCCGACCGGGGTACCACTGCAGTTGCCGCTGTTCCGTTTTTGGGAAGAGGGGCTACAATGATCGGGGCATTGTCATTCTGATCCAAAATAAAGACGTTTACTGTAACGTTTGCGCGTAACGGTGGTAAACCGGCATCTTGGGCTTGTACAACTATTTGAAAGTTCCGAAGCTGCTCTTGATCAAACGAGCGCAGTGCATACAGATTCCCACTGTCAGAGTTGATGGACACATAGGTGGACACTGGCATCCCCTGAATGTCACCTTCTACAATAGCATAAGATAAATATGCATTTTGGTCTGAGTCTGGATCCGTAGCCGACACTGAACAGATGGAAGCACCCGGTGCATTATTCTCGGTTAAATAAACTGTGTAAGAAGGTTGCTTGAATCGGGGAGCATTGTCATTGATGTCAGACACCTGGACTACAATAGTTTTGCGGGTGTATAGGGGTGGGCTGCCCATGTCTCTCGCAGTAAGAGTGATGTTGTATTCAGGTATGCTTTCCCTGTCCAGAAAGTCGCATGTCACTAAGGTGTAATAATTTCGGAAAGAGGAGTGAAGTTGGAACGGGACGTGGTGGGGAATCTCGCAGTCCACGTTCCCGTTCTCGCCAGAATCTTTATCCATCACACTTATGACTGCTATGACTGTGCCAGGCTGCGCGTCCTCTTGTACCGGTGTAGACACAGAGGTGAGGATGACCTCGGGAAGGTTATCATTCACATCTAAAACGTTGACCATGACTTTACAATGCACGGCCACGGCGGATGGACCCTTATCTTTAGCCTGAACATAGATCTCGTGCATCCTTGCCTTCTCAAAATCCACAACCCCTTTGACTTTTATCTCGCCGGTGCGCGGGTCCACAGTGAACAGTTCTCGCACTCTCATCGGCGCGTGTCCGCTGAAGGAGTATGTAATATCTCCGTTCAGGCCTTCATCTGCGTCCGTTGCATTGAGTTTAATCACTACGGTTCCTTTTGGTGCGTTTTCGGCCAGTCTAACTCTGTAGAAAGACTGGTCGAACACTGGTGCATTGTCATTTGCATCCAAAACTGTTATATTGATCACTGAAGTACCGGAGCGCTCTGGAGAACCACCATCCACTGCAGTCAGAACCATCTGATGTAGCTGTTGGTGCTCCCTGTCCAACGGGCTCTCCAGAATAAGTTCTGCAAATTTACTTCCATCACTGCGTGTCTGGACGTCGATGGAGAAGTACTCATTTACACTCAAAAGGTAGGAGTTTAGGGAGTTGGTACCAACGTCTAGATCCTGTGCGCTCTCAAGTGGGAATCGAGATCCAGGCACGGCCGACTCGGATATATCCAAGTTGAACTCGCTCCAAGGGAAACTTGGGGAATTATCGTTCACGTCCAGTATTTCGACCTCCACTCTGTACAACTCTAAGGGATTCTCGATGACGACTTGCAGGTGAAATGAACAAGATGGGTTTTGTTCACACAGTTCCTCCCGATCAATTCTCTCGTTGACAAACAAAACACCGTTCTCCAGATTTACCTCCAAATACTGCTTCTTTGCGCCTGAAACAATTCGGAACCTCCGTGACGACAATTTGTTGACGTCCAGACCCAAATCTTCCGCTATATTTCCAACAAAAGCCCCATGCTCCAGTTCCTCCGGGATGCTGTACCGAATCTGTGCCAGAACCATATCCAGCACAGACGCGACCAGCGCCAGGCAGGTCAGGTGTCCTGTCCAGACGCAGAAGCGCCCAGCGCGCCTTAGTTCCATCACAACTCCACTGCGCTTCTGGAGGAAAAAAGGCAAATTACTCTTGAAACAGATTTACTGTGGCACGAATGAATAAATGAAGTCCAGCATTGTTAGAGTTAAAAAAAAAATCATGAATCGAGGCAATAATTTTGCCTAGACCGACTGCAGAGCTTGTGAGCTGTCCGGATGACAATGAGTGTGGATAGGAATGTGACTGTGAGTCAGGGTTAAATGGTGGAGGGGAGGGGGGGCTCTAATGCAGGGCAAGTCGTATCCATGCGTCCCCTTAGATAAAGTAGGCTATCCGAAGTGTTTAATCGCGATAATCTCTCTCTCTCCCTCCTTTCTCTCTTCCCAAGACTGTGTGTGTGTGTGTGTGTGTGTGTCTGTGTGTGTGTGTGTGTGTGTGTGTGTGTGTGTGTGTGTGTGTGTGTGTGTGGGTGTGTGTGTGTGTGTGTGAGAG
>CM059272.1:27891834-28046834 GCA_030347295.1 Setipinna tenuifilis
ACACAGCACACGCACACACAGCCACACACACACACAGCCACCCTGTTTTTGTTCCCCAGGTGGCTATGTTGTGCTGCCATATTTCATAACGACTGCCTGCCAACAGGCATCAGCACATGCGGCGTTTGATTATTTTAATAGACCGTACCATGTGTGTTACAAGTGTGTGTGAGGCTGTTTCTGTCCGTCGCCATGTTACACTTTTTTGTTTGCTCCATAATATGTGCCTCTCCAGATGTGAATTAAGTAAATGACATTGAACAAACAGACTGGATTTCTTTTCTTTTCTTCTCTGTCTTGCCTCCGCTAACGTGAAGGAGGTCAGCGGTGCATGGTCCTGTCTTGAAGTTAGTGCCTCATTTTCTTCACGATATTGACCTGTGCGTCTGACTACCGTCTACACACACACACACACACACACACACACACACACACACACACACACACACACTTATTTTCACTCAGGTACATTATGGGGCTCATTCCCAAAGTAAACTCCTCCCAGAGCTGTTGAATTTTGAATGAAAATGCGCTGTGGCGTAAAACATAAGAGTCGAGCACTAAAATGTCTCCGAGCGCGAGAGTAGGCCATGTGTAATTCTGTCACGTGCGGCAGAAACGGCAGTGGCACACATGCTAATAATTGGCTGTGTATGTTAGCACTCACCAGCCTATTCAACTGAGGCAAATAAAGAGTGGGCAAGAGCAGGCCCCCACATACCATCTTAAAGACTTTTGTGCCACACACACACACACACACACACACACACACACACACACACACGTATGTATGTATGTATGTATGTATGTATGTATGTATGTATGTATGTATGTATGTATGTATGTATAAAGAGTGGATGACAGCAGGCCTACACATACCAAATTGAACACTTTTGTGAATCCGACACACAGACAGACAGACACACACACACACACGTGCATATCTGTGACAATTACAATGCCATGACTTCTTTTGGGCTTGACCATCTCTAAACAGCTGGCAAAGTGACGCTCTCAATTTGATGATTACGATTATTTCACCACTTTGTGCGCAAAGTAATTGGCATGATTCACACATTTTCACACAGAACACATTTTCTGTTCCTCAAATGATCCGAAGTTCCCCTTTAAAATTCTGACTCGCAGAGCACAACATACAGGGAGTCTCCATTTCCCCATGAACTCCATATTTCATAACACACTGCTGCACAGGCATTGAGCAAACTTCAATACATACTTCAAAGGGTGAAGGGACATTTGGTGGGCACTAGTCCTTGGAGTTGCTCTGGGTTCTCCTGACAAAACTGTCCTGCTATTACAGTCAGTGCAATTCTGTGGGCTCAAAGATCTTTTTTTCACAAAGGGGGGGGGGGGGGGGGGTGGAGTCATAGCATGGTCACTGACACAGATGTTGTAAAAACACCAAGACACACAAGAATCTGCAGGCTTCAAATTCAAAACAGTTCTCAATGGCACATGAGAAAGAATATTTCCAACCTCTTAGTTTGCCAGATTTCGTGGGGGAGGGAGGGAGGATGTGTGTGTGTGTGTGTGTGTGTGTGTGTGTGGTGCGGGGTGTCTGGGGGTGGATTTTGGAAGTCACATGCGGAGACAAGCACGGCTGGGATCCGCAGGATGTGCGAGCAGAAAATAAAGTGTCGCTTCAGCAAGATGAAAGGTAAGAAGTCAGGTAGGGTGAGTCATTTTTTCCAAGTGCTCTTCCTGCCCAGGCCAGGCCAGGCCACAACACTGCATGGGTGCCCTATGGCAGCAGCAGCACACACACACACTTACTTAAAGTCTCTGCCCACCACTCAGGAGGGCCTTCCCTGAAATAAGGTCAGCACTGTGTGTGTGTGTGTGTGTGTGTGTGTGTGTGTGTGTGTGTGTAAGTATGTGCTCTCTTGTGAGAGTGTGTTTATATGCACACACATGTGCTGTGACTTTACTTTTCTTTTTCTTTCTTTTTTTTCCCCCAAAGTTAAACAAACACTCAATTTGTACGTGCTCAACATGTGTGCTGATGAAGACTGTGGGCCGTTTTTTAAATTTTATTTATTTATTTTTTTAAAATCTGGTGACCGTAGTAACCGGCCACTGCCGAATGAAAATGGAGTCATATGCAAAAAGGAGTCATATGAGTTTTTAATCCAAGGCTGTGGGGAAATGAGAGGTGGTGAGAGAGAGAAATAGGAAAAAGATAGCTAGATGGATAAGGATAGAGAGGGGAGAAAGGAAGAAGTGGGTAGGGGGGGGGGGGGGGGGGCGGTCAGTGATGACAGCTTCTGATGTCGCAGATTGTGCAGACAGCCCAAGGTTGTGTTTGAGGAAAAGCCGGGTCAGAAACACAATACACCTACGGCTGAGTGACACAGAGTTATGTCAAGAATGGCTCCAGAGGACAGCGGGCCATGCAAAATATGACCATGGAGCAAGCAAGCAAGCAAGCAGGCATTCGCTGAGGCTGGGACTGGGACTGGGACTGAGATTGAGATGGAGACACAGCTATAGCCCAGAAGGCTTGGCATCTAAAAAAGACGTTCTAACTGTGCTCTCATATTCGTCTATGCTAGTTGTCATACTTCCATCATCTAGCCTCTCTCCCCCTCTTCGCTGCCTTTCAACATGGACTCCTTCTGCTCTTTTCTCTATCACTCATCTCCATTTCCATTCTTCCGCTTTTGAGTCTTTCATCCCTTTTTCTCTCTGTTGAAGATGTCTCTCCACTCCAGTTTTTAGTCCTCTCTCTCTCTTTTTCTACCTCTCCCTCCCTCTGTTTCTTTCTCACCTCCCTTCATCTCTCGTTCTCTCTCTCCTCTTTCTCTCTCTCTCTCTTTCTACCTCTCTCTCCCTCGGTTTCTTTCTCACCCCCTCCATCTCTCTCTCCATCTCTCTCTCTCTCTCTTTCCGTATTCATTTCTTGCCCTCTCTGTCTCTCACTACTAGTGTAGCATGCTGCCCCCCCCCCCCCCCCCCCCCCTTCTAATCTATTCCAGAAGACCGGCTACCATGGAAAACGCATAACAAGTGCACATACTTCTCTCTGGGCCAAGAGCGAAATAACACAGAAAGGGGAAAATGGGAGGTGGGGGTAGGTTGGGGGGGGGGGGGGGGGGTGTTGAGATGAATGGGGGGGGGGGGGGGGGGGGGGGCAGACAGACAGAGGGGGAAAAAGGAGAGAAAGTGTTTATTCAAACTCAAAGCTTGCTCTTTTGTTGTGGCAGAGACCTGTCTTATATTAGCAGCCCGAGCTGCCTTCAAAGTCTGGAAAGACGAGGGGACGAGCCAAGGGGGAAGAGATGGAAGGAGCCGGGGAGAGACAAATCGAAGTGGAGGCGAGACGGAGTGTGTTTAATTTAGCTAAAAATGAACCTACGGCCAGTGGTGAGAAATTAATATGAAAAAGTAGACTCGAGAACAATGTGTCGGCTCCTTTTCAACGCCGGGGCCAAGACGTTCCTCGGCTGCTGTTTGGTATGAGTTCCTGGGCTGAGCTGTTGGATGTAAAAACACGTAGACACTTAAGCTACCGCACTGTCTGAACACTCCAATCTGAAAACATGGAAATCTCGGATTCTGACAAGGATTGGGTTTCTACGCAGCCAGTTAATGCACATTTTAGTTTTAGTTTGGAATAACAAATCCTCTACTGGTAGCAGTTGAAATGTGCAGTAATGTTTGTAGTCTAAAACAGCCACTGATGGGCATCTTGTTAAGTTGAATTACTATGAATGCACAAAGCTGATGTAAATAAGGTAAATGGAAAAGGTAGTCTGCTTACTCTGTTCCTCTACACCTCTGTTAGCTTATGTCCTCCTTTTTGTAAGTCGCTTTGGATAAAAGCGTCTGCTAAATGTAACATAATGTAACATAATGTAATGGAAACCCGACTAGTGATCTTTACAAGGTGGGCCGCGTACATGTCCACCAGACTGACCTTGTGGAGTGCCACATTGCGAGGCGGTGAGCATGTTTTACAGTCATGGCACCGTTCAAACAGGCTGAGCAGACGGAGGAGCTGCTCCAAGTTACAAAAAGGCCCTTCAAGTGGGCTGTTCTTCATAATTCTCTCCCTCTCTGGGTCTGTCTCCCCCTCCCTCTGTGCCTGTCTGTCTCTCTCTGTCTCTCCATTTCTCACCCTCCCTCTCTGTCTCTTTCTCTCTCTCTGTCTCTCTCTCTCTCTCCGTCTCCCTCTCTCTCTGTCGTGTATGTCTTCATATTCATAAAGCCTAAGATGTTCTCTTTAAAAACATCACTCTCTCTATTCGGGTCACGCTCCAAGCAGGGGCGATGTCACAGCCAGGGGGCAGGGCAGGGCTGGCTGCCGGCACTGACGGCCCACTCCACTCGCTCGCCTCGACCTGGGCCAAAAGGTTATCCAATCACATGCACAGGTGTCAGACGCTGGGTGTGGGCAGTGGGAACGAGCGGGGGAAAGAGGGTGGACAGACAGGCACGGCACGGCTACTAGGATGCCAGCACAGCGCTCGCTCGCTGCTGTGAAGCCCACTGTCCCAGCCAGACCCAACATGGCCTCATATGGAACTCATATGGAACCCGTTAGCGTCGCTCCAGTCTCCCTTTCTCTCTCTCTCTCTCCCTCGCTCTCTCTCTCTCTCGCTCTTGCTTCTCACTCTCCCTCACACAGAAACACAGAACTGGGCCGGCTTAATTTGGTCCAGCATTGAGAAAGAGAAAAGAGAGAGAGAGAGAAGAGAGAAAAGATGGATAAAAAGACTTGGACTGATTGTGGTGGTTGGTGGGTGAGGATGGGAGGACTGTCATCCCAACAACACAATGATCCTTTTTGCTCTCTTATCTATCTCCAGATGAGAGACATATTACGAAAAACCTCAAAATATCATTTTCCTTTGAAGAAGTAGCATCCCAAAAAGTGATTCACCCCACGAATGAGGACGGGGGAGGACACACACAACACTCTGTGGAGGACGCGCACACACACACACACACACAAAGGCTACGCCTCACACTAGGCGTTCTCTGGGTCACTAACATCTGTCATGCAGGCTGAGTCACTTCGATATGGCTCAGGCACAATTATGCTCTCCCAATTAAATCACGTGCTGCCAAGACAAACTGCCTCCTGACTGTTTGATGACAGTGCTCTCACAAGGACCACATTTTGGCACATCTTAAAATTTGACTTGGCCTTTTCCTGGGTTATTTTAGGGAGTATGCATCTTCAGGGGGAAGCATGTGCCAACAAGCAAAGCCTTTTTGCTTGTTACACTCAAATTTGGGCAATATCTGGCCCTGAGGAAAACATATTTTCAAAGAACTGAAAGGAACTGTTGCCGAGGTCAATTTGTGAGGAATGAGAGTCCCTAGATGTGTGTTTTTAGTATTTTTTCTCTCTCTTTCTCTTTCTCTCTTCTCAAAGCATTTGGCATGCATTTCTTCCTCTCATAATGTGGATGGGTTGAGGCTTCCTCTAATCCAGGATGGAACATGCACTGTGGAAACATTAAGAGGTTCATTTGAATGATGGCTCTGACCATCATTCAAAAGCAAATACTATGGATGGTATGTATGGTTAATAATGCGCCTGTCGTGCATGCTTTACTGGTAATTTTGGGGCAAAGTGGATTCTGAGTTACGATCATTCTTGTGAGGCGCCACCCTTGGATTCATCAGAACTAGCTCTCTTATTTGTCACTCCTAACCAAGTGTTTTTTGTGTATGTGTGTGTGTGTGAGAGAGAGAGAGAGAGAGAGAGACAGAGAGAGAGACAGAGAGAACGAGTGGGTGTTTGTGCATGTGTCTGTGTGAATGTGTCAGTGAGAGAGAGAGAGAGAGAGAGGGCGCTGGCGCGCGGACCGGGTGTCTGCGGTTCTGTCGCGGTGAGGGAGCGGAGAACGGGCGGTGTTGCAGAAATCCTTTAGAAATGTTCGTTTTGGAAACATCCTTTGCTTACATACCACCCTCACGCCCCCACCCCCCTTTGCCATGGTCTAACATCGGCTCATTTCCCTTATAGCCTTCCCACGTCCCGCGTGAGAGCTTGGGTTTAGTTACCCAAAAACATTTTAAACCATCATCCCTTCAAACCGCAGACCTGTTGACAATAAGATACACACGTGAAGCGAGACGGAGACAGACAGAAAGAGAGTGTTCCTGTCTATTTCGGCTGAACATTGTCATAATTAACGAACTTAAACGTTTCTTGATGTCACAGCCACGTGTCAGACATAACGCAGACGCCAGGTCAGCTGTGTAAAGATTTTTTGAAGTGACAGTGGTGGGCACAGGATGCGTCCTTTTCCTTTGGATATTTGCCTTGAAACACAACTGTGAACTCCTTTAACCTAACCTGGACTACTTACGGTTTCTTCACACAACCTTCCGTTGCTGCTTTAGACTGTCAGCTTAAGTTGAACAGTTTAGAGTTGAAGTTCTCCACTCTCCGTCGAGAACCGGGTGGGTAACTGGTTGTTACAACGTCGTTTTGCTTCCCAAACACCGCCCGAAGAATAAACCATGAATGATCGAGGTCAGAGGCACGTTGAGCCGACGGGTTCGTCACCCCAACACCAACCTTCGAAGCTGCGCAGTTCTACTTTGGCTCTGCGTTACACCTAATGACAGGACAAGACTGCCGCAGTAGTGTTCTATAGGACGCCTTACTATGAACACGCAAAGATCTCTCTTCCCACTCACTGAAAAGATGGATCTTTCGTTATTAAGATGCAGGAACTTTTTCAGTCTGCACGCGCTGTGCATGAAAATATGTGAAGAACGATGATCGCCTCAAT
This sequence comes from Setipinna tenuifilis, assembly GCA_030347295.1. Taxonomy (NCBI): domain Eukaryota; kingdom Metazoa; phylum Chordata; class Actinopteri; order Clupeiformes; family Engraulidae; genus Setipinna; species Setipinna tenuifilis. The sequence continues at coordinate 27,898,608 of CM059272.1, forward strand.
TAATGTGGACGCATGCTCCTGTGGTTAATTCCTGGTGCAAGATCGCTGTAGACAGTGGACTATCCTCTGCATATAGTCTAACCCTCAAATCTAGTTAAATGCTAACAGAATATGTAAGAACCACGTACAAAAAATCCCTCCGGTGACTCACGTTGAGACAACTAGCTAAAGCAATACTTTGGCACACTGTGAGGGCGGCTGTTCACCTGTCGCTCCTAACCTAAAGTCATCCTAAAGTCCTCGTTCATGCTGTAGTGCCAACAGCGACTGCCTTCGCATGGATACACGTCTTGCGCCACCATAATCGAGGATTTTCTTTTTTTGTCGCAGAAATTACTGGAAGCCACTAGTTTTGAGAGAAACAGGGAGAAAAACGAAACTCGTCAGATTTTTTTTTCATGAGCGCTGGACAGGTCAAACTGATGTCTCAAGCAATGTGGTCCCTGCTGTCAGCGCTGCTTTTCATGTAAGTTTCAGTCACTTTTGAAAGAGAGTTTATTAATTAAGCACAGGCTGAGAATACAGGGGTTAGATAATTACATTCTGAGGAATTTAACATGGTATTTAGTAATTTATGACAGATGGGTCTCGAACGTGACTGGCGCTGCGTCCCTCATAACTTTTTTTGGCAACCTTACGTTTACAGTGACGCACATGCTTTACATGCGGTAGATAGCTTTACACGCTCTCCCATCTGATGTCCCTCCATAAAGACACGCTTACTTGGTTGTCCTGATTTATGTTTGTCTTCTTTGCAATGCTATTTCCATCCAGCTTACAAGTTCAAGTGGTTAAAAGCTACCTTGAGTGATTGATGGAGCAACTCAGATAGACAGACAGAAAGACAGACAGACAGACATTCCTTCTGTTGGTGATAAATCACAATATAGGTATAACTGAGACCAATACTTAGTTGGTCTGATCTGTTTCATGGGTGTACATAAATAAGATGTTGAAAGGAGCAAGTGATGGAGCATTAAGCGTTTCAGTGTCATAAATATGTCTAATCAGCAGCAGAGATACAAGATGTCATCTTGGACAATCATATCTTATTTTCCCATCTCGTTTCTCTCTTAGATGTGTCCAGACTTTAATGGTAGTTTGCAGCCCCCTTCAGGTAAGCAGGTGGGAGGGGTTTGCAGTAGTCTGCAATGTATACATGCACATGTGTACTAAAGCAATGGGAGACATTTACTTTGTTTGAATATATATGGAGAATTGTTATATTCAATCATTATATTTGTTATATTTATAACTGTGTTATAAGCTACTTGCACCCCCACTTCAATGTATCCAATGTAAAAAAAAAAAAAACATTGGGATAACCTCAGGGTAACAAGTGTCTCCATGTGGCACCTCTGACAGGCGTTTGCCGGTGACAACTTTAACTTCAGCGTGCACGTGGAGAACCAGACGCGTCTACGGGACGCCAGGAGCCGCGCCTACCACCGCCTCTACCAGCTGTACAGCCGCACCAGTGGCAAACACGTCCAGATCCTGGAGAAGAGGATCAGCGCCAGCGGAGAGGACGGGGACAAATATGGTAGGATGGAGCCGTAATGGTGAAGAGGGAGATGAGGAGATGAGGGGACAGTGTGGCACAGTAACTAACACATGCAGTAGGTTAGCAGAGGTGGACAGACTGGCTTGCGGAAATGAAAAGTCCTGCCATGTATTTGTTTTGCCTGTGTGATTTCGTGAATTAGCTCATCTACTTGGCTGAAGAGTTGAGTGCACACAGGATCAGTTGGTTCGGTGAATTGGCCGGAACAAATATGTGGCAGGGCTTTTACACTGGATGTCTGGCTGTGGTAGTTTTATTAACGATGGCCCATAGCACAACAGGAAAATGTCACTTAGGCCAAACACCCTTCTTATCTCAGCACAAATCATTCATGCTTAGTGAATGATCATTTTGAAAACCAACCAACACAACTAAAACTGACACAAGTGGATGACTTACCATTAAACCAAATGGCAATAATGGTGGATAAAAAGGGCTCAAGTGATTTATTTTTCTTTCCTTTGTAAAAGAAAAATATCACTAAAGAAGTGTCTGTCAAATATCATGAACATAAACATAGAGAAGGGTAAAGCAGTGCATAAACCTTTTAAATGAGAGACAATACTTCCATCAATCCTTTAATAGATTTTCCATCTGTGCTCTGGCACACTGAGTGTTATTGATTACTGTATTGATTCGGTGTGACTCCTGTGCAGCACAGGGTCACATCTATTGTTAAAAGCCGCCTCAGACACAGTTACTGCCAGTCGTTCTTCACAGAACTTCTTCAGAGAAACCCATTAATGGATTAAAGTGATGCTTCACTTTTTTTTTAACCTGAAAAAAAGCAACGAAGAACAGCCAGAACAGCTTGTACGCTTTTGAAAATCTCATTTTTTTCTGTGGTAAATCTCATCTTTGTTTTTATCTTTCTCTCTCTTCACAAGCCCAGCTCATTGTGGAGGCAGACACCTTTGGGAGTCAAGTCAGAATTCGTGGAAAGGAGACCAACTACTACCTGTGCATGAACCACAGAGGGAAGCTCATTGGCAAGGTAAACCATTGCAGAGCTGCTTCTTGTGCCGTCTGTGCCTCTAGCCAGCCAGATGTTACATAAGCACTGGCTTTTACTGGAGGGACTTCAGAAATAAATACCTTTGGTGTTCTTTGTTATGTTCAGAAACCCAATAGGCATGTTAGTTACTTAATTAACGGCTAATTAGATAATATCTCTTCCCTTGTGTGGTAATGGCTACAATAGTAGATTTGCAAGCCAAATGGGCAGGAGGCCCTTGCAGTATGCACAACGAATTGAACTAAAACAATTTGCTTTCCATTGTAGCGGGCCAGGAATCTCAACGAGGACTGTGTGTTCATTGAGAAGATTCTGGAGAATAATTACACGGCCCTCATGTCGGCCCGTTACGACGGCTGGTATGTGGGGTTCACCAAGAAGGGGAGACCGCGGCGCGGCCCTCAGACGCTGCCCAACCAGCAGGACGTCCATTTCATGAAGCGCTTCCCACCCTGGCAGGACCCCCCAGACTCAGTCACCTGTCGCTTCACCACCGTCAACAAGAAGAGCAGGACAGACCAGGAGACAAGGCCAAGCTAGAGCTAGAGGACCAACGTTACAGCCAGAAGATACAAGAACTTTACATCTGAGGAGGCCAATGACAGAAGACATTATTGGGATAAATAAGCAGACTCTTTCTTTGGACCTTCTTTGACAGTTTTTTTTTTTGCTTGTTTTCACTAGACATTTCAGACCTTCTGTTTCTGACGCATCTTTCAAGACGAAAACCCCACATGACCACAAGTTGACACAGCTTGGGAGAACATCTCTTCAGTCATCCCATTGGTTCTTCTCAGGGGCAGTCACCCCTTTCAACACATTATTTTACAGATATGATCACTGAGGAACTATGACACACTCTTGACACACTTGTTTTCTTTGCTCATCTTGTGAACATTACCAATAGCAAATTGTGGAAGAGTGGAAAGCTATAAATGTTCACTGATATTTGCAGTACTCTCACGGTCAGGTATGCAGAAGTATGACACATGACATCAAAATATGTTATGGCTGGCAAAAAAGATACTATTCTATTGGACGACAAAAACAAGATACTACTCTACTGGATGACAAGAAGATCCAAGCACTAGCACTGAATTGGATACTGAAGAAAGACTGTGTGCGTGAGAGAGCGAGAGACAGTGATAATGAATTTATACTGAAGGATAGGGATACATGTGTAAACATGTGGATACTTCTCTGTCCACTTAACCATGGCCTCTAATGGAGCCTTTCCTATGGTATAGACACAGGACCTTTGGATTCTCATGAAGCCTTTCCTATGGTATAGACACAGGACCTTTGGATTCTGCAACTGAAGACATGCTGCTGTTTTACAGTAACACACTTAAGTCTCAGCCTATATGCAACTTCTTGTGAGGAAAAAAATGAAATATTGATTGATTATAATCAGCACTGTTAAAAATTATTTATTTCATCAATGATATGTGGAGGTTAACCACTGTTTGTGTTTGTAGCATCTCTACCTTGAGCTGTTTAAAAGCAGGGTACTACAGGCATTTACAAAACCAAAAAAAAAAAAAAACATTTCAGCACCACCTAGTGGTCACAAAGTGTAAAAAGGTTGAGATTCACCCTTTCAAAATGTCCATGAATCACATTGACTTCACTAGTATGTTGTAAAGAATACTAGTAATGCATTTAATCTACTATATGTACATAAATTAGTTACTTTGTATGATTGTGCATTGGTTTGTAGAACGTATGGAACTGTAGAAACCCATGTGTTAGTATGCGGGCCACAAAAAAACCTGAGGGAGAACAAAGGATAGATGGAGAGAGAGAAAGAGAAAAATAAGAGAGAGAGGGGGAAAAGAAGAAGAGCGAGCTCAGGCAGCCTCAAGTCATCTACAACACTGTTGGACACCCCTCTTAAGGCCCCAACATTCTATCGGCTGAATGACTTCGACCCACTCCACCCTCACTCATCTCTCCCACACACACACACACACTCAGAATGTCATGCATGCCAAACACTCACCCCGGACACACACACACACACACACACACAAAGCTGTACGCATGCACTCAGACAACTGATTCTACAAGAGTTTTAACACTCCTTCACAGTCAAGATCTTTATTATTATTAATAATAATAATGTTTTTTTTTCTTAAAAAAATCATTTCAATATACAACACAATTTTAGACAAGACAACTCTGTTTTACAACTAAATTCAGCTCATTTATAGGTCATTCGAAACCTAGACAAGCAGACTGCAAAAATGGGACACGACAGGAAAGGGCAAAGAAAAGAGAGAGCAGGCGAGAGAAGATAAGAGAGAAGAGGAGAGGAAAAGAGATAGAGCAGGCGAAAGAGGAGAGGGAGTGGAGAGACACTGTATAAGTCTGAAGGGAGGGGGACAGAATTACAATTATTAGAGTACGATATGACAAAATGAATTAAAATTTCCCAAAATAAAAAAAGAAAAAAGAGCCAAAGAATAAAAAAGTAAGAAAGACCAAAAAAAAGGGGGAGGGGGGAGGGGGGGCACTAGCACACACTACTGTCCAATCGTCCATTCATGCAGTAAGTCCATATGGAAGACACACCCCCTTCTCCAAGTCTTCCACCATGTTTTTTTTTTCTCTATTTCTTATTTTCTCCACCACGAAAACAAAAGCAAAAAAAAAAGGAACCAAAAAAAGGGGGGAAAAGTCAAAACGGATAGAAGTAGAACAGATCCACTGAAAAGTCTTTTGGGCCCACAGGGGCGGGACTGGGAGCGCTGTCACTCAAGTCTGGTTGTCATGGGGATGAAGGGGAGGAGCTCCCGCGGTCCTCTCGCACCTTGGCTCCTCTCTCTGGGGACAACTCTGTTTCCAAAGCTGCCGCTTACCATCCCATCTTTCCATTGGTCCATCCCTCTCTCCTTGTTACCCCTCCTCTGTGGTGAAACGGCCATTGGAGGAGTGCGTGTAGACTGTGGAAGGTAGGGCTCTCTGTGGTGGAGGTGCATTAGTCCCCTGGAGGAGGAGGAGGAGGAGGAAGAAGAGGAGGAGGATGGAGATGAAGACGTGGAGAGCAGGTGAGTGGAGAGGAGGAGGAGGACGAGGATACGAGAGGGTGGTGGTGGGGTTCTCTTCCTCCACTTCAGATCCTGGCATACTGACACAGATGCTCGGTCGTCAGCACGATCCCCATACATTCTCACCAGCACAAGACACGCACGCGCTCACACACACACTCGCACGTTCAAACACACACACACACCCTGACACACACGACCATGCATTCACACTCATACAGTGACCATCTGTGGGCCTACCCTGTTTCAAAAAAAAAAACAGAAAGAAGAAAACAAATGAATGTATTGCACACTTTACATCTAATCATCAATATATGAATGGACAAACATGTAATTATGTCTGTATATTCAATCAATTAGTTTATTATCTTAAGTGCAAAAATCACCATGTGAAAGGGGCTTAATACACCAACCATAAAATATTAAAATAAAAACAAAGTTTAATTAAAACAACCGACAACTATAACAAAGCTAGAACTGTTGAGGTAGATGCAAATGGATAGGTGCAAGTGCTACTCAGAGATACACACACCTGCTATCTAGAGATGTATGTATACGTGCGGGAGGGCGATCGCCCTTCGTTCTGTCCATTGGTTGACACGTTGAGGAAGTCCCATATGAGAATAGTGTCGTCATGGGAACTGCTGATGATCTGGAATTCGTCAAACTGAAGCCTGAAGACTCGGCCAGAATGTTCCTGCGGAAGACATAAACAAAACGTCTGGCGAAAAAAAAAAATCCCCACCTTCATCAGCACCTTGTCCAAAACAGCTTCCTCTTCCTCCCCTCTGTGTGTGTGTGTGTGTGTGTGTTGGGCGGCCATACTCACCACGAGCGTGCGCAGACACAGAGTGCTGGCGGGGGCCCGGGGGTCCAGTGCAGCTTGCAGGTCCCATACTTTAATTTTACTGCAAATGGACAGATGGACAGACAGACAGACAGACAGACAGACAGACAGACAGACAGACAGATGGACAGAGAGACAGACAGACAGACGACAGACAGAGACAGAAAGAGAGAGAGAGAGAGACAGACAGACATGGCCTTGTTAATAATCAAGTCCTTCCCTTCCTCGCTATCATTATGGATAAGCAATATCTTCCTAGCAAAGCCAGCAGTGTAGAAATTACCTCATGTTCAGATGGTGATATATGACTATGATGTTACATTGTGGTTATCATGTACAGTATTTATGAGGAGTTAAAATAAAACCATAACAAAGCTGCACACAAGAGTTGAGGAACTACAAAGATATAATATTTACTGCAGTACTGGTGTACAAATGGCTATTAGGGCCAATGCATCACTGAAGGTGCTCTCTTCCTCATCCGCTACGGCCTGTCAGTGTTATTGATCCTAACACATTATGATTAATGGACTTCTGGCCAATTACGAGGAGAAGTCAGCTATTACGAGAACACCAGAGAGCAGTTTGGACTAAATTGGAGAGAGAGAGAGGAAGATAAAAGGACTTGCGCACCCGTCATACGCTCCGCTAACGATCCGTTTGTTGTCGAACCGGATGCACCGAACCAGCTCCTCGTGACCTTCCAAAACCCGCAAACACGCACCGCACTCGATATCCCACAACCTGTCGGACACACACAGACCCAAAGCACAAATGAGTTGGCACAAAACTACAGGTCAAAACACACATGCACATTGCTCTTTCCATCACCCACAAGATTGTCAGTGCACAAAAATATAAAAATAGGCATAAAAAATAATTGTTTTCAGGATGTCATTGTCAAAATTATTTACAGACCAACCTATCTTCCTGCAAAACACACAGAATGACAAGCAAATTACACATGAATAACCATCCTGGTGCATTTGACCACTACAACAAATCCATTTCATTAACTTCAGCGGTACATGGTTTCTGTCCCAATGAAAATACTGGCAAACAGCATTTACAAAAATGTGATTTCCAATACGTAGGTAGTGTTCATTTCCAAGACTCTTTGGGGTAGGAGTTTCGCAAGGCAAGAGAAAGACAAAAAAAAAGGCCCTGAAAGCTTCATGTTCGTGGGGCCAGTGCTGGACGGAGGCCCTGGAACATGCCGGGCACAAAAAGATGTTTTCACATTCTGACTGCAGCAACTGGGAATTTTGTTTTTTACGCTTTTACGCTGTGACAGAAAATGAATCTCAGCATGGATCAATGAATTAACTCAGCAGCATTAAATGGATTAAATCAGCAACAATGTCATGCTTGAGCTGCCTGGCTGATCCCAGGTCAGTAACGGGCAGAAGAGCTCCCAACGCACCTGATAGTGTTATCTGATGAGCCGCTGACCACGAGCCTGTCCCGATACTGGAGGCAAGCGATGCCCCGCTTGTGCCCGTTCAGTGTGCGAACAAACTCACACGTGCTGGTGCTCCATACCTGGGGACAAAGGAGACAAAAAGCGAGCATGTCAGTGCCGAACACACAAGAACATTTAGTATGACAACAAGGTCCAAAGTATGAATCAGGAACAAGGTGCAATGTATGTTGTGTCAGATGTAGTCATGATTGTGGTAAGCATTTCCCAAGAATCAGTGATGCGTAGTCTGGCTTTTGAAGCTCCAATCCAATACCACTTCCACTGCCATTCACTGAAGCAGATCAGGTGGGACTAGGTCATTTGAAATGTGGAATTGATATTGTAGCTTCTGAATCCAAGCTGTACAACAATGCTCCTCATTTTAAAGCCACCCACAATGCTTAAAGCCAAAACTATACGTTAGATATCAGTGACAAGATTGATCTTGGGGTCTTCTAGGTAAATCAAGCAGTGCCGCTGTAAGTTCCGTAAACTGTTTCCCCTTGGAAATGGGGGAAGATGGCCTAGAACCAGTTTCAATCAATGTGCACACACACACACGCACACAGCGTGAGTGCATGCCCTGCCTGCCCTTCCTCATCATTTAGAGAATGTTTTTGGAGGGCCGTCAGTTGAACAAAGCTGCAGGAGAGGCAGCTCTGGAGAGGGTTCTCTTTTTTTTTTTTTTTCTCCCCCCCCCCCCCTCCATTTTTTTTTCTCCCCCTCTCGCTTCTCTTGCGGAATGCTTTGGCCTGTCTCCCAAGGCAATGGGTGGGCTCGCGAGGGGCTCTTTGTTCCTGGAATCCCGACTGCCCACAAATCCAGCGCCTGGAAGACCGAGCGAGAGCGAGAGCGAGAGCGCGGCTGAGGCAGCGGCCGAGGGCGGGTGCGGGTGCGCACAGCAGAACCAGGCCCAGGCCCAGGGCGAGGTGAGCAGGGGCGCGCTGCCAAGAAGTTGGCTAACGGCTGCAGCAGCAGCAGAGGCAGAGGCAGCACTGGGGCTCTTACCGCCAGAGCCGGAGTGTGAACAAGCGCGCACACAACTGCAATCTAGCACCCTCTGCTGGACAAGGACAGCGCCAGTCCTCTGAAGGTGGAAGGGACAAGAGCTCTTAACTTTTAACAGTTCTACTGCAGCACTTTAGGGTTTGAACCATGGGGAGTATGGTTTTCTTTTACTGCAAAACATAACTCATGACTCATTGACTGATGTTTTCGGTAGCCACATCATATATATATGCCTTAGTTCTTCCAGTCAAACAAATAGTTATCTTTGTGTTTTTAAATGGGAGAACTGAAATTATGTTACAGTGACCGAGTACTGTGTGTACTTCACAGTATCAGTTTAAAAGGGCATGTGCTGTTACAGTGCAGCTCTGAGATAATGCCTTGGGCCAGAAACTAGGGTGGACTTACTCCCATCTCTCATCACTCATCATACAAGTACATAAAACCAGATGCTCCAGAGTAATAACCACAGGGGAGACATTTATTTGACACATTCACTTCAAATGGTTGATCACCTCAACTCCCTCAGTTTTGTACTGTCTTAATAACAAGACGTAGACATTTATAAGGGAACAGTGGATTTAAAGTGCATGTAAATCCCGAGTGCAGCAGACCCCCGTTTTTTTTTTTTTTTGACAGCTGTTGAGTAAACGCCAGCTTCATCTGTCTTTACTAGCATGATCTATTCCATTGTATGCTATTTGTGGACCCTTCATAGAGCACTCAGTAAACAGTGAATTTCACTTCATTTCTTAATCCATCTGCTCTTTGGCAGTAGTTGATATGACCTCCCTATTCTGCCCCCTCTGGGTTAATGCCCAACTCCAGCACAATTCTCTGGGCTTGTTTCAAGGAGAAAAGGATGGTTTATTGTCACATGCATAGACATACTGGATAGAGTAGGACATGCAGTAAAATTGGTGATTGTTATTTTAAATCTTTCAGACATGTCTTAAATGGAAAAACACAGATGCTTGCCCTAGTCTCTGCAGAACATGTCTGCACATGATGGATGGATGGATGCATTTTTAAGGCTTGCTTGCACAGATATAGTGTACAGAATAGCCTATTTTGACTACTTCCATCTGGAAGAAGTCAATAGGTAATATTGTCTACGTAGGATGGTATTTTCTGTCTTGCTCTCGTCAATATGTGCAGCAAGTTTTGAACTGGCAGCACAGTGAAGTGATGTGGCCGTGGGGTTGAAGAGGTGCCTTTATCATAAAGGACCGCCACCCTCTACAGCTTAGCGTATGCAGCACTTCAATCATCCAGCTCAGCAGCATCCTCACACAGGAAAATACTGCAGAGATGGCACAAGAGCACAAAGTGTCCTCGGGCAGCAAAAAGAAAAAAAAAAACACACCATCTTTTTAACCTTGAGCTGGGCATCTCTGTAAGGATCCTATGCATCCTACAACCAGCTCAGCTAAAACACAAATAGTCCAGAGGGGAATTTGGAAATGGTGCATAGAATGCAATGCCAATAATTGAGGAAAAAAAGCTCTCTGCAAATGTATACATTTATGTTTATGTTTTAATCCCTCTTTCAGGTGGTTGTAAGGAAGCGTTTTTTTATCAAAGTAAATATTTAAGGGGTCCTCCTGTAGTCACTGTAAGGATGTCCCACTGAGCGGTGAGGGGTGGTGTCCGACATGAGGCTAAAGATCTCTGACCTCAGTCATCAACAACGGCCCTCCACCGGCCCACACTGACCTTGATGGTCCATTAACTGAAAAAACTGTCTGCAGATGTATACATTTATGTTTATGTTTTACTCCCTCTTTTACGCGGTGGTAAGAAAGGGTCTTTTATCAAACAATTTAAAGGGGTCCTACTGTAGTCACTCTAAGGATGTCCCACTGAGGGATGGGGGGGTGGGGTGGTGGTGTCAGATTTGAGGCTAAAGACCTCTGACCTCAGTTTATATAATAAGATTTTCTGCCTGGAAGAGACTGTATTGAAATTCGACGATTTTCTTTCTACTCCATGAGCAGCGTGTCAGACTCGAGGCTAAAGACCTCCGACCTCTGTAACCAACAACAGCCCTCCGCTCCGCCGGCCCGCACACACTGACCTTGATGGTGCGGTCTCCCGAGGCGGAGACGATGTACTTGTCGTCAAAGTCCACGACGTTGACGGCGGCGCGGTGTCCCACGAGCACGCGGCGCAGGCTGATGTCGGTGGGCGAGGCCATGTCCCACACGGCGATGGAGCGGTCCTTGGAGCACGTCACCATCAGCCCGTTGCAGAAGCGCAGGTGCAGCACCGCCTCGTTGTGGTGGATCAGCGTGTTCAGCACCTCGCCCGAGTTCACGTCCCACACCCTGAGGCAGGGATAGGATAGGATAGGATAGGAGAGGAGGAGCAGAGAGGAGAGAAGAGGAGCGGAGACAAGAGGAGACGGACATTACACACTCGCATCAACAGTGTGTTCAGCACCTCGCCCGAGTTCACGTCCCACACCCTGAGCCAAGCACAGGAGAGGGCACGCACGCACGCACGCACACCTCCTTCATGCTGATAGCAATACAACAAATATATGTAGAATTCTGGCCAAAGACGGTACTGCACTCAAAATATTGTAAATTCAGTTTTAAAATGTACATGTGCTACTATTGTCAGTGAAATTAGTATTTGAATTGAAGATGTTTCCTTAATCTGTAGTAACTACTTGCTAATACATGCCTAACATGTATAGCGCCTTTAGCCGAGTTATCTGAAGCCTCAGGGTAAAGGAGTGTCTATTGGAACTATGATTGCAACAAAACCAGGTGAACATATGCTTACATCTCTATATATCCATTTCTGAGACAGTGTGTGTCTGAACAGCCATAGCATACTTAGAGTTCCCACATTCATTTTTTTAATAGACAAATCTTTAAAACCTTTCCATCACACAGAATTAATTTTCCATGACTTCCCATGACCTACTATTAGACACATTTGTGTATCTGATGCTACAGGTTGTGTCAAATCATAACATCTATGGTATGGTGGGAGAGAGCACACTATGACTGTTATACTATATGTGTAGTAACAATGGTGTTCAAGAAGACAGAGCGATCTGAGGGGGAACGATATAAGTGAGTAAGAAAATTCTGTGAGAAAGAATAATAACAGACTGCAATATAGTCCATCTCCTGTCCATGCACCATCATGACAAAAATTAGATTTCAGAACTTTTCCAGAACTTTCAACGAATTTACTAAATTCCATGACTTTTCCAGGCCTGGAAAAATGGGCTCTTATTTCATGACTTTTCCTGGTTTTCCTGTGACCGTGGGAACCCGGACAATGTGTCTATCTTTGCTAAGCTCTAGACGAACAAACAAGCACAGGCACATTCACATTCAGACAAGGACGTCACTGCAGATGATGACTGGTGGTAAGACATGACCAGGTGTGCCTCCCACAAGACACCAGCCTCACAGACAGGTCTGAGGCCCATGCTGGGTGGAGATCAAAAGACACAATCCTTGGAAGTTAATGACTAATCTGGTTAAGGATGATGAACACCCCGTTTTATCTGCCAGACCACTAAAAGCTCTGAATGATTAAGTGCCATCCACCGGTGAAGTAAAGACAGACAACTGATCCTAATTACGTTTTGGTTACACTTTAACGGTCCCCGTCACATCATGATGTACAGTGTAAAAAAAAAAGGGTGTAACAACTCATAACATAATGTACTTACACACGTTAAGAGTTACGGAAGGGGTTAGTGTATGATATGGACAGCATTAGTACATTATGTTCCATGTAGGTACACAAAAGGGACCATTAAAATAAAATGTCACATACTCCCTTCACCCCCCCACCATTTCGAGATAGTACTCAGTGAATGGATAGACATAAGACAGTTGGCTGGAGAGGGCAAAGGGGCATATTATAAGATTCCCACTGAAAGTCAAAATTCCCTGACTATTCCCCCTTTTTGCTAAAGAAATTTCAATGACTTCCTATATAAAAGAAATTGCACATATATACCACATTTCTAAGCCGAAAAAAACTCAAATGTATTTAAAGGGTTTTTTTGTGGTAGGAAAGTGATCGGTTTATACAATAAGAAATAATAAAAAAAATGTGCACAAAATTATTAAATTCTGACTTTCCATGTCTAGAAGACACTGTATTGAAATTCCACGATTTTCTTGAAACTGCATGAGCAGTGAGACCCTGATACTGAGACAGGTGGCGGTGTTGGAGGCCACGGACATACCTGACAGTGGAGTCTGAGGAGCCGGTGACGATGACCCTCTCGTCATACTGCAGGCACAGCACCGAGCCCGTGTGTCCAGTCAGGATCTTGAGACACTCTAGGGACTGCTTGTCCCAGATCTGCAGCACAAAAGACCAACCAGTTAACACACCTGCCCGCTTGTGTCCGAATTAGCCAGAGACGGTTCAAATGTTTCACCCCCCCCCCCCCCCATAATCTTGATGAAATGTAAATTATGAATACGCAAGTTCTTTGTTCTTAGGACTGCAATTGCTGCCATCTTTTCACACATCTCCAAGTGCACAGAGGATGGCATGTTTGGCCAAGACTTCCCACGCATCTAATGAACACGCGCACACGCACACACACGCCTCACACACCCACACGCAGGTGCAGACACACAAGTGTACACACCTTGATGGAGTTGTCTCGCAGGCCGCTGATGATTTTGTCGTCGTCGTACTGCAGGCAGTAAACGCCCTTGCTGTTCTCCGAGCGACACTGGATCCTCTGCAGGTTGTGCCGCCCACACCTCCAGTTGGCCTCGATAGTCTGACAGAGAGAGAGAATGTGTGTGTGTGAGAGAGAGAAAGAGTGTGTGAGAAAAAAAGAAGAGTGTGTGAGAGAGAGTGAAAGAGAGAGTGTGAAGGAGAGAGAGAAAAGCGAGTGTGTGTGTGTGTGTGTGTGTGTGTGTGTGTGAGAGAGAGAGAGAGAGAAAGAAAAAGAGTGTGAGGGAAAAAAGATGAGAGTGTGTGAGAGAGAGAGAGAAGTGTGTGTGTGTTTGTGTGAGAGAGAAAGAACGTGTGAGAGAAAGAGAGAGAGAGGAATGTGTGGACGAGGCAGACAGAATAAGCCTGACACAAAGGCAAGGCCCAAGAAAACAGTGCAATACAATTTAATGTGACTTTGCTGATGGCATTTCCAACTTGGTCGGATTTCTGCTTATTTGTTTTCCCCCCTGAGCAGAGTCAGGACCCCAGCTACCCCCGCCCCCCAAACCGTGCTCGCCTCAGTGACTGCACCCCGCAACACAACCATCCCCGATTCATTACCTCCCTGCCTATGGTGGCTATGCTTGCCCACTCGCTACCCACTGCCACACACACACACACACACACACACACACACACACACACACACACACACACACACACACACACACACACACACACACACACACACACACACACACACAGACACACACACAGACACACACACAGACACACACACAGACACACACACTCTTCCTCCCCACTCAAGCAACCCCACCCAGCAGGAGACACACAGAGCGCTGACACAAGGGTAGTTTTTGCCTAAAGGGAGCTGAAATATTCTATTCCTCACATGTACCCAAAAACTGCTGTACTGTCAGTTCCACATGACCCATCGCGTTGTGCATATCCTTAACCTCACGGATTCCAGCTGGTATGCTTCCTATAGAACACGTCTTCAGTTCCACCTCGGCCAATGCCAATGCCCTCACATCATGTAAAACTAATTTAAGGCTGACCTGCTGTTCTTGATTTAGTGAGTTCTGCAAATGTGTAAATTCCACTCCATTACGTTTATCTCAGCATATAGCCAACAGATCAGCACATCAGCATCTACAGCAAATAGTCCACCCAAGGGCCCCGTTACCTGAACTCTTGGTTCACTGCAATCTGCTAAAACCCAAATGTCCATAGCACTGACTGACTGTCCCATCTCTTAAAGAAATCAGTATTCTATGTACTGAGTTGGTCTTTCATATTTTCAGTATGAAAGTTAAGAACAGTGCATTGCAGTACATAAGCCTTTGTAATTAAATCAAAATCTTTTTAAAAGACTCCCCGTTTGTTTTGGGTAGAAACACCCCTAGTACTCCACAGGTACAGCATACAGCAGGGGCAATTACAGTGCTTTGCTGCGGCCAGAGTGCTTTGCGGGGTCAAAATAGAAGGCAAAAGTGGCGTCTAGGCTTTGGGTAAACACACTGTCTCGCAGCACAGGGTCCCGGTGTGGACTCCAGACGTAACGTCCCCCCTCGGTGTCCTTTTCAAAGTACTGAGGGGGCGGAAAAGACAGCGACGACGGCTCTCCCCTCGCTCATGAATCATTTTTATTTCCTGCAGTGCTGATGTGCTCCTGTCTGTCTATAGCCAACGGTCTGCTTTAACCTCACTCAACAGAGACGGCCCCGGACACTTTGGCACTCACCTCGATGTCTTGGATTATTTTGGGATACAAGGATCGGTAGTAGGAATTTGGCGGAACTTCTGTTGTTCGGTTCTTGAAAAGGTACTTCTCCCTGATGGACACAAAAAAAACACAGGAGATCAGAGTTTTTGTATTTTTTTTTTTGCAAGCACATCTGAAGTGTAGGGCAATGCCTTCACTGATTCAGCATCAGCAAGACAGTGAAGAATTCTGAAAATTGGACAAAATACTGAAAGTAACATTCAGTGCTTGGCTGAAAAGAATGCTGACCTGCGTCTCTGACCAACAACTGCAGCTACTGTTCAAAGCAATTTTCCCTATTCTCTACCTGGTCATACTGTGCACTGTACTGGACACAGATTTACAGGTACACAGACAGACAGGCGCGCACACACACACACCTCTTTCATGCTGACCCAAACGGAGAGGTGGCAATGTAATGGACTCACCACTGGTGCCTCTCTGATAGGCCCTTCCAGAGGGGGTCAGTGCGCACCATGCGCTCGATCAGCTTCTTCCACAGCATGCCCTCCGAGATGACCCGCTGCCACTCCTTACACACCAGCTCGGCCGAGCACAGCGAGCGCGCGTCCAGGAACGACAGGATGTTCTCCGCTATGTGGTCCAGACCCTGAGCTACAAGGTGGAAGAAGTGTGTGTGTGTGTGTGTGTGTGTGTGTGTGTTGTGGAGGAGGGAGAGGGAATATCAGGTTATGGTTTGTATAGTGATCCACTTCATTGTACGTTTTGAGAGGTTTCATAGTAACTTGAAGTTGAGAGCACGCGCACATCCAAAAGCTGCAGGTGCAGGGTAAAAAAGTTCCTTTACAGTCTTTACGGTCGAAACGTTGTTAAAATAAAATCACTGGGAGCATCAGTAGCAGTAATCCTTTTTGTTTATTAATAGGTTTCATAGTAACAACAGAAGACCCTAGCAGCCTTAAGATCAAACCATGTTTTTAAGCATGGCTGTGTGTCCACAAAGCGTCATATGAAACATTACAAGTTCTACGTGTGGTGAAAAGATCTTCATATGACCCAACACTACAAGAGCCTCATTTAATTATAACGTAGCTAAAGGAAACTTTCGGTAAGTACCGTACACTCTTACAATATACACAGCAGAGTTTCCTGCTAAAAGAAAACAAATAACTAGTTTCACACTGAAAATTAAAAGTAGATACTCACTAAGGATCAGTAAAATCAAACCACATAAAGTACATAAAAACCAATGTACTAAGCAACCAATCACTGCGATCACTAACGTTGCTTTGCTTTCAAAGCATGGCCTCACAGCTAAAGAGTTGGAGCAACACGTTACTAAACAGTAAAATAAAAGTCTAAACAATAGCAAATTCATTTTGATTAGTTTAGAATTAGACATATAGGAATACTGGCCACAGTCATCCATCTTTCTTAAAAATAAATACGGTCAGAAAACAATAAAAAGGCATAAAAGTCTCTGGGTTATTCAGGAGACAATTCTCTATGACATGACAGCATCTGAAACAGCCTGGAGGAGCCTGACATGCAACCACTCTCAGCAGTCACATCAAGACAACCGACAACCAGGGGAGCGATAATGGAGAGGGTAGTCATCTTATCATGAGCAGACAAGACACTGTCTGAGAAAGAGAGGATGTTATTGCCTATGGGCACAATCAATCCTAAATTTAAGACTCTTTACAGAAGACAGATGGACGGAAGAAAACACTGACTAAAAAAATGGTATAGAAGGGGTTCTATATGGATCTTAAATGGTGACAAATGTTAAACTATGATCACAGATGGGGAATATTTCATTTATTATAGCACCATTACATTAATTTTAACACCGCATTGATTTTCTGCAAGAGGAAAGTGCAGCAAATAAAATGTGTAACTTTTATTACAGTAAAACTGTTTATTCCTCATGATGAACTGGCACTCTACTAATACGATCTAACAGATGTTTTATTTGTTTAACCACGCCAAAATATTGTAAACCTTCTGCATCACAAGAATACAATCGGGTTGTATAACGGTCAAAAACCAAGGAAGAGAGGCTCAGTGCAAAGGCAGGGAACAGCCCTCGCAGTGCTGTTATGTTTCTCTTTTATTTTGTCCAATAAAACTCCCAACTGGGTGGGGGTCACAATCATATTCAGCCTGGTAGACACAGAGTGAACAGACAGGCAGGCGAGGGACTGATGATCCCACATGTTTGACACTGCAGCTGTTTAGATCACACCCACCAACTGAATCCAAGCTAATCTGAGGCCACGAATGAAGAGAATGTTGATTTAGAATGCGTCAGTCGTTTCCCCGAAGGACCCATCTGAAACATATCTCTAGTGACGAACTTACTGTACACAATGACCAAACTGGTGGACAGAAACCAAAACTATGTTCAGGGCAGTCCAACAGACTACAAGCAAGGTAGAGATGCTTTTAGAGTGATTTGGTGTCATTCATGCTACACAAACAGACCAACTGCTTTTCTGACATCTTCTATTTACAGTGTCAACAGCAGATTAATGTAGGTTAGCCACTTTAACCTAGCCTATCCACACACTACATTCACTTTCAACTAGGCCTATTAAGATAACCTTGGCAGTGCCAATTTACTCTCAAATGATAAAAAAAGATCAAGGTAAACCAACATGTAAATTATATATGATCTAAGTGAACTGGAGACCGACCTAGTTACCTAAAACTTGACACTTGAAAAAAATTAACCACAATACAAGCCTTTCCCAAGGCCTGGACTCTTCAAGAATGAGTGGTAATGCACAGAAAACAGTGTGCTTGTTGTCCTAATATGGGCAGCAGGCTAGGTTTCTACAGAGATCCACTTCATTGTATATTTTGAGGTTTTATAGTCACAACAGAAGATTATATCAACCTTAGGAGCAGACCATGTGTCAAAGCATGGCTACAGCTAAAGCATCGAATATGGCTAAACTGATAAATAAATTTATAGAAAATTAATGTGAATGGGTGGGGGAGTGAACAACTAGCACTCTTCTACACCCTCATCGATGGCTGAAGTGTCCTTGAGCAAGACATCTAACCCCACATTGCCCCAGGGGGACTGTCCCTCTACCTCATTCACTGTAAGGCATCTAACCCCACATTGCTCCAGGAGGACTGTCCATGTACCTAATTCACTGCAAGTCCCTCTGTTTAAGAGCATCAACTAAATGCAATGTAATATAACGCACCACAATATGTGCTGATATGGGCAAGAGCGGCCTACCTGGCAGTACTGTGATGAAATCCCTTTGGAGCATGGGCTTGAGGTAGGAGTTGATGTGGCCATGCTGGTAATGGCACATGCGCGAGATCAGGTGCTCCACAAACTCCACCTGGTCGGCCTCGGACCACTGGTCGAACAGCTGGATGCACACGTCCTTCTCCTTCTGGTAGTTGCCCTCCGAGGGCCGTTTCCGCGAGCCTGTCATAGGACCGTTGCTAACCTGAAATTGGATTAAAAATCGGATCTGATCAGAGTGGCATGTTCTGCGCTACAAAACACACAAATGGAAGTTGTGGTTTTTTGAAAAGCAAAGCGCATGCATTTTGTAGAGGGGAGTGGAAAAAACAGACTATTACAAACAAACTATTAAACCCTACATTTTGGACTTCAAGCTAATCCATCTTAAAAAATGTCTTTAGAAATCAGTAACTAGTTTAGTTTAGGCTACACCTTTTTCCATGTATGACATGTGGGGTCAAAAAGCCACCTTTCAAAAAGCAACATGAATATTTCACCCTTGACTAACAGCCCACCTCAACAATTGATGGCATCTTTGATGTACAATTACCTTGCAAGTTAAAGTAATTGTTTGAATGTAGCCTCTATGTGAATATATGAAGCAACCTGCACACAACCTTTTCAGTTCACAATATCACAGTGTGTTGAATAAGACCATCGGGTAGCCCATGTTTGTGTGCAAAACCTTCCTATCTATGAAACCACACCCTAAGGGGCCAACACAACTTTAGCCAATGGAGACCAAATTGCAGTTTTCTTACAGTCCACAGAAACAAACGTAGCCAGTGATCAACTAAATGCTAGCTTGCTCACCTTGAACACTTTGGTTGTCTTGGGGGAGAGATCCCCTGTCTGTGACTCCATGACGGAGGTGTTCTGTGAGGGGGAAAAGTTGGAAAAAAAGGGGGAGATGGAAAACGAGCATCTATGAAGGCAGGGCTGACCATGCAGACTACTCTATAAAAGGTAAGCAAGCAACAGAATTATGTATTGGCCTTCTCTGTCTGTGTTTATGCTGAACTGCTATAGAGGTTCAGATCTACATTAGTTGTGTATACAAACAACCAGCACAGTACCAGTATGAAGGGGGTTAGGTGGGATAATAAGCAAGTGAGTGTGTATGTGTGGGCTCAAGCAACGTTTTAGGAGCCAAAGCATACATTTCACCGCCGGCATAATAGCGTAATGTCAGCAAAACAAACACAAACTGCCCACATGCTTTTCATCATCTCAGCTGCAGGCAGCTGATACGGTCTGTAATGGCACATCCAATCTTAGCTTGTATTGCCACATCCATGTTTATAATCAGAATAACCCCCATGACAGATTAAACACAAATATAGCACACAAGACTGTACAAATAAAGGGTACCGACAACTTGGGGCGAGCAAGAGTTAGCAACAGGCGCAGCTGCTGTGCTGAGGGTGCCACTCCAGACCCTTTTATAGGGTACAGCAGGTGTGAACGCTCTTTGGTCTGACTTTGCTCATCTCCGGGGATTGTGTAGACTGTGCTGATTCAGACTGACCCATCAACAACACTGGGAAAGACTGTACTGTGCGCCTTAAATAATAAACAAAATAGATAGGAGATAGGACCGCATCTTAAAACATTGACGGTCGACTTATCCTGATTTTCACTGTCTCCATGGCAACAAGAAGCATCGCCACCTGGACGCAGGTTCAACTACTGAGTTCAACACCGATCACTATTAAATAAATAAATATATAAAACTGCGAATTCCACTGTGCCTAACCAGAAATACAGTTATGTAGTTGTACTTGTTTAACAGTAGTTTTGAATAGTGTATCACCACAAAAACCAGTATCCACATCGTAAACAGTCATTAAACATTACATGTCCTACATTTGTGTTGACAAAATCTTGACGTGAACCAACACTACAAGACCTTGCTCTTCATTATAACGTAGGTAAAGGACACTTTGGGTAAGTACTATACACGGTCTCAAAACATATTATACACAGAGTTTCGTGCTAGCAGAACACAACCAACTACTTTCAGCATCAAGCTTAAATAAATAAATGCGAAGTATCAGGATCAGTAAAATCAAACCACATGAACTGCATAAAACCAATGGACGAAGCAACCAATATTACTGCGACCACTAAGATTGCTTAGCTTTGGCTAGCTAGCAGTTTATCTCCATAGATGCACCCCAACCATTCAGCCATCTTTTAAAATATGACTTCATACATTTATGGCATCTGAACAACCTCCATATCGAAAAGATACAGGTGCATAAGAGTTGAGTAGCTAAATACTAATCGTGTGAACTTGGTGTTTAGCTAGCATGTAGCTATTGCTAGCAAGCAAATTACTTCCTTCTACGCAGCTTGAAACGCCTCTCACCTCGACTATGACAGCCAACTGGGCAGGGTTTCGCCGGGGTATTAATCGCGTTACATACTACCAGGCTTAACTAAATGCTTCGGGTATTTAAAATTTCTGAGTACAGGAATGTCACTTCTACATCGTCCACCGTCACCATTACGCCGCGGAAACAGGCAGGCTAATGGCGCAGAGACGCCGCAGTGAGACCCACTTCGCTAGCAAACGTTAGCTTGATAGCTTTACAGCTAGTCAACACCGTAGGCTAAAATGCCTTAGCCTACTACTACATCCAAGTATAATTAAAGCCAACCTTTCCGATTTCGATATCCCCCATGTCTATGTAAATATTGTTACAGTACACCCAAGAGAACAGGTGAAACAAAACTGAGTTAAACCAAATCTATCAACTGATGGACATTTGGCTAGCTAACTAGCTAATCTACTCAGCTAGCTACCTAGCTAGCTGATATCAGGCCCTCCCTATCAAAGTAGGTAGCTAGCTATTTGTCTCCCAGCTCACCCTCCTTTTCCTCCCCCCCTGTCGATCTTCACCCACTACATTCGATCAGATTTTCTAAAGCCGACTTTATCGAATTTGCTGTTAAACAAAGGCCCAGAACAGCGAAGACGATCCACATTAAATTTACACTTACCATAAGCTCCACGGTTTTGTCCTCCATCTCCGGCTCCATACTGTTTGTTCCCCGAAACTCGCAGCAAAAAATGGAAACCCAGCCCTGCGTCGGCGGCCTGCAGCAGCTGAGACGACGTCACGTCAGAACACAAGGGGCGGGGGAGGGGAGGGGTATTTATAAATTCGCATGAGTGGCTGGTTGGTCGAGAGCTGACAAAGAGGGTGTTGTTTTTGCTGCGAACTCGATGGCTATTGGATCGCTTCTGCTGCTAAGGCAAAGATAGAGGTTATCCCCAGTGATTCACGCTTGTGGTAAAATCGCCAGATTGCTATCCGTCATTGCCACTTCAGACTGAGTCAAAGATGAACATCAGACAGGTCATCTAATTGCACTGAGTTTTGACTCAACGCCTCAGCAGATTGCGTTATATAAAAAAGTAAATTAATGTGCGTCTATAATTCTGGTCTAATTTCCATGCCCTTTACGCTACCACTGAGCGCACCATGCTTGCACCTGAGGGCGATGAAATAGGGAGGTCCATCTCGCTTTTCTCACGACCAGTACAAGGCATTATAGTATAGTACATTATAGTAATTATGTTATTACTAATGTGAATAACAAACCACCTTCGGACCATTTGCAAACAATGGAATAGTTTAATATTTGTGGTCATTTGTAATAAATGATTCATACAAAATAGTGATGACAAAGAAAACAAGACAATGCATTTCTTAACATAAGGTTAGGTATATCGAGATGCAAAACAGCTTCACATCCCTTAGTGAGGTTGTCAGTTAAACCTCTTTTGAAATAAAAGGGGTCTTAAATCAAAGCAGTCACTGGTATGGTCCACAGCTTCAACAGCTAATGACAGTGGCCAGGTCTGTCACATCTTTTAGTCTTGCAGCAGACACTTGAGCGGAGGGGCACCTTCATCTAGTAACAGCTTTCTTGTTCCCATGGAAAGGCTTTAGGTTCAATGCTGTTTGCTGCAGGCTAGGCTAAGGAGGTTTTTTGTCAGACCTGACTAGAGCAGGCAGCTGGCCAAACAGAACTTGACAAAGCATCTATAAATACAAACGGTACCAAACATTCACTGCCACACTCCTGCATAGTTTTAAAGTGCCCTCACAAACATACAACATGCAAAACCCACAAGACTTCTCTTTCCACCATAAAAGAGAGAGACTTCAAAAGGCTCAGCACAGATTCACAAGCACACCCAGTTAATATGCCAGGAAATACTCTCCCCGCCCCCGATGGCTAAAATGAGAAACACTCCAACCTGAACTGGACAAAAACTTTGCCATCGATGTGAAAGACTCAGCGTCATTTGTGCTCTTCCATCTTAAACACGTTGGGCATTCAGTCACTTGGTCACTTAAAGAAATATCAAAGAGAAACCAGGAGTCTAACTTGACATTCGTGTCCAATATTTAATAAACCTCACTCAACCCTAGGTACAAGGGTGTGTGGGAGATCATATGAAGATCCTGCTATGGAATTTTGATGACAGCGACCTTCTCTCCCCACTTCTAACCTGGGACGATCAGCAGAAGGGATGGAGCTGGCTCAGAACGTGCCATCAGTCACAGTGACAGAAGAGCAAAAAAAAAGAAATGGAAAGAAAAGAAAAGGAGCTTGATTGAGAATGACATTTGTGGCTGTGTTCCCAGCCACCATAAACCAAGTAACGCAAACAGAATCCAGAGTAAACCACAAAGAACCGATAACCAAGTAAAATAATAAAAAAAAGAGCTGAATACCAACTCTGCTCACTTCAGAACCAACAAAACAAAATGCAGGAGTGCAAACCGATCGTCCTTAGAAAAAGATAGAGAGAAAAAAAATAAAAATAAAGCAAAATAAAATCAATGCATTAAAAAAACAAGCTGAGAAATACAACAGCAGCAGAGGCAGGCAATTAAAAAAAGACAACAGGTAGGGTATAAAAACTAATATTTTTTACAAAGCCTAATGCTTGACACCCATCAATGTTTTGGTGAAAGAGGTTGTATTTGTATATGTGAGTGTGTGTGTGTGTGTGTGTGTGTGTGTGTGTGTGTGTGTGTGTGTGTATGGAGAGGGCGATGACTGGGCCTTGCTGACACTTCATACCTTCACATAGTGGGGGAGAGGAGCAAAACCTAGACTCAGTCCAACCCAAAAGTTCATAACTTTGTGTTTAAGTCAGAGATACAGCATTCATATATACTGTCATACTTTTTTTTCTTACAAAAATGTACTTTTCACATTGCTCTGTTCTCCCTCTTGGGGACTCCCATGTTCTGTCTCCCAGTTGGTCTTCATGAAGCCTTACGTCTGTATTTTCCCATGATCAATGTTCAAGTCCCGACTACCTAGTAGTCATCCAAATCAAAGAACTCCTCATCTTCGCCCTGATATTCCATTCCTTGGAAATCCACCCGGTAACGCAAGAGCCCTAACAAGGCAAGAACAAAATAAAGTACAGAGAGGGAGAAAAAGAAAACATTTATTAGCATACAGGCTTAGGAGTATAAAGCCTGGGAAGGGTCATGTTGGTAAATATTTTAAGACCCCACTTTTTGCATTCCCTCGCAAAAGTTATTATGAAGGATTGCAAAAAGTATTGCGAGGGAACGCAAACTTAGGGTACGCAAAAGTGGGGTCTAAAAATATTTACCAACATGACCCTTCCTGGGCTCCATATAGGAGAATACAAAGCAGAGGAATTTATAGAAGACATAGCCTTGGAGTCACTGCCAGTGTTTAAAATGCAACACTTCTATATTGGCCAAACAAAGTGAAACTAAAAATGATGTGCTCACCGCCGATTCCACCGAAGCCTTTAACAAACTGTGACCCCTCTTGGCTCTTGTCAGAGACTATCTCGAGCGTGGCTCCAAACTTTTTGTAGTTGTTGGCAAACCACTCCAGCAGAGGCATGCTCTCGATCAGCTCGTGCTCTTGTCCTGTCTGGGTGCCACATGCACAGGGAGGATGTCAGATTAACTGCAACAGTCAGGAAGTTTACACAGGGTTTGTCTTGTTTTCTTTGCCTCTCCATGGCCAGAACATAAGGTTTAATGGTCAGTGTGTACTGTACATGTCACAACGTACAATCGCATGCCATTTCAAATGCACAACATAGGATGGCTTAACCGTTTATCTACCCTTCATTTCTTTGGAGCGGCAAAATGGGAGCATATTAGTGAGGAATGTCAAGAAATAAGCATATGGCTTTTTCACAGAAATGGCACATTATTTATGTTCTGCTGTAAATACTTTATACTATGATAAAACTCTTCAAGGCACCCACTGCTGCCAATTCCATCATCGGTTATTTCACGATCATTTCATGGACATTTTGGGGGGGAAAAATGGAGTTTAGTGAGGTGACCCCTTCAATATTCCCGGAGATAGATGTTAAATGGTGCTCATAAGTTGGAAACAAGAGGCTTGCACATGGTGTGATGATTTTCCATTACTTAGTATGTGATCTATTTCAAAACATTACATATCCCTGCTGCCTTTATAGTAACGAAAATACACTCACAGGTCATTCTGCTTCTGGGTATACTAGGAAGAAAAGGAAGGAAGGAACGGGATTTACTTATACTCAGTCTGACATACTTAATTTCCCTTACTCCAGATGGGGGGCATTCCTACGGCAAAACATGCTAAGAGCCATGTCCACAACCCTTCAGTTTCAGTGAGGCAAGAAAACTATTAAAACTTCAGAGCAAGGCTGTTTGTAACCAAAATGTTGCGGTTTGTGGCTTTTTTTGTACCTCTTTGTCTGTGAAGTGAGATTTGTCCTTCTCTTGTTCTGGGGTCAAATACAAAGTCTTCAAATCTAGGGAAAGGAAGAAAGGACAAAATCAGTCATTATTGCTCATATTATGAAAACAGATAATGGCAATCTGTAAGTGAAGGATATTTTTCTACAGCTACAACTAACATTATGGCTGTTCTAGTTACAAGTGGTTACATTTTCACAGTTGCAAAAATACATCCTAAGTTGTACTAAGTTGTAACTGGACTTGTAGCAACTGGACTTCTTTTAGTAGCTTAAAGACATTTCACCTTTCATCCAAAAGGCTTCTTCAGTTCTGAACCTTTTGGATGAAAAATGTAATGTCTTCAAGCTACTAAAAGAAGTCCAGTTGCTTACAACTTAGCTCCTTTGACTAACATAACCTGAATGAATGAGAATCTTCACATACATACATTCATAAACTATACATAGTTGGCAGCTGAGACACAGTCTGCCTTGTACTAGTGTGCCCAACCCCTTGATTATCACTGCAGCTCTCTGTACCATTCTCCAGGCCATTGCTTTCAGCGCCATGGACACGTAGAACATAACGCATAGTGTCCAGGTTCTCGTAGACTATGAGGATCTCCACAGCTCCCATTTCCAAAGCCTTCAAGGTCTCCTCCACACCAAAGCAGTACTTCCCCGTGTCCTGACTGATCTCATCAAAATATCTTCCTGCAGAAGAGACAGAGCAACTCATCAACACCATCACTGATACCAGAACCCCCTTAAGGCCACCAGCAGCTATTTTTTCTCCAAGAACTCTGTATTTAGTGTTGGTGTATTTAAGTGTTGAGGAAAGGAAATGGCAAATAAGACATGTTTCGTACCAATCAGTTTCTTCTCCTGTATGAACTTGACATTGGATAAGACTTCGGCAGAAAGCTCAATGGCCTGGTTGAAGCCGTTCTCTCCTCCGTATGAGATGTCCACCAGTTTCAGGACCTTTGCTTGTAACCTCTGAGCAGACAACACAAGGCCACCAATCACCAGATAAAACAATTCAAATACACTTGGTTTACTTAGATATTTCGATTAGCACAAGTTGCTCATGTTTCACAGACAGACCTACCGGATCAAACATGTCCGACTGACTCAGTTCTGTCTTGAAGTCCGCCGATCCAGCAAGCACCAGTCCTGCAACGTTGACTTTGTCGTTGGACACAAAGAGCTGCACCGCTGTCTCTGCCACTTTGCGTACATAGTTGTGCCTCTTCTCCATTCTCAGACGAGCGAATCGCAAGGCAGACTGACCTCCTCTACCTGAACAAAACAAGACAGACAACTGCATTCTTTAATATTGCTCAGGTTGAACTGCTTGAGAGATACCTATAAGTGTGTTTGAGCATGTGCAAAACTGAAATGTGCTGGTAAAACACTTGTATGAGACACTAAATGTGGGTTTGTGTTTGAAGGTGAGGTCAGTGACCATTGGTGACATCAAAACCCCAAACAAAACAGAGCTGCCTTCACAAACCACTGGAAAAATGACACTTTGTATCTGTGAAATCATAATGAGTGTTATTACGGACAAAGGCTTTCTTTTTGTTGGAGCGCAACAAATCACCAGCATATACTAGAAACAAACAAAATTCACGTGAAAGAGTGCACAGTTGGCAATGGCAGACAACAACACCAACTGGTGTAATATTAATGGCTTTGTGCTGCACTACCATATTCTCTGGGCAAAAACCAAACAGTCATGGCATTTTTCACATCATAAGTAGGTAGATAAAACATTTAACATCAAAAGTAGGTAGATAAAACAACAACAGCTTTCAGGGCTTTGGATACCTGCACAGACCATTTTCTTAACAGCGTAGTAATAGAACAGGCAGCAAGAGGTACATGAGGAAACCAAACCAAACCAAAAATGTTTCAAATGCTAGTCTGCGCACCATCATTGACAACACTTTCAAGTGCCATACAGCTAAACCATGAGTGGTATGTGTTTGGGGGGGCGGTTGGTTACCGTGCTTTTTGGGAAGGTCCACAGTGAACTTGTGAAGCACTTCTCTAGTGTTGCCCTGGAGTGTCCCAAAGAGTGCCCCACTCCCGTCGATGACAATAAACCCAAATTTACTGTCGTCTGACAGCAAGGCAGTAAGAGCCTGCAGAGGATAAAGCAAAAAGGTTAAGCATGATTAACACGGCAAAACAGGCACAATATGTCCCCTTTGTTAAATAGCTGCCTTCAAACCACTACAAGGATACCATTTTATTCAATGTAAGTGGAAATTCTGCACAGTAAATGACTTTGCTTTTATTCAAGTCCATTTTATTCAGTATCCAAAACAAATTTGAGTACAAATTAAGATTAATGAGGTGTAATGACTCACCTCTGTGTGGAATTTGTTATCGCACAGATACAGGGATGTGTTGATTGGTTTGAAAGGCTCAAAGTCAATGTTGACTTTTTTCTCCTTGCCCTCCTCTGTCACAATTGTTCCACAATACACCACCAAGCCATTGGGTGGCACTGCATAAAGACAAACATGGACAGACTGTTAATGTGCTTTTACATTGCACTCAAAGCATAATAAAAAACAAACTATGCATTACTGGGAACACAGCATTGCCTGACTCAAAGATCAGCAACTCAGCTTTGGTCCAGAATCAGTCCTCCATCACATCAAATACCATCAAAACTGTACACTTGCGTCATGTTAATCCTTAAACTTTAAAACGAAAGAATCTAAAATTTAAAGATGCTGACATGCTCAACATGTACTTAGTAGGATAAATGTTTAATTCCCAGTAGCTAGGGAAAACAATTTACTTAAGAAACCAAAACTGTGAAATGATTGCATGTAAACACTGATGAAATCACACACATTCAAACACCCACCCTTGTTGTAGAGCTTGAGTCTCTGTTGCACAGATGTGATGGCTCCTAGCACAGAGAGTCGGTTGACCCTGCTTTTGATATTAGACGCTGTGCCAAATTCATCAGCTAACATCTTGGCCACTCGAGAAATCTGGTCTTTTGGGGGGATGATGAGCGAGATCATACTCGTGCCATTGCTAGGGAGGGGAGATGGCATAAACAACAGTTCAGTTTCGGAAACGGCTTTACTCATACACCACACCCACAATTGAAGGGAGATTCAGTAAAAAACAATGAGTCGTCATAAAAAAACAGACAACAAGCTATTGAATGAATGTGGCTTTCCACAATAGGGTCATATCTAAAAACATCAAGAGTAAGATGGTATAATAAACAGTGTTGTGTCTTGAAGTGCACCTACCCACAACTCCCAGTTACACATAAGTCCTATGTCTGACAACACACAAGTCAGTCCCTGCCACATTGTTTGGATATCTGCACTCAACCATTTTATAGTTGTTAACCTATTCAAAATCTAACTGTGCACTGTTGTAGACAATAAATAAAACGTATCTGATGTAAAACAAATGTGCTCTTACAGAGCAGTAGGCTAGTTGTCGGTACTGTGTAACAGACTGTAAACAAACACGCAACGTTACACAACATACTGACCACAATAACAACAACAAAAACTAGCAGATTGTATACATCAGATAAAGTCAGACTCCATCAGCATTATACACCATAAGCATTATACACCATACTCCACCAGCATATTGGTTTGGATAACATTAAAGTATCAACAACAACTGATGATGTGAGGATTTCTGGCATAACAGGCGTGACAGCAGTTTTTGATTTTAACACAAAGTTTTTAAGTGTTATATGCATAACAAAGGCTAAGTTAGCAAGATTCAACCTTCCATCGAATGAACAAGGTAACGTTACAAAGACTTCTCTGTGCCATGCACTGATGTTACAGGTCAAGCAAAGGAATACTTCAACCCACCTAGCTACATGCTAACACTAGCTAGTCATTGTTTATGAAATACTGGAATGCTGTTAGCGGTTCTGACATTACCATCAGCATTCATTTTATTTCTGTTAAGCCCCTCATTGGAGACCACACAAGACAGGTTTGGTTAGAAATTACACCATGTATCAGTTTATCACAACTTCCTTGGCTTTGCCCCTGGAGTAACACTACGTAGGCTAACCAGCTGTTACTGTTACCAAGCGCAGTTGAACAACACAGCACTCAGCCATCCACTTCCACAACTTCTCCGCCCATCCCAAGATTTAGAACACGTACCCTCTGGCAGCTTCGAGACTTTTGATCAACTTCTTAATCTTCCAGATCTCCACGTTCCTGTCTGCTGCGCTGGGGTCGTCCGCCATCTTTCTTGAATCGTTTAGGACCTAAAAGAGAACGGCTAGCTGTATTAGCTAGCTAGCAACCTGGGTAGCAAGACTGGGAACCTGTGCGTGCTAACTAGTTACATGAGAATCTGAGAAAAAAACTCCAATCAAAAAGAGTAGGTCTCTACTCTGTCACTAAACCATATGTCGCTCATAAAGATCATACAATGTTCTGCTTAAATAATAACCGGACAGAGAACATTTGTTGAAATCTTGCAAGCTAACTGCGAGAAGGCCCTTCTCCATCGGTGGGGTTGGTTTGGGAATAACTAAAGAGCTCTGCGTGATCGATCACAATAACCCTCCCAGGCCCTAAAGTCCACCTATTTTACCAACAGATTGCAATGTGATCTGGCCATTATATGTGTAGGAATCGCGCTAGTTTCTTAAACCCCAATGTTTTTGATACGTCAAACACTTACAGACTGCCTAACAGATGCTCAACAACGTCTCCAAGACCACTTCTGTTTGTACCTGGCTGCTATTCTCTGACGTTGACTCGCTCCCGAGCCGGTTCGGGCTTGCTGCGCGTGGTACGGTTTAGCTCACGTGGGGTGAGGTTAGTATTCCGGTGTAGGTCACTTCCTAGAAATGGATGTACCATAGTCATTGGATGACAAAGGAAGGGTAGGCGGGACAACAAATGAGACTTCAGCAGCCTCCTCAAAAAGTACATTTTGGAGTGCCATATGCAATTATTGTCATCAAAGGTCGGGGTAAAAGAGAAACATGAAGGGGGTAATTGCTGCTTTACCAAAATCCTGGTTTTAGCCTTCCACCACCAAATATATTGAAGAAACTGTAATGAATAACCATCTCTGTGCGACACTTCATAGCGACTTTCTTCTGACTATAACCATACCTACAACACAGTGAGTGAGCAAAGTAAGCAGGAGAAACAGTGGTTGTTACTGTAAACAATTATGGGTAGCCTACGGTTCATAGGGTACTTTTCATTTTGGAGTATATAGCCTACAAAACAGTATTTCTTTAATATATATATATAATTCTGTTATAATAATATGTATATATAATAAAAGAAATGTTTATGCCAGGTTTGGGCCTTATGAAAAATATTTGAGCCCAGATAATATTGAATCCCCACCACAGACTCCAACCCATACACATTCTACCACCAAATTACTCTTTTTTACCCACCCTGTCCAAATACATCAACAAGAAACAAACAAACAAATGTACAAGCATATTGATCACTTCCTATTTAATGTATTGGCATGTTATTACATTACATTAACAGAGATAATACTTAAAAACTAGTACAAAATATCAACAAGTAAAGAAATACATAGCCTACGAGAACACCAACAACACTTATGGTTGGATTAATATTTTAACCTATATGATAATACGAGAATTAACTGAATCACATCACAATTAATAACTTTGTTGGGTTAATATGAAAAATACATAAGAAATAAAGCAGTAGCAATAAATACTTTACTGCAGTCATTTGCTTAGTGAAATTCCTTCATTGTTTTTCCATTTGGCCCCTATACAAATTCCAAAGTGTGCAAATAGTCATCTTAAAAAACAGTATCTTCCACAGACTCTACAGTACAAACCGTTGCCAAGGCCAAATACCCACCATTATTAGTAAAGAAACTAAGATACTGTGATACAAATCTGCTCTCATACCTCATGGGCTCTGCCTTAGCCACTGATGCACACCTCTCCACAAGTACACAACAAATCAGCCTAATGGATTGTGTGTGATGCAGCTGACAGATAAACAGAAAAACAAACTTAACACATAAATAAATGAACAAATACATGAACTTTCTTGTTGGTGACACAAAAGCATTGTGTGAAATAAGCTTTGTTTTTAAGTATCCCCCTCCTCCTCTGTCTCACGCAAACACACACACACACACATACACATACACACACACACACACACACACACACTCTCTCTCTCTCTCTCTCTCTCTCTCTCTCATGGTTTTTTGTTGGTTTTGCTGAGTTTGTCACTGAGCTGCTGTATGAGGTCCGCCAGTTCTCCTGTGGCCTGTGACTTGTCCTCCAGTAGTTCATAGCGGAGGCTGGAGATGTCCTGCTTAATCTCCTTCAGCTCCCCTGCAGGACAAATGGCATGTTAATAATGGGTTTACTGTAAAGCAATGTAACGCAGCACATACACCTCACACAATCACACACAGACACATACACAGATTGTGTTTTATTTGGACGTGGGGTCACTGTAAAGCAATGTAACACAGAAGTCCCTTTCTCAGCACAGACACACCCCCCCCATCTCTCTCTCTCTCTGTCTCTGTCTCTCTCTCTGTCACACACACACAGACACAGACACAGACACAGACACACACACACACACACACACACACACACACACACACACACACACACACACACACACACACACACACACACACACACACACACACAGACACACACACACAGACTGTGTTTCATCCGGACTCACAGAGACAGTGACTGTGCAGGGCAGACATACAAAACGCCTGTCTGACTCCGGGGGATTTGGCCACTAGCCAGCTGTCTGATGAAGAGAAATGACACGCTCTGTGAGGGTGTAACCAGGTGCTCTCACCTTCATTGACTTCGTCGTTCTCGCTGTCTACTTGAGCCTTCAGGACATATCTCTTAATGAGCCGCTTCATCAATTTCTAAAAAATTATGACAGAATCAATAAAGCTTAAGCCAAAAGTGAAAGACATTTAAATATAAAATGACAAAATATTTAAGTCGCGTAATATATTTTAAAATGATGAAGTTGCCCCTAAGAAGTGCTCATTTAATGTAGACACGGTAAGACATGCTATTTTATGATGTTTTTTGCTAAATTATATTGTAAAACAGCAACAAAAATGTGCATTTACTGTTGAAACAAGAGTAACAATATAAAGTTGCTTGTCCTGAAGCACTACCTGATAGCGTGTTGGATGTTTGATTGTGTTTCGCACTGTGAACTCATCTTGTGCCCGATAGTGAGTCCTGAATCGACTCAACTTCTGTCATGAAGATAAATAAAAACAGAGGCAACATTGAATCATGAGTCAAAGATCAAAGATTCAAAAGTCAAAGTCCTTTTCCAGGAGACCTGTAATAAAAGGTCAGACCTTTGTGTGAGAGTGGATCTTGCCCATTTCGAGCTGATTTTCATGGCGGAATGTTCTGGACTTGCAGAGTCTCACGAGGCAGGCCCTGGTACGCAAAGCCATGTAGTAGAAGGACTTTGGACTTGGCACCAGGTTGAATGGTGGTGGCAGTGTGCGTCCTTCGTCAAAGTATGAGAGCCACAGCTTGGCACGGGCAAACTTCCATTCCACATCAGCATCCTCCTGTTACGATAAACGTTTGTCTTTTTACCAGACATATGTTTGACTCATAAAGAAATTATAAAAAGAAAATCGTAATAGTTTAACACAATTTGGTTTGGATTTCAATATTATATTACAAATACTAATCAGCCATACCCAAATAAGGTTCTAACCTCAATCTCCTGGTAAGAGTGGTTAATCATGGCAATCAACATGTTAAGCAGGACCACGACCATGGTGACATTGTAGACACCGTAGAGCACATAGCCGATGTTCTCAATGAACTTGTGATCATACTTCAGAACCACAGAGATGACCTCAGACAGGCCAAAAATGGACCAAAAGAGGGTCTTAAAACTTTCTTCTACCCTGTAAGAAAAAAAACACATACACCAAAAATATGTGAATTTCTCTGGTAGTGCTACAACTAACAATTATCTTAATTTCTGATTGATCTGTTATTTATTTTCTTTTTTCCAAGGATGTGTACAAGATGTTTTAGAAACACCATTTGGTGTATTTCTTGGAATTATCTGTAGATCTTCATAGCTTTGGACATATTAGATCATGTCACAAAACAACAAAGAGTACATAATCTTTTCTACCATTGCCTAAACTGCCTTTAACCAATTAGCAATTATTCTTAAATGTTACACTTGAAAATGAAACGGTTAATCCTCAAATGCCTTGATGTATCCACTCCCCAGACATATTTAGATTAATATTTCTCACAGAGGAGAAAATAAGCTATAAGTATTTCAATTAAACTGGAATCATAGAATGTGTGTTTGTTTATATAAATATGTAAATATAATCACTATAATCAACTGTTCAATAATAAAAACAGTTGTCATCAGTAGTGTAGCAACCATGTTGCACTGCACCTTTATTTTCAGCTATAAGCTATTGTATGCATATAGTGAGATAGCAACCGTCTTTCTTTAAATTAAGCAGCATAAACATTTACATAATATTTACATACATTTCAGGACTCACGTGGTAAAAGCAGGGTTGTACTTGGCCCCTAGATAGTATGAGTACAGGTTGAACATGCCGATCATGAAGGCCAGGAAGACCATGATGAATATGACCATGAACTTGAATATGTCTTTCACCGTGCGGCCCAGGGAGATCTGCAGTGGTCCAAAGCTCTCGTTTGCAGGCAGGATGTAGGCTATTCTTGAGAAGCTTAAGACCACAGCAATGGAGTACAGGCCCTCGGATATGAGCTGAGGATCGGAGGGAAGCCATTTGTTCCTGGCTGCAAACAAGGTACATGCAAAGCAGCAATAAAACATTAGAACCACCACCAGGTGGCAGACTTTTACAATCTAACTCTTCCTCTTTGATCTTTGCAGTATTTCTGTATTTGACTCTGAATATGCCTGTTCAAGTATATACCTACAACAGATGTCTTCTTTTTTAGAATTATTTGAGCCATTTCCAGTAACAACAACAACAACAGCAATCACTAAAAGCAGCTTATATTAATATAAACACACCACAGTCTTTATGCTCAGCCTGGCTTGTTTTGCACTCTAGGACTTTGACAGCACAACCTGTCTTGTGCCATTGACTCTCACACTTTTGAACCCTGCTGAGTACAGCTGTGTTCATAAGTTTACATACCCCGGCAGAATTGATGATTTCTTAACCATTTTTCAGAAAATATGAATGATAACACAGAAACTTTTCTTTCACGCATAGTTCGTGTTGGCTGAAGCCATTTATTGTCAAACATCTGTGTTTACTTCATTTAAATCATAATGACAACAAAACCTACCCAAATGACCCTCTGAAATGGTTCAGAAATCATCAATTCTGCCAGGGTATGTAAATTTATGAGCACAACTGTATTTACCATATGTGAAGTAGGCTACGTCCTCTGGCAGGGAGGCGTTGCTCAGGTCCTCAATGAGCACATGTTGGTCCACATACAGCTGTGCCCTGGACGCCCTAAGGAAGGCCATGAGCCTCGCCGTGAAGGACGCTACGAAGACGGACAGCATGCCAAAGTCCAGAACGTTCCACAGGTGCATGATGTACTCCCGCGGGCCATCAGCCCAAATCTCCTTACACTCTGACCAGATCATCCCTAAAACAGAAAGCATACCAGTATTCATTCTACTGAAAAAGTATATCAAGTAAGTTATAGTTATGTATTGTTTTTCTAGTCATTTATTGTGTAGTAGAGTTGATTAATTATGTTTTTGGTTATAATGTAGTATTTCAGTGCACTCTGACCAAATCATCCCTAAAACAGAAAGTATTCAAGCATTCATTCTACTGAAAAAAGGATATCAACTATAACAAGTATGTTCTAGTAATTTATTGTATTTCTAGTCATTTATTGTGTAGTGGAGTTATTGTGTAGTGGAGTAATTAGCAAAATATGTTTGGTTATAATGTAGTATTTTAGTGCTGTGCAAAAAATGGTTTGCCAAGAACCATAAAAATCAGCATAGCCATATCAGTACTCAAAGCCTACACTGCATTTTCTCTAAATTCGGCTCTGATTTTAAAAACAAAAAAGTCCATTTTCATCCAGGTGGGCAACCATACATCATATGGTGCTCCTGGCCAAGACATCAAACAACTAGTGTTTGAACAGGGGTGTAGAGGTGGGCCACTAAAAGGCAGAGGGTGTACTGCCTAACTGTGCTCCTGTTGTGCTGAATAACAGATGTTGCCTTTACACACAACACAGAGGCCTGGCAGTCACTCACGTACCAAGAACCCATTTCATGATCAGCATCTCGGTCCAGGAGAACTGTGTCGTTTTGACTCGGAAGACCTGTCGAGGGTAGTCAGTGATGGTCTCGTTGGGGAGGTTTTTGACCCCTTCGAATCGGTCTGAGGCGTTGAGCACCAGCAGGCCAAGGAAGATGGTAAAGGACACGGCGTGTGCCACAAACTTCATGAATGGGCTACGAAGGATCTGGCCAAGCTGATGAGAATATAAATAGCAAACAATATAAAGAAAACTGAAATTAAAAATGAAAACGAAAAATATACTTACTATAGGAATATGGCCAATTCCAGAGAAAGTGGACTTTTTGAGCATTGAACATTTGCTTTGTATGTAATATTAAAACAGTATTAAATTCGCTCATATTCTGTTACATCCATAACGTGGAATTACTCATACCGGGATATAACATTTCCATTATGTGTTTGTCTTTCTTTTTTGAGTAAATGTATACAGTAAATGTATACAGAGGAGTAATTAGTGTTTGGAGTATGTAGTAAAAGGGAGTGCATGAGCTACCTTGCTGCATGGCATGATCCAGTAGGCCACGGCGAGGAAGGGAAGCCCCACAGTCACACCCAGGACCGTCCAGCACTTGACCACCATGGACTGCTGTCTCAGACCCTGCAGATGCTCATACCACAGAGTCAGGAGCTGCTGCTGGCAATTGGGATGGGCCACAAACTAGACAGAGAGAGAGAGAGAGACAGAAAGAGAGAGAGACAGACAGACAGACAGACAGACAGACGGACAGACAGACAGACAGACAGACAGAGACAGAGAGAGTGCATAAGAGACAGAGCAACAAAGCATAAGCAGCATGGGGACAAACAAAACAGAGAGACAGGGTGAAATGGTGGAATCGTTTTAGGGTCTTTATACTGTAAGTCTATATTATAGAAGGATATATACAAGGTATAAAGTCATTAAAATGCTTGAGCCATCTGGTAAAGAAGACTACTCAGTCATGTGCAACACATATACAGTATCACCATCATACATAAATAAATATAATAGCATTCATACTGGAAATACAGTATGTCCAGCTAATTCTGTATTCCTGGCTAGGGAGAGGAATTACCTTTTTAACTTCATATTTGATGGCGAGTTTGACGCGGCTCAAACAGGGCCGGTTGTGTTCGCTGGCTGGGTTGTGGTCCACATCCCCGTTCAGGATGGCCTCTACCTCCTCAGTGTCTCTGCACAGGTCCAGCACTCCCACCACAAAGTCCTTACACTGCATGGAAAGTTTCCTGTAGTCATTCTAAGGGAAAGCACATAGAAAATGATATGAGGCTGCAATTCTAAAAAAAATAGCATAATAATAAAAACAAAAAATATGTATCAGTGTAGCTGTCACTGTTGGTTAGACACTAAATGGAAAAAGAGAAATAAGGCAGCAATATGCATTGAAAAAAGGGTAGAGGAAAAAAGAGTTTTTTCCTTATCCAAAAGGGAAGGAAACTTGCACCACCTCAAGATTGCCTTCCAGCAGTCAGCCTACATTAGAGACGCCCAAAGTAGATGGATCTGTAGGTGTACAGTATGGGGGGAGGCAGATGTGTGAAGCCACTGAAAAATGAAACAAACCCCCCTGGGCAGTGCCTCCCTCTCATGGATAGATGGCTCTGATCATTCCAGCTAAAGCCTACACACTCAAACTGCTCCAGAGATGATGCCTAGACATCCCAATGGACCTTCAAGCACTTCCATTTCAAAGACAAAGCAATGTCAATTTTCATTATCCAAAACCAGGTGAATTTTTTGTTCTGTCAATATTCTTTATAACATGGCAAGTATCTTCACAATGGAGTTTTTTACCAGACTAAGTTGTCGCCAATTTCTGCGACTTGGTTGCAGGCGCTTCACAGTGGAGGTGACTTAAACGGGCTCTCTCTGGACCCTTTTCAATTAACAGCTTAAGAAAACAATGACAGAAGTCAACAGACTGGATATGAAAAATCCCACTCTGGCTCTCTCCCTTGTGGAAGGCTGATAGGGAAAAGAGCTCTTCAAAGTTAGCGCACTAACAGATGGCAGAAGAGTAACAGAGAGAGAGAGAGAGAGGGGGAGAGGGGGGGAGAGAGAGAGAGAGTGCATAAGAGACAGAGCAACAAAGAGACTCAAAGAGAATGTGTTAATGCTAAAGAGATTAAATTTGCATGGGCAGTCTTTAGTGACCTGCTTCAGGGATTCTCTATTTGAAAAAATGTTCCAATAAACAAGTGTTTATGGGAACAGGAGACCCTTCTCATTTTGTCCATTCGTACATAATGCATGGTTGGATAAGTTCCCTTTATCTGAATAAAAATGTCCATCAATGTGCATTCCGTGTATTATATTTCTTACTATACGCCATAAATGCTTTGATGTTTTGCACCACAAATATGCGAACATGTCTGAGTGTCTGAGTACATTAGAAGGACACAGGGTACTACGTTGTGTCTGGATTATATAACCATGGATTGGAGGCTAAATAAAAGGACTTAGTGCCCTCATGCAATTGACAACAAATCTCCTAATGTGTGAATATTACAGGTAAGCTTCTGTAAATGATGACGAGTCCTAATCTATAACTGTTTGCCTGAGTACTGCCAGTCCTTCAAATCTCTGGGACCACTGACATAAAGCCAGAGGCAGACATTTTGGGTTCCAAAAGTAAAAGTCCTGCCACATATTTGTTCCAGCCAATTCACTGAACCAGCTGATTCTAATTAGAGGCAGAAGAAATATGTGGCAGGACTTTTACTTTCTCAAACCGGTGTGTCCGCACCTCCACATAAAGCTCTATCTGTCTGTCTGTTGTTAATGTTTTGTTTCTTAATTATTTTGTCTCTTATTTTATCTTTTTAAGCACATTGACTGAGCACTGTATATGATCATGTGCTATGTAGATAAAACTGAACTTGAACTTGAGTTATCTGTCTCTCTGTGCTTCTAATGTCCAGCTTGATAAGCCAGGGGGCTTATACAAAATCTCCAATGTCGCACTCCTCACATGCCATGCAGCTGACCTTAAACTCAGTTTCGATGTTGGCGAGCTGCGAGAGCTCGTTGCTGAGCTCGAGTGCAGTGAGCACGGGGTCCTCGCTGGAGAGCGACAGGTAGGCGGCGCTGGCCAGGCCCTTGTAGGCGTTCATGCGTGAGCGCGAGTGGCTGAAGGAGTCGCGGCGCTGCCGGTCCGCACACTCGCCGCACTTGCAGAAGTAGTCGTGCGGCTTCTCGATGCGTGCGCCCTTCAGCAGCAGCGTGTGCACGATCTCGTACTCCTGGCAGTGCGCCGCCAGGATGACCGGCGTCACGTCCTGCGAGAAGCGCGTGCCGTCCTCGTCGTAGGCGTAGAAGTCCTCGTCCGCGCGCAGCTCCTGCTCCAGCGGGCTCAGCGTCAGCCTTAGGCCGCCCTCGAACGCCGGGTGGGCCAAGATGGCCTCCACGATGCGCACATAGCCCTTGCTGATGGCCAGCAGCAGGGCGTCCCCCACGCGCGCCAGCCCCTCCTTCTTCAGCAGCAGCTCCGTCACCTCCAGGTGCTCGTTGCCCACGGCCAGCTGCAATGCATTCTGGCCCATGTAGTCCACGCAGTTGACGTTGAGCGTCTTGGACTCGTCCAGCATCTTGCGCACCACGGGGATGTTGCCGTACTCAGCGGCGTCCAGGAAACGCTCCTCCTCGGCCGTCAGGCTGGTGGCGCGCTCGCTGAACATGTAGGCGGGGCCTCGGACCGCCTGCCGACGGCCCTTCTCACGCAGCGTCGTGTGCCTCCTGTTCATGGCCTCCAGTCTGTGGAGGAGAGGAATTGGGACACAAATGACACAATTTGGAAATGTTTGCTAAACCACAAATCCTTCACAATGAGATTTTCCATGACAAAGTAAATATAGTGGTGTGTGTGTGTGTGTGTGTGCCTCCTGTTCATGGCCTCCAGTCTGTGGAGGAGAGGATTGTAACACAAATGACACATTTGCATTTATATTAAAAGATTTGTTTTATTAATTTCTTAATTAGACTGTTTATTTATTTATTTTTTATCTTATCTATTTATCTGATGGTTTCATTTAATATGATTTACAATACAACAGAGATACACTTTGTTTTTTTCTTTTCTCATTTCCTTTCTTTAAGGAAGTGTCTCTTTTCATATGTCACTTTTTAAGGTCAGTCACGTTAAGGCAAGTCAAAGAGGCTGTGTCGCTGGCTTGAGAATTCGATGTGCTCAGCCACCTTTCAAAATGTGTTTTTAGTGGGTTGTGCTTATTAAAGTAGACACAAACAGTATTAAAAAGTAAATCACGCGCTTCAATATTTTAAGGATCGGTCAAGGAGTGAGAAATCAGATAATGAATCGAAGAAAAGGCAGCATAGAATGACACATTAATGGCAGAGCAGTACAACTGATGATGATGTGACACAAAGGTCAATGTTTCATGCTTCCAGGCTTAAATTATGTGCAAGTTAATATTGTCGACTGGATGATATTGACTAAGAAAACATTGAGCAGTACTTCGCAAATCCCACATGTACCAAGTGTGCCCTCCCCCCTTTGCCAGTGCAGTGAATGAAAACTCATCAAAGAAAAAACTGTCTATAACATGTACAGGGTGATTGAACACAGAGAGTTACTCTTCAATCACCATGTACATGTCAAACCATGCAGTACAGGCCTTTGAAAGGTTTGTCAATCAAGACAGTTACACCATCAACTACTGGTGGAAATTGGACAATGTAATGATTGTTAAGAAACCCCATACCGAAGCCAGTAAGATAATACAGACCTAGATTTCCGTTTATTCAGTCCAATTTGTTTTTTTAGTCACACAAATCTCATAAAGGTGAAAAGAAACACATCATAAGCTGGATGGGGGTCCAAAATAATAATGACACACAAATCTGTATGTGTCATGAAGAGCTCAATTGGAGCCTGTAATAGGTGGTGAATGAATGACAGAATGTAGGAAGAAAGAAAGGAATGAAGGAAGGAAGGAAAGAAGAAAGAAAGAAAAAAAGAAAGGAAGGAAGGAAGGAAGGGAGGAAGGAAGGAAGGAAGGAAGGAAGGAAGGAAGGAAGGAATTGATGCAGAGGGTCCAAGTGTGTAATTCCCACTGACTTTTTTAGGAAGCTTTAAAAAGGAACTTGAGGTGTCAAGGTGTCAAATTTTAATTTGGAAATGTTTGCTAAACCACAAATCCTTCACAATGAGATTTTCCTTTCAACCTTTCAATTCAAAAGAGGGAAAGGTAAACAGAGTGCTGTGTGTATGTGAGAGAGAGGGGGCGGGGGTGACTTTGCCTAAATACCCTTTATGAAAACTACTATTTAGGAACCATTGACACCTCTGAAGTAACTTAGTCTACCTTACCAGTTTAAGAAAAGTCTCCCATTGTCTCAGTGTATATTAAAATGCGAAAAGTGTGTGTGTTTGTGTGTGTGTGTGTGTGTGTGTGTGTGTGTGTCTGTGTGTGTGTGAGAGAGAGAGAGAGAGAGAGAGAGAGAGAGAGAGAGAGAGAGAGAGAGAGAGAGAGAGAGAGAGAGAGAGTTTTGCCTAGGGATACATTTCGTATAAATGGGTTGGCTGGTTATTATTGTCGTGGAAGTTAAATTGCAACTAAATACATTTGACTTACATTTGGGGTCAACGTGCACAGCTGATACACCAAAGAATGTTAACAGCAGTGTCAGATAAAAACTGAAATGAAACGGAAAAACAGTTGCACTTACGTTTGTGGAGCGGTAGTGCGCTGGGAATCCCAATGGTTACAGGAGAAACTGTGAAGCACCTGGTCTGGCTGGTACCGCTTTTCCAGAAGTTTTGCCACTCCACCTGGTTCCTCTGTGGTTGCAGTTATCGCAACTGCTTGTAGCGCCGAGTTGCTAATGGCACCTGCGATACCATATTCAGTTGTCCGGCGCGCTTCGGCTTTCCGTCGAAACAGGGCGCCAGGTAGAGTCATACAACGGTTGAGCGTGGGTGGCTCTGTACATTGAGTCTGTGTCATGCCAATTACGAACGCATGGTCAACCGGGGGAGATCCAGACTCCGAGGACCTCCAGACGTTATCGTTCTTAAGTTGAGGAGGGACAGCTATAAACACAAACCCACACACAGACACACACAGACAAAGTAAAATAAAAGTTTAATGAGAGCTGTCATCAAACTTAGCATATAGGCATCTGCACATCTCTTCATGCAAAAGTAGCATTACCCATTGATTTGAAGACCAACTTCTGACATAAATATGAACTTAAAATCCACAAACGGAGTTCAGGCTCCCCGTGCTTTCAGATAAGTCCGTGGGCTACAGAGCCACAGCTAAGTTAACACTACAAGCAAGACCTTAGATCTGAAAGAGGACTCTGAGCTTAAGGTGTGCTGCTGCTCCATGTGAAATTACATTAAGGTGTCACTTTCAATACAACTACACGTCCTGTAAAGCTCCTCATCGTTTCGCTGATGAATGAGCTGCTGTCTGTCTGTTGGCTTTGCTGATCAGCTGTCAGACCGCTTTGATGCACATCAAAGAGCCAGGCATGCCCATCTGAACTGGGAGACGGGGATAAGGGGGGAGAGCACTTTTTAATCTAATGCCTCAGAGCCACAAACGCGATTGCCCA
The DNA here is from genome assembly GCA_030347295.1 of Setipinna tenuifilis. Taxonomy (NCBI): domain Eukaryota; kingdom Metazoa; phylum Chordata; class Actinopteri; order Clupeiformes; family Engraulidae; genus Setipinna; species Setipinna tenuifilis. Next base: position 27,940,939 of record CM059272.1, read on the forward strand.
CGTCCAGGGGAGATCGTAACTCAATGAGTTACCAGACCAAACGCTTCTTAAGGGAGGCCATTAAGATGACGTGTGTTCTCACAGGTCACCCCAGCGCTGTGTGAATGTAACATAGTATTATGACAATTACGCATGCATCAGCATAAGCCTACTGACATTAAAATGACACATTGCACATTTTAAACGTGTAGGCTATTATGACATTTAAGGAACATCCATTTAAATTTTTGCTTCACATGTGACTACTTGATATTTCACGTAACCTTTCTGGCAATCCCACTTCTTCCAAAAATAAAGGGTGCACGACGGCAGCCGTCCTGTTGTTTGTGTGGGCGTGACGAATAGCTGGTTGACAAAGAAAAATCCCCCAGCATTTCATGTCCCTTGTGGGTCTCTTGAAAGGTGCCTGACAAGTATTGCTGCACCAATACCAGGATGTAGTAGTTAAGTTGACGGTATGGCAGACACATCAATCTGTCAATAGACTTATATGTGTCTGTCATCTGTCAAAACCATTGTGAAGATAATTACATAAGCCACATTCTTCACGATTTGCATTTGAATGTGTAGTCAAAATAGAAAGGTGTAATAACATTACATTTGTGTATCAATATTGATCAGATAACACCTGTTGAGTTTTGTTGATAAGTTGCCTTTTGTGTGCAAATGTGACAGATTTAAATCTAGCAATCTAGCATGTATTTCAATTAGACATTATTTCATTAGACAGGAGGAAATGAACAATTTACAAGGAAACATTCTTTTATTTAGGCTATTATGCATCATTAAATAGTTATTACTTGTACCCCTCCTCTGCATGCACAAATGCAGGGACACAAACACACATGCACATGCACACACCAACCCACACATGTGTGTGTGCACACATACACACTTACAGGCACAGTATAAACTCCCTGCCCACAATCTAACATGATAAACTGCATTGATTTCAAGGGAGACTGTTAGAGAACTGTTGAAAAACACTGCCCTGTGCACAAAGACAACCAGACACAAGAACAGCTTCTTTCCCACTGCCACGACTTTACTGCACTGCTGATCAGATGGGTGCTTCCCACTTCCCCTTGCCCAATACTCTGTATTTTATTATGATGCCATTATGTATCCTACACAATGTATTGCATTTTATCCTCAACCAAAATCCCACTCCAGATGTACATCATTTATATTGTATGTTGTTTTGTATATTACTGACTATGTACATGCACTGTAGCCTGCATTATGTTAATATTGTAAATTATGTTTATATTGTAAATTATGTTCATATTGCCCTGTATGTATATTATATGATTGGCAAACTGTTGCCTTTGTTGTACAGTAAGTCTTATACTCCACTTGTATCTGTTGATGTACTACATGTCTAAATGTCGAGTGCATACTAGAGTCAACATCGTCTGGAATCAAAGTACTTGTAAGCATACTTGGCCAATATAATCTGATTCTGACCTTATTCTGTGGTTTTGTTTTTGTATGGTGGCAATATGAGAATACATTTGCATGTGCAGTGTGAGTGTCATCAATCTTGTTTTTGATAGGACAAAATCAATTGACATGTTGCCAATGTCCACTGTTGCAGCTGTTCCTGTGTTCCCCTATTATATTTCACTACAATCTACAAATGGAGGAGGTGTACGACATTTTTCTGCTCTTTCGTATTTGCAAACCAGAATGAACTGGTAGAAGGTAATACAATAGAAAACCTACAGCAGACTAAAAATGTAACAGATGTAACAGCAGATGCATCATACTTAAATAGTTGTGAATGTATGGCAGAAATAGTGCTTTATCAGATACTCATATCAGTTTCACATACCACATTCACATGCATATCCACTCTTTTATAATTCACTTTTTAAAATCTCAGATGACTTTTTTAATTAATGCACTTGAAACATGTGAATGAGTTGCATAGAAATTTGGGTCAATAATATTTAGAAAAATCACTCAATCATTCTGTCTACTACAGAGGTACAATTTAAGTCAAAACCATTCATCTTTGACTGCAGCCTGTACACTCTGAAGTCGGTCTGTACACTCTGAACTTTCTGACGAATAGAGGGACATGGCCACTTTCAGCCACAGAACTGCTGCAGTGTTCCTAATGGATTTAACTCCCCCTAGTGTTACAACTGAGAACAACAATCAGACAATGTGCCTGTTGACCAAATCATTTGAGAATGTGCTCAGTATTGCCTAAGTGTGCCCTCTCTCCAAAACAATGTACCTGCAAATTCAGCTAATAACTCAAAAAGTATGTGCAGGACACTCAATATAATTTTTTTCTGACTCTCAAATTTCTTTATTGAAAATTGAGTTTCGAATGCATCAGTGATATAGTTGACCTTTACATATAGGTCAACCAGAGACCAAGGTCTTTTATTACAGGCCTCAATTACATTGGGAAAAGCAGGAAGCCCCCAAAGGTGTTGTGATTGTGTGAATCATCGTAGAGTTGGTAGTTGGCCTCAAGCCTCAGGTAGATTTTGTCACCCTTGTTCACCTGAAGGACCGCAGCACTAGAGTAGTGGCGAAGCTGGCCATTTTTCTCATGCGTGAAGATGTTGATCACCTGCTGCTGGTTCCTGTACAGTATGGCGCCGCTGCTGTATGATAGCGTCTCCGTGCCGACAGTAAATCTGAAGAAATAAACTCCACTCACCGGGACAGTGAAGACACCTGCATGGAAGGTAACAGACAGGTAACATTACATTACTTTGCATTTGGCAGACACTTTTATCCAAAGCGACTTACAATAGGAGGACATAAGCTGACAGTGGTGTAAAGGAACACAGAGTAAGCAGACTACCTTTATACAAACAGGGAGGTGCATGTGCCTGAATATGTTTCCTGGAGCAGGGACACTACAGACACACACTCCCCACATGGGGACAGAGTAAGAGAGAGTTGGTTTAGTGACTGTTAGGAAACATTACTCTCTGTGTGAGTCTTGTTTGTGTTCCATCGCTAACCTCTGGGCCTATATAAGCAGGATCATACTCAGTTATGAAAAGAGGTTACCTGTTGCTGGATCGAAAGCACCACCGATGTTTGTTAAGACTGTCTTGTAGGGAAGAGTGTATGCGGCTGAGTACGGCCCGATTCTTCCATTTACTCCCAAAGATGCTGTAAATGCCACCTTTGGCTTGTCTGTCATAACAAAAGATTAGTTGTCAAACAGTTCATCTTGTTATCCAACACAAAAAATAATCAGTGATCGTGAATCTTTGCCCACATCATAATACTCTCTACAAGGTAAACAGCATGCAATGCATGCATTTGTAGAAGCATTACCTGCAGTCACCTTTTCTAGCTTCTCAATCACCACATTGAGGTCTACAATTTCAGAGAGTATTTGGCTGATCTGGACGTCAGTGGAGTTCGACCAGTTTTCAAGAACATCTAGCTCACTGTTTTGGGCTGAAACCACACATGTACAAGCACTACATATTAAAAGAAATAAAGCCAAAAACATTAAAACATTTTATCCATATGTGTATCACATCTACTCATGTGGCTGATGTGCTGATACTATATCTGTGTCTAAATTCAACACAATTGTCTGTCATCTCTTACCTGCATTCTCACTCTTCAGTCTTTTGAGCTCATTGCTAAGCTCCTCAATCACAATGTCATGCTCATAGAGTTGTACCTCAGTAACATTGGACCTTTTGTTAAGGGTTACCAGCTCTAGGTCTTGAACTGAAACCAGAAAAATACAATCACAATCAGACAGACAGACAGACAGACAGACAGACAGACAGACAGACAGATAGATAGATAGATAGATAGATAGATAGATAGATAGATAGATAGATAGATAGATAGATAGATAGATAGATAGATAGATAGATAGATAGATGGACGAACGGACGGACAGGCAAGCAGGCAGGCAGACAGGCAGACAGACAGGCAGACAGGCAGGCAGGCAGGCAGGCAGGCAGGCAGGCAGACAGACAGACAGACAGACAGACAGACAGATAGACGAACATACTTTTGTTCTGTTCACTTAGCTCATCCACTCCATCCTTCAGCTCCAACACTGCAGTGGCCTGCTCCTGTACCTGGCTCTGTGTGGAGCTCATCTGCTGGGTCAGGGTGTTCAGCAGCACATCCTGAGCTGGTATCACGGGACAGAGGGGGCAGTGAGGTGGTACTGTTGTTTGGAGAGTGGTGCTGATGCTGGTGCCACAGCATAACGCATTTAGACAATACTAAACCCCACAACCCAGCATCTACTGTAGGAATTTACTCTAGGGAATGAACCCTAACGCATATACAATGGCATCACACAAAACAAACCACAGATTAAACAAATACACCATTATAATTAGCAGACTTTGTTTATACTAATGAGGTGTAAATACAGTTTCCCAGAACACATTATGTACAAGAGCATCTGCATCTGTGATCTCTGTCTACAGTCTGTGCATGACACTTTGAGTTGACTATCAGGTGGCTTTGTGTTTTACCTAATGTTTTGGTCTTCATGTCCTCCATCTCACCCTGCAGTTCGATCACAGTGGTTTCCTGCTGCTCCAACTTGTTGTCAGTGGCAACAGATTTGTCAGCAAGGGCCTCAAGTTCTGTGGCCTGGCCTTGTAATGAAGGAGACAAATAAAGCATAACCCCCAGTATCAAAAACAGGCACAGTTGGACTGAATGAAACAAAGAAAATATGTGTACCTGCATTTTCTTTCTTCAGTGCCTCAATTTCAGATTCAGCTACCCCCAAAGCAGTCTCCTGTTCCCCAACTTGGACTTCAGTAGAATTTGACCTCACGACAAGGTCATGGATCTCAGAGGCTTGGACTTGCGATTGCAAAAAAAAAAAAAAAAAAGAAAAATAGAAGATTTATTAAATAGTATTCTATTTGACAGTGTGTGTGTTTTTTGTCTGCTTAGATCGAAGTTAAACAAGATGCATTTTAGGTTTCACCTGCATTCTCCGCTTGTAGTTCATCCACCTTCCCTGTCAGGTCCACTACCATGGTGTTATGCTGTTTCACCTGCTCCTCAGTCTTTGATGAACTCACGCTGAGCTTCTCCAGCTCATGAGTTTGAGCTGAAGCAGACACACAAGGGAGAGTGCTCAGAGCATGGTCAATGTAGGGGGTCCTTATGGGTTAAAGGAGTTCAGCCGGTATAGGCCCTACCTTCATTCACATTCTTCACCTGCTCCAGCTGAGATTCAGTAGCCTTCAACTTATCCTCCAAGTTTCTCAGTTGAGTTGCTTGAACTAGGCAGAGTACATTCAGTCAAGTCATTTGATCGTTGATGCAGTAAAACCAGCTTTGCACCTACAAACTTTACCTTTTAGCATGCATGTTTTAAAGGAAGGGCCAATATGAAAATAATATTTTAAGCTATTAAACAAATACTTCATTAAACCATGATCACATACAATGTCTTATTAAATTTGACAATAACTGTGCTAACATTTTCATATGGCATTTTTGCTTGGGATTCTAAATAATCTTCTCTTCTCTTAAGGCCTCATTCTTTAAATATCTTCAGTCCGAAGGTAATGATAACTACAATGGCTCATGCAAAGTGAAAGAGTTATTTGTTTGAAGCAAGGATCTCCTAATTTGTTTTGATCATAGAAGCTACCTGCATTTTCCTCCTGCAGTTTGTCCACCTGTGTCTTGCTGGCCCGCAGCTGCATCTGCATGACCTCCAGTGTCATTCCCAGCTGGGTGATGGTCGTCTGGTGCTGCTGTGACTGTTTCTCACTGTCCTCCACTCTGGCCTCCAATGCCCTCATGTCCGAAGTGACGGCATCCAGGCGCAGCGTCTGCTCGCCCACCTGCTTTCGCTGATCCTCCACCTGGTGCTCCCCAGCTGTCACTCTCGTCTCCAGACCTGTCACCTCAGACCGGGTGGCACTTAGTGCCATCGTGTGCCTCACTGCCACCTCGCCCAGCTTCTTCACCACAGCCTGCAGCTCGCGTAGCTGAGTTTGGATGTCGGGTTGTTGTCTAACGAGGCCATCCTGACCGATCTCTCCACTAACCTCTGACCAACAAAAGGATAACAGCAGCACCAGAGTGAATTTTGCCATCATCACAGAGTATGGGTTTGAGATGGGCCAGGTGATTTAATCTTTGTGGTCTCTTCTTAATATATGGAGTTTAGTTAAATATTTCTAAAAAAAATCGTTCCCTACATTGGAATTGAGATAAGGCTTGTTTGTTCTTTGTGATATGAATGTTCTGAAATAAATGTGTGGGAAGCCAACAAGCTGACTACATTTTTTCAAGCATAGTTAAACATTAGCATGAATGTGTTTTTTTTATTTTCAAACTGCAGTATTAACTCTCACAGGCTTTTTTTTCTCAGTTTCATTGTCCGTGTAGTTGCTGCGCTTTGGCTTTGTAGGCTAATAATTGAATTAAATCGTACTACCAGAATAATCTGCCAGGATAATGTGAGAATAATACAACTGGCAGGCCAGCTTTGGGCTGCAGGCTGCTGGTTGCCAACCCCTGCACTAAGGTTATTCAATCTTACTTATTCACTGGGCCTACATAAGTAATAATAATAATAATAATAATAATAATAATAATAATAATAATAATAAATTTTATTTGTTTACATGGCGCCTTCAAAACACCCAAGGTCGCCTTAAAATGGAGGGAAATAAATAATAAATTAAAAATTAAACAATGTATAAAAACAGAATTAAAGTCCATATGAAGTAGTGAATAAGTGCGTCTTCAGTGCACTCTTGAATTGGGGAACAGAGTCCTTTGCACCTCAGTGCACAGATTCATCACCATTTTCACAATGGTGGTGCAAAGAAAGTGCTAAAAGAACTGACGTTATGAAAGACTCGAATTTTTGAGGAAAAAAAGTTGTTAGAAACTACTATTGTATTGAAATTATCTGTGTTCAGAAATACATATTATGAGGAAGGGAATATTGGCAGGAGTAGTGGCAGCAGTTTTTTTTTTATCAAGCTTGCATCTGTTCAGTTTTTCTAGAATTTCTGGTTAAACAGCACCCTCTGTCGGTTATCTCCCAGAGTCATTATGTGAAATGAGGTTATATGATTGCAACTACGTACAAGGTTGGAAAAATACATAGTTTATTTTGTGTTAAATAAAATGTCCTCTTCTTCTTCCCTCTCACCGTCCTGTTCTGTGTTCAGGATGTCCATCCCATCTATCAACCTCTACACAGCAGTGCTCTGTGCTTCCAACTGGTTCTCCAGTGCCCCTTGACCTTTTAACCAGTGCTCCAGTGCAGTGCAATGGATTGAGCTCAAAATTACAAATAGGGCTAAAGTCAAGAAATAGGTTATTGTCTTTCTGATGCATGTATGTAGACAATTACTACAGAATATCAATCTTGTTGATGTTTTTCAAAGAAATGTTTGTTAACATGTGTTTAAATATCTGTTTTAAGTTATTTAAATAATTTTTTTAATTAATTTATTTTTTGTTTCATATCCAAAATACATGGATATATGCGATGAGAAATACATAAATCAATAGGCACTGCGTCCTTTACCCTTCACTCTACCTGCCCTTTTCCTACCCTACCACCTACACCCACCCACCCTTCCACCTACACCCAATCCCAATCCCCCCCATACACAAACACAGATACAATAATATCCACAATTAAGTTTGACTGCAACCAACAAAGTTTGCAGAACATTCTGGAACTATAATATATATTTTAACAGACACATTTTTATATTATTTAGTGTGCAAGAAATACGGACATAATTGATAGGACAGTGATGTTTGGTGTTTTGAAATTGTGGTTACTAAATAACCAATTGAATAGGGCAGTTTCTTGGCTTCCCTACTGTCTAATGATCATCATCTCCATCATATGTGATAGTCGAAATTGTGTCTATTTTTCCTTCTAAAATAACTGGGGTTACATCAGCTAGAAGTAGCAACTTGTGTGTGCTGTGAAAATGTCATTATACCTGTGTTTTCTTCTCCCAGTTCCACCACCACCTGCGCCAGCCCTGCCTGCTGTTCCTCAAACCATGACCCTGCAGAGTTAGACATAGTTGGACATGCCACACAGGGCCAACACTTCCACACCCTGGGATGTCAGCAGAAGAGAGGATGACACAATGAACAGAGAGAGAGAGAGAGAGAGGAGAGAGAGAGAGAATAGAAGATGTAGTTGTGCTCATATGTTTACACACCCTGGCAGAATTGATGGGTCATTTGGGTAGTTTCTATTGTCATTTTGTCATTATGATTCAAATAAAGTACACACGGGTCTGTTTTTCTGTCTGTTATCATTCATATTCTCCAAAAACTGATGTACTGACTCAATGGAAAGCCATAGGGTAGACAGTACAACAAAAGAGGAGACAAGGTGAGTGTAATTTGTATCAAACAAATGATTTATTTATTATTTTGCTGTCAGGCTCAAACAAAACATAAACAAAGGAGGCTATTAAGCAGTCCATGGTATCTGGGTGCTGTGTGTGGAACTTCTGAGTGGAACGTGCTGTGTGTATGTTGCATGCACAAGTGAACAACAAAGCCTGCCGAGGTTGTGGATGCAGCTTATATTAGAATATGGCAGACTACAGCTGAGTGTCAGTGAAGGCCATCAGGTGCTAAGGGGCAGCCCCACCCATGAGCACACCTGAGCCTAATTTGAAGGGTGAGAGAGACTAGGCCCAGAGGCTTTCACAATTCATGTGTTACAAGGTATTTTTTTAAACAAAGGTTGATATACACATTCAGATTCTTCCATTTGTTAGGTAGTCTATCATAGTGCCCAGTAACATCATGGATGTATGCTTATGTCCAATGTCAGTTTTTTTTAAAGCATAGCAAGCATTTAATCATTGCTTGCAACAGCTGACTAAAATAACCTATTAAAAAGCCTATTTACTGATTGAAAGCAGGCATTAGGGCTTCTCTCTAATCAAGTAACACACTATAAAATACCCTCTGGAGTGCCTAACAATAGAGCTCTTCTTCTTGAATTGTCTGTGGTTATTGACCTGGGAGTGAGAGTAAGTAAAATTATGTTTTGAATTTCAATAGGTTGTTCAAATGGTTAACCCCCCTGATGAAATGAGTTTCTGGGGATTGGGATGTCTGAGCTATTGGATAATTTAACCTATCTTATCCTTTTGCAGAGTATTTTTGGAAACTAGTCCAATTTGTATAGAATAAGGCTGCAGGCTATTGGCAATTTAATAACACCTAATCAAAATTCTTTCGATGGACTGTTTTAATTTCTAGATCAGGAGATGGGCTGATTGTGTTGCAGATAACGTGTAATGCTATTTATCCTTGCAGTCTTTGTTTACAATTTTGGTAATCTCTCTAATCTCTGTTTATTATGCCTATTTTTCAGAAATGTCTGGACGTGGAAAGAAAGTTGCTGCTGTGAAGGCCAAGACCAGCGTTTCCCGATCTACCCGTGCTGGTCTGCAGTTCCCGGTTGGTCGCGTGGCTCGTATGCTACGTAAAGGCAACTATGCCCAGCGCATTGGAAGCGGGGCAGCGGTTTACCTGACTGCCGTGATTGAGTACCTGTGTGCGGAGGTGCTGGAGCTGGCAGGTAACGCCAGCAGGGACAACAAGAAGAGGAGGATCGGCCCACGTCACATCCAGCTTGCCGTCAGGAACGACGAGGAGCTCAACACACTACTTGGAGGGGTGACCATCTCAGAGGGGGGTGTTCTTCCAAACATCCACGCTCAACTGCTACCCAAGAAGACCATGAGGGCTGACGCAAGCAAAGATGTGAATTCACAAGAATTCTAATTGTTTACATGCATTTTAAATTATTAACTATGTATTTTTAATCTCCATTAAACGTTTCTTACACCAGTCCGTCTCTGAAGGTGGTCCATGTGGAGTGATGGTGTGTTCCTCTTGTAGTAGTGTTGTCTCATGTTGTACATGGCTGTAATTTGGATTTAGATGTTTTAAAAGAACACCAGCAGAAAACTGACACTCCTAGTAACCGCTATACTTCGGTGTCATGTCGTCCATTCTTTGCCTTCATGTAGTGGGCTATGTCCCTGTGCAGTTCCAACGGGACGGTTTCCTGTCATCTTGTTCAGTGAACTTGTGCTGAACCACAAAGGTGTGTGTGGGTTTTTTTTTTCTCTCCGTGCGGTCAAGTTGCCTCTAATCCATTCGTTTGCCCTCTTCACATGCTTGAGCTTTTTTTTTTTTTTTTTTTCCAGCAGCTTTCAACTAGACCTCCAACTCTCTCTCGGCTTGCTTTGCCTGCTCTCAAGGCCAAAAAAAAACTTTTTTAACAAGTCAGTAAATTCAAATCGTATCTCCCTGTTCCTCATACTGAATGAGTCATTGCAGTCCATTTTTTTTTCAGGGAAATTGGAAATGTTGCAAAGTGAAAAAGGCAGTACATCTGTTGCTTTGCTGTAGAGTTGTCACTTAAAGTGCTGTGCCATTGCCCATGTAGAGCTATATACTGTATGTAGGATGCCTCTTACTCCTACCTTAGGCCTACACCAGCAATGGAAATCTGTTAAGTGTGCAACTTCACATGGTAGAACTGACTTCATGTTTCTGCTAAACTTCACATTACTAAATCCAATGTCAATTTTCACTGTTTATGGGCTTTTAAATACCAGCTTTTACATTTATATGCTTTGACTAGCATGGGGCAGTACTAGACTGATTTGCAAATGACTAGGTAGTAACAGATTTAGAAATCAGTTTGGTGATTAGTCAAATCTTATAGCCTAGAAATCTAGCTGCATGCTTATGATTGCAATGACATTACCATCCTGGGCACTGTCTAGGTACAACCCACTCATGCTCAGCTCTTCTCCCAAGTCTGGGTAGACCAATCACATCGGCCTATCCTTGTAGAGAGTTGCTGGGCGGGCTTAACACGACAATGGGGCTGTGTTGGTGCACTAGTGTAGTGTTATGGTAAACAAGTTTGTTGCTCTGACTGGTCGTAGTGCTACCAACACCTAACAGGACAACAGCACCAGTGCAAATTCTGCTATCATTTCACAATATGGGTTGCAGGTCAGGCAAATGGGTGCAGCATGCTGAATGGAGTTAGTCATGTCAGTTCTTTTACAGAAAATAGTTAAATGTTTTCTTTCTTGGTACTGTAACAAGGATATCTTAATGTTCTGATGAACACTGATACCTTATATAAAATATGAGACACTATCAAGCTGGTTACAATTGGTTTACAAACATAGTTAAACATTTATAGGAGGTGTTTACCCAAATATTTATTCAAATTTTCATAAGGATATTTTAATATGCATGACTGAATTTTAAGTGTATTGTGTTTTTGTCAGAAGGATGACTGTAGTATGTCTTACAGAATTTTGTCAGCTGTCTCTTTACCTCAGAGATTTTATTAAACACCAGCCTTGCCTGGACAACATTAGCAAGTGCCCATTACAAATCACATTCTTGTTTTCTTGTGTTATTGTGTGGAAGCTATTTCAAAGCATCTGTTTGGTGTATGTTGTTCCAATTGAACATGCTAATTACCCTGTCTTTTTAGTCTTTATTTATTATTTTACAACCTGACTGATGACAGTAAGACTAACTAGATGTACCGCATAGCGGTACATGGTATGACCGCTGCAGTGTATTGAAGTGTGGGAACCATAGCTATGGTGAGTTTGTGGTAGATCAGTGTTTGTGTGGAAATGATTTGCTGGAAGTAGGCATGGTGTGAGTGAATGACATTCTGTGTGTTTGTGTATATTTTGTGTAGTTCCAACCTCCTCGGTCCAAGATATTGGCAATGCAAAATCCCTATTTTTGCATTTAACTATATCACTAGGTGGCGCTATTTCTTCAAGTGAGTGTTTATGGGATGGGTTGATATGCCTCTTTAGCTTGCTAGCTTGCTAACACAAAATCATTGTCTTTTTTGATGAGTTATTTAACAAAAACTGTTTTTGTACACCTCGCTTTGACCGGAAACATTGCACCCTGTGATGAAATGTCACAAAATTTGGTGCACATGAAAAGAAAGCCGTTCAGAGTTGTCATGTCAACTTTGACCAAATATGAGCAATTAGAAGCCGAGATATGGACTTTTGGAGAATTTTAAGCTATGTTTTGAATTTTGATTGACATGTAACTTTGAAACAGTCCATCTCAAGATAAATCCTTTGATAACTTTTTGTCAGCATTGTCTGTAGATGACATGTACCAAATGTGGTGAGATTCACATGAACGACCTATGACGAGTTCGTTTGGTTTCGCTTTCACAATGTTAAAATTTCACGGAAATTCTTTTTGTTGGAAGTGTGCGTTGACAAATGTTTTCAATGTGGGAGGGTCAATAGATTTCACAACAAAAAAGAACTGCTTGTAAACATTACTATTCTCTAGATGATAGGCAAAATGACATTTTGTACAATTACAGCGCCCCTATGGGCCAAATTGTATGGCATGTGCTGTGCTTTTAGAGGTCTTTGTGCTGATTGTGCATGACATATTTTGTGCAGTTCCCACCTTCCCAGTCCAAGGCATTGGCAATACAAAATCCCCATTTTTGCATTTATCCCTATCACTAGGTGGCGCTATGCTTCAAGTGACAGTTTATGGGCTGGGTCAATGCGTCTTTGTAACCCCGACATACTACCACAAAATCACTGTCTTGGGAAAAAATGTTGATGAGTTTTAAAAAAAAAAAAAACTGTTTTTGGACCCCTAGCTTCGACAAAAAACATTGTCCCCTTTGAGAAAATATCACAAAATGTGATGCACATGAACAAAAAGCTGTTTAGAGGTGGCATGACAATTTTCACAACATTGGAGCAATTAGAAGGCAAGATATGGACTTTTGAAGAATTTTAAGCTATGTTTCACATTTTCATTGACATGTAACTTTTAAACGGTTTATCTCAAGACAAATCCTTTGACAACTTTTTGTCATCATTGTCTGTAGATGACATGTACCAAATTTGGTGAGATTCACATGAACAGCCTATATGACGAGTTCGTTTGGTTTCACTTTCACAATGTTAAAATTTCATGGAAATGAAACACTATAATGACCGCTTTCACTTAGATCATAATTATTTAGGCTACTGTCATAAGAGATGGCTGGCTTAAATACTCAAAGGCAGTGCCTATGTCCAGCTGTAGTCCAACAGAGGGCACCTCTGTATCATTTGCAGAATGATTTCTCACCTGCCTCAGTCTGGATCTGAAAAACACAGTGCTGCAAGTGTAATTAGCTTAATTACCTGTTTTGGGGTCATACTGGTTTCTAGTGTTTGAAAAGACATTTTTGGAGATAATTTTTCGTCTCCAGTGAGAATGGATCCACATATCCCTGACCACCCATGGAGCCTGAAAACCCAACCTTTGGTCATCCTGTGGTTTGCACGGCACCGGAAAGACATTAGTCATTCCAGCAAAATGTCATCCCACCATATTTTCCCTAAACTATGAAAAGGACATGATCAGAAACAACTACTCATTTTTCGAGTACATGATAACATGATAACACAAGGAGGCATTTACCATAAAACCCATGCAGTTGAGATAGCAATTATCGATTATTATTATTTTAAGAATAAGTCACATTTTACCAGCATTCTCCCTCTGCAGCGTATCCCCACCTGTACTCGGCTTGGTTACCAGACTCATCTGACTGTTCAGCAGAGTCTCCGTGCTGATTGCTCTGACCAGTAGGGCTCCTACTGTACGTCCTCCATTTGGACTGCCATCACAGGGACATCATAAAGCATTCCACACATTCACTGGTGTGTGGAAACATAAGACAAAACAGTGATAATAGGTGTGCCAGAAAGACAAAAGTAATTGCAATTAATTCCAACATATAGTCTGAATGAAAATTGCATATATGTATTGTAGGCTGTAAGAATGTATTCTTGTATTGTTTCAATGGGCGCAATCTGTCTTCACAAATTAACAGCATGAGGAATGGGGTATTAGCAACAGTAAATGGATTTTAAAAATTCAAATTCAAGTGTATTATTTCTGTTTTTTTTAATGAAATAGTGTCACCTGCTGGTTATTTTTAGTAGTCATGATATCAAAGGTTACATGCTTGCAACAAAAGCACAAGGTGAGGAAGCTGAAAGTATGTTATCTGACAATTGCAGTCTGATTATAATGCTGTGTCCTCTCCTTCCCTCTCGCCTTCTTTTTGTGTGATCAGGATGTCCATACCATCTCTCACTCTCTACACAGCAGTGCTCTGTGTTTTTATTTGGTTCTCCAGGGCCCCTGACCTTTTCAACCAGTACAGGGGAGTTCCCTGGTTTGAGCTCAAAATTAAAATGGGGACAAAGTCAGAAATTAAGTTTATAATGAAAATCCTTGCACAAATGCACCAATATCTATGCTTACGTTTGACTGCAAACAGCAAAGTCTACAGGGCATTCTAGGCTTGTAATACCTATTTAAACACACAATGTCATACTATTTAGCTGGGGTAAACCTGAATATTACTTTTCTAATAAGTGTTGAGTTTTGCCATTTGCCTTTCCACACTATCTGGCATTATGGCAAAACCAACTTTTTAACAATAAATTGTTAAGGTTGTGTTTATGGAAGTAACTGTATGGTGTAAAAGTCCATATATATATATATATATATATATACGTGCATTCTCTTCTCTCAGTGCCTCCACTGTAAACTTTACCTGCATTAGCGCTGCCTGCTTTCCTGTTAATCACGACCCTGTGGATTTGAACATGTCAAGCAAGACCAATAATGACCACCAATCTCCCACTCTTGGGCTGTCAGCAGAGAGAAGAGAGAAATGGGGGCGTGGGGATTCTTATTGAATATAAAATGGCAGATGTCAGATGAGCCCACATACACTTTCTTTCTCACTTACTGTCAGTCGTTACTGTAATACATGGCTAGAAGGCATACACTCATAAATAAAATACATAGTCTCAAACAATAATGTGTCTAGACATTTCTTTTCAATAATTTTTGTTCTGACCTTACCACCAATAACTGAAACTTGAAAATGTGTGGTGTGGTATAATAGAGTTTGACTCCCAATGACATGACCTTGATTGTGGTTCTGAATAAGGTGTGGATGGTAAGCATATGGTTGGCACCTTTTTTACAGTTTTAATGCTGCAATCCTGAGAGCATCAACACTTACAAATATCATGTAGTTACTTGTCTTGAGGGCTTTTCTTTCCACTATGAGTGTGAGACGTTTTTGAAAAAAATAAGACAGAAAAGGGAGGAGCTTTGTGGTTGACAGGTGTTGCTGTGCAGGTCTGCTTAGCACAAGAAAGTACACCATTGTGTTATTCCATTTCTGACTAATTATTTTAAAATGCAGATAGGAAATAAGATAATGAATCACATTAACATTTCACTATATAAATTTATACTACTCAAACCTGCCTAATCAATGCAGTCAAAAAGCTCTACGCTTATTCCATTTAATGGGAAGTTTAGCAGAATTGCCCAAAAAACAGGTGCACTCTACTCCAAAGACAAAATACGTCTTTGGGTGCACGCCCAAAAAAAAAAGAATCTCAAAATAAGCTTTGAAAACTGCACTCTCCATGTCTTTTTAAATCGTAAATTTATTGGAGAATGTCCATAAACACAAGCTCATTTTGGCCCTGAGCCATTTGGACCCTAAGCCTAGCAGAGCTTACATTTAGCCACAAAACTATTGAATTCCCTCTCTTGGCCTGAACGCCACCACAATTCAGAAATGGATATATCTAAGGACATAGTGTGTTAAACATAAACATATAATGCAAAATAGCAGAATACAAAATATTAGAATATACTATATCTGACTTTAACAACAGCTTTCCTGGCTAAATCACACAGTATATCAAACATACACATATTGTGAAAATGACCAGAATATGAAATACTAGGTAAAATCTGACTCTAGCAAGAGCTATCCTGAATAAAACACAGAGTTGTTAATTTAATAATTAACCACATTAAGACTTTACAACCACAGAGTCCTCTTAACCATGTTTAGAACATTCCAGCCAGAGAGAGAGTGTGATACTTTTTGTATGTCATGTTAAAGACTTAAAAGAAGAGGAGTGATTTCAGGGCACAAAGGGCTCTGAAATATCTTTTCTCTGAACCGTGAGAAGTGTAGAGAAAAGCCATTTTCACTGAATTAGGTTGAAGATGTGAAAAAAAGAAGACAAAAGTCTCAACCATATTAAAAACACTCCAGCTACAGACAGAGAGAGAGAGCAGAATAGTGTTTGTATCCAGCCAGAGAGAAAACAAGACTTCACCAAAGCTTACGAAATAGGCCTATATTACGCCTAAATGGCTTCTTTTTAATCATGAAAGTGTGTGTGTGGGTGAGAGATAGAGAAAGGGAAGCAGAGAATACTTTGGCAGCAAATACTGTTGCCAGTTACACCTGGACCAACTGTCATTTTTTAAATGTGGAATGTTTAAGCAATATAGCACTCATGTTCTTGAGGGTGTTAGTGGGTATCCTCATGGGTGTGGTTCAGCCGCAGGCCAACACAATTAGTGAATAGACACAGTTTTAACACTCGTTTAAAGTTGTATGTCATTTCAGTTCGCGCCTGTCTCCGCTTCACAAAATAGTTCCAGTTGAAGTTGATGGCATCTGTGGTTGCTATGCAACAAGTGTCCTATATGTTGATTTGGACATTCCCCAGTATTGTGCAACCGCTGAGATATGATTGTTGTCGTTGTTCACAGTCTGAACTAGGCCTAATGCACAGCTGCTGTTCTGCAGACGTGGGTGTCTTGTTAAAGTCTGCCAAAGTCTGCTACCCGATTTAATGGTTAAGTTGTATCTTGGGCGGAGTGATTCTCCTCATTCCTAGTGACACTTAGGATGTGTCTTGTCCAATCAGAAAATGCCCAATAGTTCGACCGGACCTAACTGTTGTATAATAAGGAATAGAACTCTCAAGTGTTGTCATAATACCAGTGCCATGGCCTGCATAATGTTCTCTCATGGGAGTCTATAGCAGCCCATACAACCAACTGGTAAATACTTTTGAAATTTGGCATACATATTTGCTCCAACGATCACAAAACTTAGCACATTCAAGCACGCTTTTATCATTTTCTGAATGCAGTCTAGTTAGACACAGATATTAATTTTCGAACGTTGATTTTACAACTCACTTGCATTTTCCCCTTTTAGATCCTCCACCTTGGTCTCAAGCCCCAGTATTTCAATCTCTTGTTTTTATAAATGTATTCTCAGTGGCTTTACATCTGATGTCCATTGCCTCAAGTCTATGGACTTGATCTTAAATAAAAAAATAAAGGTCTGGTATACTAAATTGAAGTATAGTATAGTATAGTATAGTATAGTATAGTATAGTATAGTATAGTATAGTAGTATAGTATAGTATAGTATAGTATAGTATAGTATAAAACAGTTAAGGTCGGTCAAACTATAGGCCTATAGAAATATCTGATTGGATGAGATGCATTCTGTGCATCACTAGGAGGTAGGATATAACACGAAAGACCATGGGTGACTCTTCACAATTAATAATCACTCCATCAAAGACACTGTAACTGTTAAAACTTCACACTAACATTCAATTCCACCTAGTTCATAAACAACTGAGAGAGAAAAGCAAAAGAAAAAAACAAAATCAAGTGAATTTTTAAGCTGTGGCAGACTTTAACAAGACACCCAAAACTGCGGAACAGCAGCTGTGCATTAGGCCTAGTTTGGAATACAAACAACAACAACCATATCTCAGCGGCTGCACAATACAGGGGAATGTCAAAATCAATGTGTATAAATAGACACTTGTTGCATAGCAACCACAGATGTGGAGCGGTCACCGGAGCAAACTGAAATACAGTTAAATAAAGTGTACATTTTTTACGAATTTAAAAATTGTGCCTATAAACTATTTGTGTTGTCAGTGGAACTGTTGTATAAAAACAATATAACACTCATGTTAATGAGATTGTTTGTGGATATCCTCACAGGTGTGTTACCCATGCCACTCAGTCTTCGGCTTCCTAGTATAGTAAGGTAGTAGTGTAGTATAGTATGTTATAGTATAGGATAGTGTGGTATAGTATAGTATAGTAAAATATAGTATAATATAGTCATTCTTAATGCAGTATTTGTCTATACTTTTGCTTTATTGAGTCTCAATCATCTGTTCAATTATGTCTATATCAAGACTATTTACATTTTTACTGGCTGAGTAAATGTGTAAGAATTCAAAAACCAGGGTACATACTAGGCTGTCCTGACACAACACAGTTAACAATATCTGCATAGTGACACTGTAGTATTTACCTGTGTTTTTCTCCTTTACATTCTCAACCACATTCTTTAGTGCCATGTCTTCATCTCCTAGTTTCTGAATCAGCATCTCACTTTCTATAGTCTCCACAGACACCGCTAGGCCTTAAAATATATTGTCGAACCAAAATAAATGGAGAAATACTGAAATGACAGGTTATGCTATCCAATAGCACATACAAATAGGACAAACAAGCTCTCATTCTATACAACTCTAGTGGTTTGGTAAAGTTTTATTGATAGGGAAAGACATTAAAACATAAAACTCTATGTAATTCTGTACTGAATTATTGTTGTGTGTTGTGTATTGGTGTATTGTTTAAATGGTCTTACATCATTACATCTTTCTCTGTGTGCAATTTACCAGCATTGTTTTTACCCAGCCGTTCAATCTGTGCTTCCATCTCCATCGCCACTGTCTGTTGTTCTTTCAGCTCATTCTCCATGGTCCCTGATTTGTTTTCAATCGTCTCCAAAGTCCTTGAGATAAAGTTTTAAAAGAATGGAAGAAATCTTTACTCAGGTAAAGCAGGCATGTACCATATGTTTACAGTGAGTTTTATGATACCACAAACGCCTTACCTTTCTGCTGTTTTTTTTTTTAGCTGCTCCCCTTCAACTTCACTCGTTCTCAGTCTGGCCTCAATGTCTTTCAGGTAAGCAGCTTGTACTACATAGAAACACACATACAGTTTTGTTATCTTTTTTTCTTCTATTTTTTTGTGAAGCGACAATGGAGTTGTTTACTGTTACTTTTGGTTCATTATCAACATCACCTTCATACATCTTCTTCATCTCATTAAAAAGGCTCTCACTTGCTCCCAGTCGGGTTTCCATGGCTGCAATTACATAGTACACATATCACAGTTGGTGATAAGAGAGGCAAGACCGGAGCTGTGAATTCATCACTTCTGACTTTTATCATTTTATACTTCTTGTAATAGTGTTCACATTTCAAGTATTAAATTAAGCGGAGAGAAAAATCCTGAAACACCTCACCCCTCTGCTGTCGCATCTCAAGTCAGTTTGGTTAATAGTAAACTTTTCTGTCCAGGCCTGAAAATTCTGCTATTTTAATAGTTAATAATACCATACAAATTCTAAGACATTGTTATTTCGCACTCCTTGTAATCTTATTTCTGTCAGAAGACTGGCAATAGCTGCTAGAGCACTGTTATTGTTCTTTTCTAACTATGTTGCTTTGTAACAAAGGTGTGTGCATGAGTGTTCAAGTGACAAGAGAGAACACCTTTGCTTCCCTCCTGTCCACCTGTGTCTTGCTGGTCCACAGCTGCATCTGCATGACCTCCAGTGTCATTCCCAGCTGGGTGATGGTCGTCTGGTGCTGCTGTGACTGTTTCTCGCTGGTCTCCACTCTGGCCTCCACTGCCCTCATGTCCGAAGTGACGGCATCCAGGCGCAGCGTCTGCTCGCCCACCTGCTTTCGCTGATCTTCTGCCTGCACTTCTTCAGCGCTCAGCTGCATCTCCAGACCCATTATGTCTATATCAAGTCTATTTACATTTTTACTGGCTGAGTAAATGTGTAAGGATTCAAAACCAGGCTACATACTAGGCCGTCCTGACACAGTTAACAATATCTGCATAGTGACACTGTAGGATTTACCTGTGTGCAGTGCAGGTGCAGCGTCTGCTGGCCCACCTGCTGTCGCTGATCTTCTGCCTGCTCTTCTTCAGCGCTGAGCTCAGTAGCGGTTTTAGCCATTTCGTGGGGGGGCGCCACAAGCGCTTGGGGAAAATAAATAAATAAAAGCTGCGTGAATCATATTGGTGCAATCGGCACATTGGCGTCCCCTAACTGCAGGCGCCCTTGAGGTGGTCTTGCCCGGGGAGTAAAACACTATAGAACCGCCACTGGCTGAGCTGCATCTCCAGATCCTTCACCTGAGACTGGGTGGCGGTCACCACCCTCGTGTGCCTCACTGCTACCTCAACCAGCTTCCTCACCACAGCCTGGAGCTCCCTCAGCTCTTCCCAAGCATTACCTTGCTGGTCATACAGGCTACCATCTCCAGCATCCTCTTCTCCATTATTTTCCACCTGGAAGATATCCTGACTATCCTCTGTGCCTTTGAGCTCGGACAGAGACGACTGCAGCAGCAGCAGGATTAGTACCAAACAGACATTACTGACATGACATGGCCCCTTCAATGGCTAAAGGGGCTTCTTATTCTTATAGGGGCATCTTATGTTGTTTAACACCTGCCAAATGGCAAATTAGTTTGACAGATCACGTTTGGTAAAAGGGTTGAGCCGACACTATCAAAGATGTCCAACCCATGCCATGTCCTTGATTTGGGCCATGCGTTTGCTAGCCTGGTAAACCAGCCCCTCGTAGCCTACTTCACTTTGTTTTGTACAGAGGGTCTGGCGCAGGTCTCATTAAAAGTGCTGGTCAGACTTAATCCTAGCCAATCAGCGAATAGAGGGAGTGTTAATGAGCGATGATGTCATTGTGTGTGCTACATTTCACTTGTAGTCTATCTGTGGAAGTAGCTGGCTAATGGCAGCGGAGAACAAATTAAGGAAGGCCATTTAGTCTGTTGTGGCAACGCTTTGCAATATCAAAGAATCAGTGAAGTAGCCTATACGAGCCTATACCTGGTTTATCAGGTTATGGGTCTGCACCTTTGAAAAAATTAAAAAGCAATCTAATGTGGTTAACTTTGAGTTGGTGTCTATATCCAAGTAGCCTATTTAGAGTTTCATCTTCCATTTAAAACCAATTTCCCCTTAGTACATTTAATGGAATTGTAACACTGGACAATTCAAATCCCAGAATAGCCTACTCTTTGATTTTATTAGTTGTGTATTAATATTGTTGGGCTTTCGCAAAAATGGCGTGACAGTCATGATTAAGCATTTGCAAGCCTAATTGATGCGAGATGATTGGTCTGACAGACTGACACTGATGGCATAAAAAGAGCAGCAAAGCACGAGCACTGCTGGTCAAAATGAGGGACGCACGTGTGGGTCTGTGTAAGATTTTGAAGCTCTGTGCAGTTCTAGTGCACCTTCATACCGCAGTAGCTTCATTATCGGACCCACCTGAAGCACTATACGCTACTGATAAGGTAGGTTCTTGATGTGTTTTGAAATTCAATCAATTTAAATGCAGTCAAGCCAGTCCTTCAATAAGTTTGATGTAACGAACTGAATTAAATTTGGGAGGCGTAATTATGATGTAAGAGCTAGCAACCAATTTAAACCCACCGCAGCTTAAGTTTATTAAACACATCGGGCAGAATAATTGTAATGTTTCCCGGTTGAGTTGAAATGAGCCAATAGACTCGGCTGTGTTTGTAAATTGGGACAATGCTTTAACTGCGGCGCCTCGTATGTGCTCCACAGGGAAACTCTTGTAATGTTACTGGCCTTTGGCGTAACGACCTGGGCTCACTGTTGCAACTGCACGCCGTGGGCTCCTTGCTGAAGGGAGTTTGTGTGACGACGGTTGAGACTTCCCCCGGGGCTGCAGGATCCCATGGGCAGGCAGGGTTGACGGGATTCGTCAGCGAGGGGGCGCAGCCTACCGTCACATTCTCCGTGTTGTGGGAAAAGGGTGAGCAAGCTTGGTCAAGTACTGAATAATTGCCGTGTACTCGCCACCTTATGTATAATTAACCTGTCGTCTCTGAAGCGCAGTGCCTGGTAAAGTCATTTCAAGTGTAGAATACATGGTTTATTCACTTTGAAAGCGACGAGAGCGCAGCTCTTGAAAAGAATATGTGCCTAATTTGTCAGGCTCCTGCACCTCGTGGGTGGGTCAGTGTTTCACTCTGCCAAATGGAGAGCGAGTCTTAAAAACCCACTGGATGTTGCGGTCTGTTGCAAAAAGCCCCGTAGAAAACTGGATGAGCACCAGGTAGGTTTAAATCCGTGAAACTAATGGATTTTACTGTAACTTGGCTATTTTTAAACTCCTGTTTACTTTATCCAGGTTTGGAGAAGACGGCTTTGTATTTGTTCCTGGTTCATGAGCAATAAAAATAATTTTCAATCACTAAACACGCCTTTCATGTTGAATTGCTCGTCTTGAATGTTTCCCACAATCTTACAAGGACAACACAATACCTGGAATAACTGTCAGTAAACAAACTGATCAAAGCCAGTCTTGCCAGTCAGCTGTAAGCCCTCAGACTGGCTTTTGACTAAACATACCTACACAGGCAGTATTTTGAAGGAATTCCAGTCTTTTTCTGTGTAGGCTATGAATTCTAACTGCTAAACTGTAAGTAACATGTTTTGTAACCAGAATGAGCTTTTCAAAAACGAGCAAAGCAAAAACTCATCCTATATGTGTGGAAGGGGCAGTTTGTGTGCTTGGGAAAATGTCTTAATATTTTCTTTGCAGAATTACTTTTGAAGAATGAAATGAACCTGTACAGTTTAAATCCAGCATTTTAAATGCCCCAAGGATTTGTCAGATCAACAATATACATTATGTAACATGAACGTAAAAGGAAAAATGCAAATTAAAAATGTACATAATATGACCAACATTGTTCAAACAATGTTCTTATTTCAGAGGCCTTATGTAGGCCTTGTATATCTGGGTTTTTTTTGTACACACTATTTTATATGGCTGCAAACAGGTGGTCAGACTTCCTGGTTTTGCTTCTAGCTCCTGCCTGGGTTATGAATTAAGATCAAATGGCATGCTGAACGACCCACCCATCCCTCTCAGCACACATGTACACGCCGAACAGATCTTTTGATATTCGGTCACAAATGAAAAGATCTCCCCATGTGCTCCTCCTTCCTTCCTTCCTTCTCCATGTCTGCCTTCTCCTTTCACCCCCACCCCTCCACACACACACACACACACACACACACAAAGTCAAAAGCTGTGCTCACATGGGAAGAAAGCCACTAAAGATGTGTGTGTGCTTGTCATCAGAGAGGTGGGGGTGGGGAGTGTTCCTATTGTAGGTGGTTGACAACCCCAGTTTGGTTAACTCTGATTAGTAAATCTACTAGAAGACTCTTATAGTTTCATTTTCTTAGCGAAACTAAACCATATAGCTATTCGTTTGGCAGGTTTACTTCTTGCTGTTACCTAATAAAGCCAGGTAAGTTACTAAAGTAAGTTACTATCCACCTGATAGCTGATCTGCAAGCTGTGCTGTGCTGTAGATCGTGTCTCCCTCCTCCAGCTCCAGTATGGTATCGCTGGAAGAGTGCTGCAGGCAAAAGATGTCATGCTGGAAGATGCTCACCACCTGCTCTAAGTTCTTGTGGAGGATGGAGCTACTGCTGTACTTGCCTTGACTGTGTATTAGTGTGTTCCATTTGCCTTGGGGTGGATCTGGGATTCATACAACCAGAGGGCATCATATCCACTAAAACCACAAAGAGTTTCATGTGTTCGCCTCTCACTAAGCGAGGTCACTTTAAACTCTTCTCTGTGGTTGTCCCCAAATGGTGGAATGACCTACCAGTTGCGACAAGGACAGCAACATCCCTCCCTACCTTTAAAAAACTTGTAAAACCCCTTCTCTTCCGAGATTGCTTCCCTTCCTAACAAAACTAACAATCACTAAACCAACTCTCTCTCTCTCTCTGTCCCTATGCAGAATTACATATGTCTGTTGTGTCCCTACTCTGTGTCCCTTTACACCTCTGTTTGCTTATGTCCTCCTTTTTTTTGTAAGTCGCTTTGGATAAAAGCGTCTGCCAAATGCAATGTAATGTAATGTGTTCCGTTTATCTTTGCTGCTCTGAGATATTTGGTTGAGTCTTCAAGAGATGCTGGTGCACATGTAGCATCCTCTATTATGAGCCACCGTAAACATCGCTTACTGATACAGCAAAGATACCTGAGGTGGCCTGTGTGATGACTAGAGCAGTTAACACATTAAAACACATAATAAGGGTGGCTGATTGACTGTAACACCACCATCAACCCCCTCCCTCACCCTCATCTGGATTTGTAGATAATGTCAGACCTTCACTCTAAGATGGATCTGTACCCCTAGGGGGATTTTCCTACTCCCAACCCTAAACCCCCATATCCTGACTAGCCTGAGGCTTGCAATAGTTGAGTTTGATCTCCGTTTGTGTGAGAGGGTATCTGACTTGTTGATGTATGTGGATAAGTATGAGGTCTTCAGAGACCTGGCCTTTGAGGTCTCTAACCACTTGCACAAGAAACATTTAACATCTTGCCCCTGTGTATCATAGAGATAAATACAGAAAAAAGCCCAGTGTCTAGTCTAGCCTAGTGAACTCCTGTTACTGAGGAGAATGAAAAAGGAATAGCACAATGGTAAACCTGTTTCTGAGTTGCAGCCATTGCCAGGCCTTGCCTTGACTCTTATATAGAGGAGTGTTGGGTTTCTTTTCTGATGGGCTTCAGTTAATACAGTATGTCACAAAAGTGAGTACACCCCTAACATTTTTGTACTTTTTTATTATATCTTTCCATGGGAGAAGTCTAAAGATATAACACTTTTACAATGTAAAGTGGGCAGTGTACAGCTTACACCTACTTTGCATTGTATCAAAGTGTTATATCTTCAGACTTCTCACATGAAAAGATATAATAAAAAATGTATAAAAATGTGAGGGGTGTACTCACTTTTGTGACATACTGTATGTCCAAAGATGCAACGAGGGCCACCTACGGGGAGAATTGTCATTGGTTTTCAACTGAGGAAGTTTGAGGTTGAAGTTAATATTTTTTGGAAAGTTGTCATTTTTTAAGTGTTTTATTTAAAAAGACGAATGTCTGATTTTGATACATTTCTGATGAAAACATGCTGGATGCAATCCTTGCTGTGGGAGTTAAACTGCCTGCAGGCACGCAACAGGGTAGGAAACAATGAAAGAGTGTTTTTTTGTACAACTTTGATTCGTTCTTTGTGTCAACATCTTTTGTTGTCATAACTGTTTTTTTTCTTTTTCTTTTCTTGGTGAAGTAAACAACTGGCAACAAAAGCCTAAATAAATTGGAACACAAAATGTGTGAGCTGAGCGGGAAATGGCACCTTGTCCATTTGCTTTTAGTTTTTACGCCATTGTTGCACCACTGTTTTTTTTTTCTTCACAATAATGTATGCTGTACGCACCTGTAAAGATTTCAGAGATTATAAAAGCTGTCAGCAAAAGCTCTTACCCTGACGTGGGAAAAGATACTTCGCTACCTTTCAATGTGGTAGAATGACAGGGCTTGACAGGAGCACAGGCTAGTTATCTGGCGCAAGGATAGGAGTCTGTGTCGGCCATGTGGACTGATCTCCTGCTCTCCAGCCAGTCTCATGACCTCATTCATAGCAGTCCCTCCACTTCAGCCCTCAGGTCCTTAATGACAGACTCCTGCATTGTAACCTCTCAGAGGAGCTGGACCTGGTCTCCGGGGACCTCGGTTCATGGCCCCTGTGCTGGAATCATGAAAAGAAATAACATAAATAAAAGCAGAGCGAGAACAAGAAAGAAATTGGGCCGTGTGTGGAGGCACTGGAGAGGGCTTCGAGGTCCCGAAAATTGTTATTCTCAGGGCTGAGGCTGGAAGCATTGTTCAGGGGGGCTCGGTTCAAGGTTCAAACACTCATCACCACTGGGACAAAAAAGAAAGCGAGTCTGTCTGTCTCAGTCATCCCTGCACTTGGCCTTCTCTGTACACCACCAGTATATGTGCACTATCTGGGCATGTGCAAGCTTTGTTAAAAAAAAAAAAAAAAAAACATGCTTTGTGTTATGAGAATTGCCTTCTCCCCAGACAAATGAGAAAACATGTTGGATTTTTTGTTTTGTTTTTCAAGATCGTCAAAATAGGCTGTACTTCCCTGAAAATGACTTTAACAGTTTTATATGAAGGCAATTTACACTATACCATTGTAATGCCACAACATATATAACATTACACACTCGTGATATGTTTTGTTGAAAGAGAGAATGAAATAGAAACAGAAATGGGAAATACAACTGTGAGGTGCCGACTGACAGAGACAGTATTATCATGCTGTGGTGGAACACAGAATTCTGTTGATGCCACAAGACATTTAAGTTAATAACATGTGTCATGCTAGATCAGAGTGCATTTCATGGCTAGAAAAGATGCATTTCCTTCAGCGCAACCATCATCAGTCATTCAAATATCAGCCGGCCTGGCACTAAGTGAAATCGACATTTCCAGGCTGATAGGGGCTGTAATGCATGCACACAGGAAAAAAAACAGTGTCCCTCCACCCCGTCCTAAACTCATGCATGGAGGAGACTGGGAGGAAGGATTAACATTTCATCTCGTTTGAGAAACGATCACATCCACACAAATCTGCCTGCCAACTTTCCTGAAAAGCTGCATGTGTGCACACATACACACACACACACACACACACACACACACACACACACACATACACACTCACACACACACGCACACATACACATACACACACACACACACACACACACACACACACACACACACACACACGTGCATGTGAGCACACCATGCACGGGTAGAAACAGACACTCACACGCATCCACCCACACACATACTCACATTCCTTCTGCTACCATCTTCCTATCTCTCATCAATAAAGATGACTTCCCATCCCTGAGTTAGTCAGGCATGCCCAATGTCAAGCCTCTGCTGCCTTTTCAATGCAACAGAAGGCACGGTGAATTAGCAGAAGGCAGTTTTGCAGGACTCCTCCGTGACTCATGGTGTATTGTTGCTTGGGTCTTACCCTCATCCTCTTCCTACAAAGTCTTGATTACATCTCTCTGTCTTAGCTCCAGTACATCTCCTTAAGAAGCAAATATTCTATTACTTGTGTGTTATAGCCATCATTGCTATTATATCTTACCCATACTGTCTGCACAGTAAAATCAATCAGTGTATATATACCTTTGATACCACTAAACAGATGCCATTATGCTTTTAGGAATGCATTAGTGCAAATAGTTTGAAATTTCACACCTCTTCACTAACACCAAATAAGTTATTTTGTTGATGTTTTGCAATGTAGTGCACAGGTTAACACATGGACTCACAAACACAGCATTTTTGTGTGAGGGTGTAGGGTGTAATGTGTGAGAAATGTTGTTTTTTTTTAAATTAAATATATATATATATATATATATAATTGTTTTTCACCTTGCATATTCATGTTACTTGTGTAATGTGTGAGAAGTGTTGTTTTTATTATTATATATATATATATATAATTATTTTTGGCCTTGCATATTCACTTTACTTGTGTATCCTGCCTCGAGTGGCTCCGCTACAGTCTTTATCTCCGTGACAGACAGTGCTCTGTTGCTCCCACACCTGGGATCCTCTCGCTGGATTTGGACCTGTCATCCAGGGCCCGTCAGCTCCAGTGTGCCTGAGCTGAAAATCATTAAGTTATGTGAAACATTTGAAGATACACAAGCTGTCAATACTTCACTTGGCTGGGTGAAGACCTGTCATTTGATAAGTGTTCAGGGATGGCCCGCATTCTGACACCTTCATGCAAGTTTCACACTCTGTGGAAAATTACTCCAAAACCTGAAGAACCTTTTAATATTCTGAGAAATCTCTTAAGGGAATGTGAAGAATATTTGCAAAAACCAAAAAGCAGATAATTGTTTGTCAACTGTACTGTGTGTTAGATTAAGGCGAAAGTATATTACCGAACTAAGAGCTCCTTCAAATTTAAATTAGGGGTTGTTGAAGGGTTTCTGGATGATTAAATTTATTTCATTACCATATGAGTATTTTCAGCAATTTTTACACTTTTCCTCTTCAAAGCTGAGCAAACTGCGAACAAACTCTGTAGCTGATTACACCAGTAAATACAGCCAAAACATGTGTCTTTGTCCACTGCACTTTGGCCTCCATAACTGAACCGCGACACGGTTCCCTAATACCCCTATAATTATAGGGGCAGTGTTTATTGCGGCACACCATAGGTTCTGGCTGATTCGCTCTTATCTGTTGATCTATAAAATCGAGCCAGCGACGAGCCAAATGGAATAACACTCCAAGGTGGAAGAATACCTTTGTGGTCTCTCTTCAGCTCTGCTGCTTCGGCCTTGGAGTTCGACAACCTCCATTTCCTGCTCCTTCACCGGGGGCTCTCGATGGAGATGGTCCTGTCAGACATGGCCTCCAGGCTCCAGGACTGGGCTAAAGTGGTCAATATTTCAAACATGCGTGTCAAAGTCGCTGCCGCATTTGGATGAGCCTGACTTCATTTGACATCATCGGTATCTCATTACAATAATGAATGGGAAAGTGAGAGCACGTTCAGAGTGGGGGGGTAGGAGCTTGGATATTGAGTATGACGAGCCCTATTTTGGGGGGAGCTTTAGGTCTGAGGTTATGGGTGTGTATTACCAATGACTTACCTGCAGTCTCTGACTGCACTGCCTTCATTGCTGCCAGGGCAGGGCTGTTGCTCAGTAGTGAGATGCTCAGTGGAGCTCGACCTCTCATCAAGGGCTTTCAGCGGGCTGCAGATTGCCCTGTTATTCAATCCAACCACATATTTAGATAGAAACTAAAATGCTCTGCTATTTCTGAGTCTCAAGAAAAAAATAGGTACTCTATGAAGGGGCTGTGCCCAGATACACATTTCTGTAGGTAGAAGTACAATATATTCTAATTTTACAATTGCACAATACAAAAGTAATACGATTCTAAAAAGGTTACGTGTGTGCTCTGCCACCCTTACATGTACTGCATAAGCTGGCAGACAGATAACTCCTTCTCCATTCACCACACTGAAGATGTTCAGTTCAGCTCCGTTTAATGTTGAATGAAGATAGGGTAAAACTACAAAGATCCAAAAACATGGCTTGTACTCAACATGAACAACATAACAACATGAATATGAAATCCTATGGGAGTTTTAAAGCTCCCCATCTTATATTCATTCTTAACAGCAATAAATATATTATTATCAACTGAAAATAGTTTTTAACTCAGGGTTCACCGCACCCGCATTTCCTGCCCGAAGTTGGGCTTATGGAGGCCTTGAGCTCCTCCAGCTCTACTTGCTGCTGGTGAAGCTTATTTGCATTGGACAGTCCCCAGTCCATACGACACTAGGCTGTGGGGCTAAACAAAGGAAAAACAAACCTTACATGATCAATAGCACAGTTTTTTGAAATGCAGGGTACTATAAATCATTCATGAAATGTCAGTAGATTTTGGTGACAAATGAAAAAATGCTCACTATGCATTCTGTTTTTGCTCTTCTTTCACTATGGTTTAAATGTTTACCATTGCTGTCTGCTGTTTCTCTGAGTCTCTCAATAAATAGTGCTGGATTTCTCATTGGTGCTGGTGAGTTTTGAGGATTGCTTTAAGGCAAAACAGGTGTATAGAGTAAATGGATGGAGATTATGCACAGTATATAAAATGTAGGTGCTTGCTTTGTTCTAATAAATGGATATAATCACTGTTAAATATAACTACTAGTTTGCAGATTCAGGCAACCACTTTTTATTTCATTATAGACATGTCTTATGAACAGCCAAGACACAAACCAATGGTACATTTCATTTACCTGCATTCTCCCCGGACCTTTTTACAGATCCTCCTCAACAGCTTGTTGTTTTATTACCAAGCTCTCTCTTCTTTCTCACGACTGTTATTTGCACATTTGGAGCAGGAAATGGAAAAGCTAGAGGTGAGTAGGCTGTTAAAGTCAATCGAAACCTGCTATGGAACCAGTAGAGGAGGACTTGAGATTTTCACACTCAATGCCAATGAACATTTATTTTTCACAAGTGTCACAGTATTGAAGATTGTACAATTACTTTCATTGTCCTCTCTGAGTCCAGTTCTCAAGCTAGCCACAATGACATGCTGACATGTTGCTTAAAATGTATGTCAAATGTCTATTAATCCTCCTGTCGTGTTCGGGTCAAATCTGACTGTTTTACAACTTATAATAATCATAAATACTATGTTTTACATCTCATTACCTCCAGACCTTATGATATCCTCCACACTGTGTACTTGAACATATAAAAGTGATGATTACCTATTTCATTCAATTTTGGGTGTTTTAATCAATCTTGTTACACCTGTGGTGTTCCCGGTCAAAAGTGACCACCATAGGGAATGAATATGTATCCAGAGTACATTCATTCAACATACAGAAAAAAACAAATATTTTTGTAGTTCATTTTCAGTGCGCAATTCTATTTTCACTGATGTTATTTCATGTTTACTTCTATAAATTGTTGTTAGACACTACTTTGAAACATTGTTCTCAACTAAAGAATGTTTAATAAAAAAAATTGGTGGTGAAAAAAAAACATTTTGTGCTAATGTAAGAGCAGTTAAAACAGACCGGTCACTAAAGTAGGGGGCTGGAGGCGAACACGACCGGAGGGTTAATTTGTTCCCGATAATGTCCATGCTTATGTTTTTATTTCTCAGCTATTCCACTATAGCCTTCACCTTGGTCACCATTGGCCCCCTTTTTTTTACAACATCTGCAGTGCTAGACTTCTTATTCGCAATGTCCAGCTCCTTAGATCAAGCTCTAAAAAATACACGGTAACACTTTATTTCATGTTTTTTTTTACACTTTTTTTAGTGTATCTAGCCTACATGTAATATCGTCGCTGTCGGGCGGAAACCTCGTATCTCCATTTCTGAGATTTTTTGTATAGTTACAGAAATCGATGCTATTGGTCAGTCTCCAGGTGGGTGTATGTTTTTGGAAACAATGAACCAATAGCCTAGAAAGTGTTAAAACCGCTTGGGTCTTAATCTGGTATCTCAATAATCTGGTTATTACATTGTAACGATTATTTATTTAATTAAAAACTATTTTAATCTCTGTTGGGTTAACCCCCTCCCCTATTTTTACTTCTCTTGTTAAAGTGCCAAGTATTGAGCCAGTCAGGCTAGGTATTACTTTCAGAAGTACTTGCACTGAGTTAAATGTTGCGACAGCATTTGGATGCCGGTGTTTATTGCTTTAGTTATAATTATTATTAAAATTAAAACGTGTTTTGAACTTAGTGGACCTGTGGGGTAGACTACACAGCTGATTTAATGTTAGTTTAACCATGAGATCGAGGTAAACCATAGGTGGAGAGGAGTGAGTAGCCTACACGGGTAAGTTTACTTACAGGTTTTAACAATACTACTTTTTGAGTTAATGGGAGCTTATCAATCAGGTTAGATACGCTGTAGTTGCTGTATAAGTGTTTATTTACTTTCAATATAGTGAGGGGATGTTACAAGACTCTGGTTACGCTGCGCGAAGCGCTAGTAAATGCTGCGCAAACCTTCTTTGTCGCATTTTACTGCTAAATCTGCCGGTCAGAAATCTCGTAAGTCCATAAACTACGGGTTCAGGGAAATTGTCACTAAATAGCATAACACATGATTACATGGTCATATTTTGAGTCCTTGTGCCAATATAAGGTTTTTGGTGTGTCCCTGAAAAGTAGCCGTTTTGGACATACGAGGTTTCCGCCCGACAGCGACGATATGTAATATTATGTACTTACACTGTACATACCTAACACTAACCCCAACCCTATGGTGCAGTGTAAGTACATAATGTTACATATTGTTACACTGTTACATTAATATTACATTACATTACACTTAGCAGATGCTTTTATCCAATGCAGCCTACAAAAAGGAGGACATAAGCTAACAGAGGTGTAGCAGAACACAAAGCAAGCAGACTACCTTCATACATAGGCTACCAGAAGGTGCATGTGCCTAAGTAAGTTTCCCAGAGCAAGGACATTACAGACACGCATACTTCCTACACAGGCAGAATTATACAAGCAATGATTTGTGTATATTAATGTTTTTTTTTATCCGTGCATAGTTAGACAGTAAAATGGGACCAGTGGCGCAAAAGTGATATATGCAGCATATGCATTGCAGGGGGGCGCCAGACCGCAGGGGGCGCCAGAGAGAGGTTATGACTTGTGAGGGAAGGAATATTTCCAATATTCAAAAAGAGATGGCACCAGGCTACTACATATTGCAAGGGTAGCCGGCACCCAAGTGGCGTTGTTCGTCACACTGATCACGTCTGATCATGCACAACACCGGACCAGCACTTTAGGGAATAAAGTGGCAGCTCAGCTGCATGATCTAACCGCATTCTCCGCAGCTCTCTGCGCTGTATGTAGCTATGGTGGTGACGAAGGGCGGTGGCGGCGCCCCCCGCTCCTCCGAGACACAGTGTAGGTTAGACGAGGAGGAGTTTTACTACTGTAATTTCAGTTGGGTGCGGGGGTTAACCAGACGCTGTAAATTTGTCTATTTACTTATACGTTAATTCTACCCTTCGTTCCTTCTGTAGAAAATGGTCTGCCATAGTGCTCTGCTAGCGGGCTAGTGCAGGTGCGCTAGCGGGCTAGTTCAGGAGAGCTAGTGGGCTAGTTAAGTAGCACTAGCGCCAACCTACCTAACAGTATGATTCTAACGAAACGAAATTAAAAACGAACGAGATAATTGTAATAAACCAAAACGGAAATAAGTGTGCGTGTGATTTATATACATTGTAAGAAATGAACAAGTATTTTCGCTAAGGAAATGCTAACAAATTGGTCACTGCTTGTCTTACAACTTCGCATGCAACATCCGCGATGGGACTGAGCTCCAGCAGCCAAGTGACCGTCTATGTATCAAAAACGCCAGCCAATCAAAACTGGATTCAGAGGTTCACCAATCAACACGGGGACTGCTTGAAGTCCACACCATTCCTTCACCCCCAGAGACTCTCTGCGTCCCGGGGCGGGAGAAAAAATGGCATTTCTCCAATGACCATCCAGTTTCCACGCATAGAAAATTAGGGGTCCGTGCTGGGCCATTGAAGTGCATTGACGCTGGACGTCTATGAGGAAATGCGTTGGCCATAGGCCATGAGAACAAAGTGGAATGCTAAGTTAACAACACCAACTCAGTTGATTTGTGATAATGGGCCTTTTATTAACAAACTGGTGTTTGAAATGAACATGTTTTAAGGCATTTTGTAAACATTTGACCATTACATTTTTTACATTTAAGGGAAGCAGGGCTTCCCTTGCAGTCTTAGAGAAATCTCCTCTGGTCTCCAATTGTAAATTGTGTTGTGTCACATTAATGTTTAGGTTAAATAGCCAGTATGTATTGCGTCCCCTTTCAACAGAGCGAGTACAATGTTGAGGACAAGTGGTTTTAAAGGGGGAGAAATGTTTTTTTTGTGGTTGTTGTTGTGGTAGCAGGGGTTGTTCATTTTACAGTAATAGAATATAGGAATTCAATTGTATTTACTTATTTTATTAACTTTTTTTGTTTTGGGGGGGGGGGGGGGGGGCAAAATTGTTCTTGCATACCCCCCTAGAAATGAGTAGTTGCACCCCTGAATGGGACATAGTTGCATTCTCTCTTTCTTAAGCTCCTGGCTGCGCTCCAGCCTTTAGCTCCACTACTGTCTTCTGTTGTTGTTGGCCTTTGTCACTGAGGTATATCAGTTCAAGGGCCTTGGCTGGAACTTTTATGGATGCAATTTAAATTTTAAGACACAGACCAGTTTATTTTATAGCCTGTTCACAAGGTTAATGAAACCGGTTTATGTAAAACAAATTTAAATTAATAACCAAACAAATATAAATCAATCACCAGTAAATAAATACAATAATAATTAATTGTCTTAATGAGTTGCGAAGCTGCATTCAATAAATATGCAACAGCAACAAGTTAGGTCATATTTCCTGGTTCTAAACAAGATTACAACTGACCATAATGTTCGACATGACAAATTGTAAGCTTAATGTGCAAATTGTAAGCTCAGTGGGGAAAGAATACAGAATATATTTTTCCATTCGAAGCACAGAGAAAAACAAGATGATTAACACCCTTAGCAAAATATTTTGCTCAACCTGAAACCCAACATTCACAAAGAACCTGTCGCCCTCTTTATCTGAATGGTCTTTTCTGTGACAGCCACCTATTTCTGGTCTAGTGTATTATCATAGTAGTTTAAAAGAAAATATATTTCCTGCCTGCTTTTGTCCTCTGAGGTTGAAAAGCAGTAACTGGGCATTACACCCGGGTAATCTAGGCAGAAGGCGAGGATGCTAAGTATATACCACTCAAGATGCAAAATAGATTTCATAGATTTTATTGGCCTCATACACAATCATAACATGTACACCACACAGTGAAATGTAGACTGGATAGCTGCATAACTGTGCAGAAAGAAAAGATGAGTTACAACTAATGGTAATCATTAAATAATTTAATATGAAGAATAAATAGATGACTGTGTTAGGCATATATGGTGCTGATGCAGTGAACCCACAATATCATGACTTGGAGCATTTTTTTTCTCCTGGTTTCTTTTTTTCTCCTTCCAAACAGGGACGGACTGGTAATCTGTGAGTTCTGGAAAAGTCCAGAACGGCCGTCCAGTCTACGGCCGTAAATTGGTCTTTTTTTTCAGTCGACCGGCCCTGTCTAACAGTCTAGGCCTACCAGAAGATGGCGCTGTAACGATAATTAGTCAATCAAACATAGGCCTACATTCTGTCAAAAAGCCAACAAAGAAGACCGTTTTCCTCTCTACCGCTCTGGAAATGGCGAGCAGAAAACGCAAAGAAAAAGGTGGATGGCAGAAATTAAAAGAGAAAAAAACGAAGTTGTTGGAGAATGAAGCTTCAAAATGTAGGAAGCTTACAGAGCTTTTTGACCGCGGTGGTGGGGCTAGTGCCGCCAGCAGCAGCAGTAACGTTGATGTGGAGATCGCGAATCAGATTCTGAGCAACATGATGCGGATCATGATGTGGAGGGAGAGACAGCAAGGGGATCTTCACCGCACGAACGTAGGCATGGCTACTTGCCGGAGGAGGAAGAAGAGGAGGTACTGGTAGGCCTTAAGTGACGTTATATAGGCCACTCAATTGACTACTCTGATAATCACCTTCTACTTATTTGATTTGCGTTGTGATGATGATAAATAATGGCTTATTGCCCTCAAAAGAAACACGCAGTGAATTTGACAAATAGGCTACATTAAAAATAAGGAAACACGGTAAATGACCGCAAATTAATTTCTTTATGCGCCGCAAATTAATGGATGCATTGGCCTGGAACCTAATAAAACTGCAGCAATGATAACTTGTAATGGAAGACAGGGGAATCAAACTTCTATAGAGTTTAAAACTAATTTGTATCACGAAAAAAATTACAAACAATAACACACATTTACACATTTGATTGATCTAAAGTTCTTGCATAAATACTCAAAAATGTTCTTGAAGAAACACTCAAAAATAGTTGTGTGGATGGTCAGTTATGAAAATTATAAACCCCCCCCCCCCCCTTCCCCAGTGCACCCCGGTCGATGGGTGGGCCTATTTGGGGAAAAGTCCAGGGCCTTTTTTTGGTCCCAGTCCGTCCCTGCTTCCAAACGTACAGTACATGAGTTATTTTTTCATATCCTGCAGTGCAGTCTGCTGTTCCACAGGTATGCTTTTGCTTCTGCTTCTGCGCCTCACTGGCAACTTAGCTCATCTTATCTCTTAATGCGTGCAGTTCAGTAGCCTGATCTGAAGTGACACAAACCCCATGGCTGCTTTCGACTTCTGTTGTTTGCGTAGGAAACTTCCTATCCTAATCAAATGAGCTGGAAATGTGTGGTGATAACGGCTGCTTCGATCCTCTAAATGCCTAGGTAGTTAAGATGCTTCAGTGCATTTAGCATAGGGTACACACTAGTGGTGGTTCCTTCGGGGCTAAAAGGAGGTAACAGTTCCCTGCTCACAATTCCTACAATTCTTTGCACCATGAAAGCAAATCAACCTAACGCAGATTAGTAATAACCACCTACCTTGAAATGTGCGTTTCTTAAATTCACTATTATCTTTTGGCCCCATGATGTCTACCAATGAGGTCAAGGTAAAGTGGATGGTGAAAGGAGATAGGATAGCAAGTCGGAAAGGGGCCCATGACTGCATTCAAAATGACACTGATGTACAGTGACAAGACTGATAGTAATGTTTGAATAACCAGAATTTGACATAAATAAACAGTGATATTTCTGAACATCAACAAAACAATGTTACTGAACGAATGTGGATGGATTGAATGTGGTAGTCACAGTGACAAACAGCTTTATAGCTCCAAAGTGAGTCATACTTGTATATTGTCATAGTTTAATTTGTCCATTTTGGCTTGACTGGATTAAAACCCCCAGTCATCTGCCCCTCAACATGAGTGGTCTTCTCTAAAATAGCCACCATCTCTTCAGCCTGGTCCTCAGTGTTTCTAAAACACAAGTGAATTTTAACTCAACCATTTGTGGATTTCACCTGCAGATATTTTCATGATTTTTCCCATCAGAAAATTCAATTTCACCAAGGTTATAGGCTGTGTCCTTTTTTTCTAAGTGGATCTTTTGCCAACACAAATTTTTACTCTCTTCAGATCTTAAACATCAATCTGCAGTACCACCTCTGGTACTTGTCTCTTCATCCACTACAGAGCTAGTTGAACTAGTCCTGTTATGTATGTCATTCATTTTATTGTGTTTCTTGTTAAAGGCAAACAAAGACATTGACTAGACCTGACCGCTGTACTACAGTAAAGCGAATCTAAAAAAAACTAAAAAAAAATCTGCATTCAGGGAGTCTTTAAACTTATAGCTGAAGATACAAATAGCATATCGTATTATTTAAAACTCACAGTGTTTACATTTCTTAATCTGACAGAGGGAAATTAAAATGTATAGTCTGGCCATATACGTGTTCTCATCACACTGCCTCTCCACCTCAGCTCTGAGTGGAGCTGACGTCTGGGTCTTCATGTGATAAGCAAACTAAGCAATCAGCTCTTGGGCCCTGGTTAGAATCACAAGAGGATGGCATGTCTCTTTGTGTGCACAAAGCCGTGTTTTTATATTCATTATATTTTGAAAAGACCCTATATACATATACATATACATGTGTGCTCTAAGTGCTCCTCGCACAGACGTCTGGATCTTCATGTGACTAACCAAACTATAAGCAATCAGCTCTTGGGCCCTGGTTAGAATCACAAGATGATGGCATGTCTCTTTGTGTGCACAAAGCCGTATTTCTATATTCATTAGGAGTTTTAAAGTGACTTTTTTTACTTTATATTTAAGTAAAAACTCATTCTAAAACTCTTTGCATAAAGTCTAACTTCTAACAGAGGAAAAAAAAAGGTATTACCTTCAAACCATTTTATATCATTACACTATTGATGTGCATTGTAGGAGGAGACACTAGCCTTTGGGCCCTTTTGTAATGATTCAGTGCATTATTATACTAAGATAGGCAGAAGTCGTACATGTACACTAATGGGGACATATAACTGAAATGAATGAATGTCTGCCATATTCTGAATGAGAGTGAATGCAGTATTTTTCTCTGGTAAATCAATCTGCAAGCATCAAACGCATTCCCAGTGCACTCTAAGAGTTTGAAATGACCTTGCTTGTGTTCTCTTTCTTTGGGTCTTCCTTTGTAGCCTGTAGCCGTGCCACAATAGCCTCCTGCTCCCTCACCTTCATCTCAGGCGGGCTCGAAAGCTCACTCACAGCATTCAGCCCTTGAGTCTGGGCTGCAATTAAACGAGACATTCACTGGAAAAAGGTTGTCAAGAGAGACTCTGCACTTTTGAGGTGTACTAATGCATTTGTTTTTGTCCCATTTATTGATCGGGCCATAGCATGTTTTGGGAATTTATTGATGCCCTTTTTAACAGAGCATTCAGCGTTGAAAGCTCTGAAAGGCTCTTTTCTGTAGTGGGTCTCTAATGTTTTGGAGTAAGGATAAAGAAAAGAAACTAATTTCTGTGCCGCTTTTTTATGCCACTGCCATGAATGTATCTCTGTTAGTAGAATGAATTGAATTTCAGAAAAAAAACACTGTTGAGACTTTTTTTTGGGGTTGCACCAACCCCTGTATTTTGCCTTCTTGAGCTCCTCCGTCTCCTGCTTTTCGATCCTCCGCAATAGTCATCCGTCTCTTCACCTGACTTGTCTTGGCCCCAAGAGATGCCCGTATTGAGGTGGAAAGGCCAGAGGAAGAGGAGAAACATGATTTATCTGTGCAAGGCTGTGGTGTACATTGAGCTAAGTAAATTCACGTAGTTTGTAGTTTTTTGAACTGATCAATTCTGAGTTCTGACTGCCAAAATCTTTGTAATGTTTCACTGCCGTTTACATTACATGACACGTGAGTGAGTGGCTAGCATAAAGTGCAACTTGTGGTATCCTTTAGGCATTCACACCATGCGTATTGATAAGGTACTAGGTAAACCAGATAATGAGACAATCTGAAACAGAATCACCAAAACCTTCAATGCACACTCAGTACACTACACTTGGCTATGTCAGTCCAAACATAGCTTCATCTCCTTCCTGCTGTGGCCTTCAACTCAATCACCACGGTCTCCGATCTCTTCACGAGAGTCTCGGTAGTGTTCGACTGCTCACTCACAGCCTCCAACCCTGGGGATTGAGCTGTAGTGATGAGGCACAGAAGCTATCCATCAAACACACATTGAATTCAGCCTTATGGATGCTGCTCGCAAAAAAAGTGTGAAAATGTTAGAAAGCACTTCTCTATGGACCTGGTGTCAGTAAAGCAGTATAAACACATTTGTAAGGGGATATAAAGAATTCATACCTTAATTCCTTAAAACCTTAAATGACTGATGTAAATCTATGAATTACACATAGACATAGAAACTATGTAATACATGGCATGCGTCCTTAAAAGTCCTGACTTCACAAATGAAGTAATAAAATGTTATTGTACACTGATAAGTCCTTAGAATCTAATGTAGCTCCCTTATATGTTTCTTTAACCTATAGGTTATATATTACTAACTAATGGTATTACTATCATTCTCAAGAGGCATAAGGAGCTTTGCAATGCATCATTAGGCTTCGAATTGTAAAAGCTTATGCTACAGCAATGTAACTGTTTTCAAAGGTAATATATGGCTGTGTTAATCATAGTGTATCATTACAGATTTACAGCACAGTAAATAATGTGCATATAATACTCTATGAATACTGAGTGTTGCTAAGATGGCACCATCCATTCATGTGTACATCACAGTTTTTAATTGCTGCTGTTATTGTAAATATCAGCGTGACTGCCAATTGTGACAGCATGTGACCTCAAAGGGCAACCATAACTATTACAATGTTCTTATAACATATACCTTACCTTAACGCAATGACAACATTTCTATGTCATTCAGTAAGTAAAGTACATAGGGCAATAGCAATAATCCCTTCTTAAGCTTCTTTCCCAGCTGTAGTGCGTATAGTAAGTGTTTTGATGAAATGTTGGGAGCAAGTTTTTGACTTTTTTAAATCATACATTCATAGTACATCAATTATACATCATCATATTTCTGAGGATTGTAAAAATAAAACATTTTGCATTTCAAATGAGGAATCGGAAGGGTTTCCAGGTTGTGTCAGTGCAGCTGTAACTTCCAACAGAAACAATAGCTTTTCAGCTTGCTACCCTAACCGCCTTCAACTCCTGTCTCAGTAAATCCACACTTTTTGTTTTGAGACAGAAAAAAAAAACAGACTGCAGATTTTGTTTCACAAGAATGGATGATTCTCGATTCCACCAACCACCTTCCACCCTCATCCCCACCTCCATCTCCATCCCCATCCCCATCCCCCATCCGCCCACCCAACCCCCCCCCCCCCCCCATCCTCACCTTCTTGAGGATGCAAACGTCACGTTGAGCATGTTGCAGCCCCGCTCTGGTGATAAATGAGCTCTGATACGGGGAGAGGAAGATAAGGACATGCATGTGGGCCATATACCTGCGCTCACTTTCTCTTCAGCTGTTCCACTTCCTCCTTCAGTGCCAGCCACTGCAACACATTCGACTGGTCTATAATCTGGTTAGCCGTGTGTCCATGGGGATATTTAATTGAAGTGTATGAGCTTAAATTAAACGATTTAAAGGTTAGCAAGATATCATTTATGTCCTTAATAGAACTACAACTGAAAAAAAACACATGAAGAAATGTGATATTTGAAAGGGGGTAAGATGAGAAGCTTGTGCTCAATGGTATGTATAAATAGCCATTTTTGATATTACATCAGAGATTTTTGTCCATTTTTTGCATGAAATGGATTAGAATTGTTGACTATAATAGTGATTTTAACAAAGAAGAAAGAAACAATATAAAAAAGAAAAAAGGTATTCACTGAGGCTTTGTAATTAAGTCTGGAGGCAGCTGGCAGCTCTGAATGAGACAGGTGAGTAATTACATGCTTTGATACTTGCGACATACTAGATAACAACATGACTGAAACAAAACAATATGCCTGGTTGATGCTACTCATTTTACCAGCATTGTCTCCTTCCTTAGCTCCTCTGCATACACTATAAGCAGACTTTACTTCAGGTCCACCCCACTGTCTGCTGTTCAGTAGACATGTCACTGACGACTCATATGTCTGACGATTGAGCTGAGGACACACAAACATTGTCTACAGACGACATATTGACTGATCCCACATATAGATCTCTATGGTAACGAAGAAGTACAGTGTGAATCAATTCAAACCCATGCTGTTTGAGGTCAACAAGTGCTATTGGTTGGAAAAAAGAAAAAGGAAATTTGATGCAACATAGACCGAATAATGAACCAATGGACTAACTCATTTTCCTATGCCCCATTCAGTTAGTGTTAGCTACCAAGTCATTATTTGGCTTATGTTGCATCCAATTTTCTCGTTCTCTTTCCCACCAACAGGATTGGATGGATTGGATTGATTCACACCAAACTTCTTTAAATACCATTGCACAGTTTGTTGTAACGTTACACTACTATGTATTGTGGTGTTTTTAAATTTAGAGTGTATATAAAGATATATGTTTTGTATATATAGGCTTAGGTTTAGGGTTAGCATTAAGCCTAAGGGACATGTGAGTAAATACCGATATCCATCCAACAAATATCAACATCCATTCCTCATGGATTGTGTGTGTCGTACACTGCATGTTATTATACGGCTCCTGCAGTTAAGTCCCACTCAATTAAATAGGCCATTCCAGTCTAGTGTTTCTAAGTTTGATATGTCTTGAAAATGAGTAATGACTGCTGACAATGAAAATAGGGTTTTGTGGATCTGGTTCACATCTTTCATATAATTGTGCAAGTAGTGTTTTCTCTTATTGTAATGGACAATCAGTGAAAGCATACTAAAAGTATACAGTGAAGTATTCTGGTTGACCTCTATTTGTGTGAAGAATACAGTACATATATATAAACACATGCTTAAGTAAAAAATCTAATTAAAAAAATATTACAAATATTTTATCATTTCTGCATCAAATGAAATAATAATACTGGTATACAGTACAGTACATAGTCTGGCAATGCATGGGGGCTGTTTTAAGCCAGAAAGGATTTATTTCTCAAAAATGACCAGCAGATGATACATCATCTCTTCTCTAACGATGTTTCAAGGGTCCTGTGATGTGCTGTGTACCTACCGGCTTTACCTACATGGCAGCACATCACAAATTTTGTGTTTTATGTTTCACTAAGCACACGGTGGTACAATAAATTTCATCTGTTGGGAGAAGGACATACCGACCGCCATTTTGTCTCTTTAGCTCTTTTTATCCAGCTGTCACATCCACCTCCGCGGTCACCTGTCCCGGCGACCTGATTTAGTCTTGTTCCCAAGAGTGACTAGTCCATAGGGGGAAAAGATAGGAATGAAGAAAAGTTCTTAAGAAAGCTCTTACATTTTTTGGAAATCCAAACAAAGGCTTAGCATCTTAGCTTTCACTAGTCTATGATGTCAAATGGTGATAAAATATTGGCGTTACACTGCATCCTGTGTGTAAGAGTTGCTGAAAGGTTTGTGTGATTTGTGTTTGCATGTCATCACATGCAATAAATAAATAAATAAATATATAAATAAATAAATACTGTGATAAGATATGCCAGAGTTTTTCATTATCATCCCATGTAATGGTAACATCTCAGATAAATGATTTTCCATCAGAAACAACCCCTTTACCCTGATTCCTTTTCTTTAGCTGTTCCACCTGTGCTCAGCCCGCACAGAGTCCTGCATGTTTTCTGTGGTGCTTGCTCTGTCAGCTGTGAGTGCCTGAGACTGAGCTGAAATTGTTAAGATAATTCAACTTGAACAACGGTCTACAAAGTGTTGAAACACAAAGTTAAAAAGCAAAGTGTTGATAGTGATACATGTCTAAACTATGCTTGGCAGTACAAATCACCGAATATTGACACAGACACATCTTCAAGGAACTTCATCTACACTCTCACCGTCAAGCAGTTCCACTTTAGCAGGCAGCCAGGTCCATCAACAGAGAGTGTTGTTTATTTAGCTGACTCTCTAGGGAACTGACCTTGTCACTAATGATTGTGATCTTGGCAGATTGTTCTTTAGGGGGAGAGAAGAAGAGAGAATACTCCACCT
Organism: Setipinna tenuifilis; assembly: GCA_030347295.1. Classification (NCBI taxonomy): domain Eukaryota; kingdom Metazoa; phylum Chordata; class Actinopteri; order Clupeiformes; family Engraulidae; genus Setipinna; species Setipinna tenuifilis. The sequence continues at coordinate 27,983,677 of CM059272.1, forward strand.
ATACAAACTTTACTTTGAGTCAGAACCAGTGTTTAAAAAGCCATGCATGGTAAGAAAAAAAATGCTATATTATACCAAGGTTCTCCTTTTTCAGCTGCTTCGCTGTATCTGTCAGATCTTTGACAGCACTTTCCTGTTCCTTCACCAGGGTCTCAGTCATGCTTGACTTCTCAGCCATGGTGATGAGCTGCTTGGTCTGGTCTTGAATCAAAATGGAGAAAGGTGCTTGAAGCTTTTGCTATGAGAATATTTTAGCATGTACATATGCTAAAACACATACATACACATATACATATACATATACATATACATATACATATACATATACATACACATATATAGACATATGTATATAGTATGTATTGCATATACATCTCTTACACTATTAATGACATGACATAATGTCTTTACTTTCCTCCCTGTGACTTGTCTCCAAGATTTGCCGGTTCTAGGTGCTGGGCTACAGTAGCAGGAATGCCAGTGTGTACATGTTAGGGCAAAATATGAGGAGAAACAAATAACATGCTGTTGGATTTTGATTGACTGAGCATGGATAATTGATATATAATTAACTAATCAAGAGCAATCAATACCCTCATTTTTCCTCTTCAGGTTCTCTGCCTTAGCCTTGAGCTCCCCGGCAATGGCACACTGTTCTTTAACAAGCTTCTCAGCAGAGGTTGAGTTTTCACTTACAATACTTAGTTCCAGTGGCTGATCTTTAATCACAGGACAAAGATAGACAAATAATATTCACACCGGGAGTGCATTAGAGTAAACAAAACAAATGCATTCATTGCCTGATAGCATAGGTATTTATGTAGCCTTCATTAGCCAGTATGAAAAATATGGTAATAACTTTATTCAAACCCCACTCCATTAGACTTGCCTCCCTTTATCAAAAATATGACAGCTTGTGAAATTTGCCAAAATGGGGCTGTGGGTATGCTGGGTCTTGTGATGCAAGGTTGCACCATAAAGGGGTGTGTGTAGTATTTTTGTATGTGTGTAAGTGTGTTTGTACTTATATGGAGTATCTGCGGTGCAGTGTAAGGGAATTGCAGTAACAGTGCTCCGCAGCTTTGTTTTCAGACTGTTTTTGACAATAGTCCTCAGCTCCACCACTACAGTATTATACTGTTTCCTACACAAGATTACCAAGTGTTGGACTTTTAAAGCACTACAGGCAAGTTCTGCTGCCCAGACTGACATATACAGGGAAATATTCAGAATATACTAACTACACTACAATCTCCCCCCATATATCAGGTGTTCTTAATAGAAGGTTTGGTGAATTTAATAATAAGGTGAGATATGGGAGCTCAACATTAGCTGTTCAAATTATAAAATTGTTAGGTGCTTCTTAAGTGACAGATTCGGTCACTACTACAGCAGTACAGCAAAGCATAAAGCAACGTCTCTGAAGACACAACTGTTTAAAAGTGGGACATAGGAGGGTATAATACCCATCAAGCCTTTGATGAACCAACTTTGGCTAATAATCTTACAAGACTGGGGCGTCTTTCTTAATCCAAGAGGACATCACCAGCATTCCAGAAGACATTATCCAGCATTCTCCTTTTTCACTTCTACAGCAGCGTTTAGGCTAACCTCCATCAGCTGATGACAGACAGCTCTCTCTCTATATATATATTTATCCTTCATGTCTGTGAGGTCTGTCTGAAGCCCACTAACTACAGTAAGGCCTGTGCTATACTTCTGCGCGTAGCATGCACATACATGAGTGCATGATGTAAATTGATGGGAATAGCATCTTCTTTGTGGCACACTGTGCCTCCTAGATTTTGTGTCGAGTGTAGCATGTCTAGCGCATACAAAAACTGAATTCCCAAAGTTTTAGAATTCCCAAATTTACATGAAATCATCTGCAGTGTTTTTTTCCCAATTCCACAACAAACTCCAGTTGACAACTTTTCCGTCAGGCCTGACACACCTTCGGAATCAACCTGAATTCTGTGCACGTTCGCAGTTTGTAGCTATGGGCTATGCTTTGTTCTGAGCTTCCAGAAGACAAGAGCTGCAAGCCACTAAGCTACACAAAGGCCCGACATGCACTCCAGACAACAGGAGGAGAAGTACACCTAGGGTGCATGCATCTCCTGCTCTCTGTGTCTGGCAGTATACCAAGGGCATAACATGTTCCTCTGGTTGAACTCTATCTGTCTGTCTGAACTTCCCTGTCAGGGCCTCCGAGGTTCTGTGCCTGGTCTAAGGTATTATCGCAATACATAAATTATTGAACTATTTCAAAGTCTAACACGCTGCTTTAATTGTAATTGCTTGTTTGATGTTCATTTTAATAATGAAACACACTCCTAATTACTGGGCCTCTTATAATGCAAATGATCTGCAAACAGTGTATGATGCATGAAAGGTCATCAGAACATTCAGAGGCTGTCAAATTGTCCAATTCCAATACACTAACGTAAATCCTTTTTCTTCAAATCTAGCGTGGCCATCTTCAATTCTACCACTGTGGTCTCCTTCTCTTCCTCCAAGATAACAGTTGAGCTGGTCTTATCTCTCAGTAATTGCAGTTCAATGACTTGCTCTAAGTCACATAAAGGTCACGGCTGCATTGCAATGGACACTGATGCACTGTGCTGATGATGTAATGAATATGGATGGTAGTGATCAAGAGTTCAAATTCATCTGTGAATGCATTACGTGCCAATGTAATTTAGATGGTAATAAAATGCATTGGCAGATAACTCCATCCCCCATAGCCGTTTAAAGGATTTTTTTCCCCCTCAAATCTGCTCTGACAAAAATGTATGAAAATGTCCCCCCTCTGATCTGGTCCAAGTGCTTTAGAGATATCTCTTTTGGACGTGTGTACCTGTGGTTTGGACTCTTCAGATGCTCCACTGCCCATCTTCAGCCTCATCAACCACTATGACCTCTAGGTTCTTCAGCAAATTCTCTTTGACCTCTGCCCTCTCATCAACTCAGATATGACAGACAGTGTGCTGCAGCCACAAGGGAAGATGTAAAAGCTGTCTGTCTGTCTGCCATCAATCAATACGGTTGAAAGAACTGCAAAAAAAATGTCTGATATTCGTGACAAGCCTCAGATAGCAGCTGTAACTGTTCACTCGATGTGTATGACAAAAGCAGTGAGTAAGTAATTGCATTGTATTGGCTTTATGGTATGAAAATTACACTGCACATCAAATGATCACCTGGCATTTCTTTCTTTTATTTATTTTGTATCGACATCAACCTGCCAGGGACCACAGTTAAAAACTAGCCTTGCTCTAAATCTCGTACATTTACACAGCTTGTATCAGTGGGCATGTCGACTAATGCACACAGCTCCTTTTTAAATAAGTACACAGAAACAGAAACATTATGTTCTGACATGTCTTCTGCTCCCTGGTCTGCTCCATGGCTGCTTTGAGCTGTGGCATAGGGGTGAGTTGGACCTCCACTTGACACTCTGCAGAGCTCCACTGCTCCACCAGAGCTGTGATCCTCGGAGCGTGGGCTACAACACCACACAATGTAATGAATCAGCAAGCTACTAATCCATGACTAACACATTGCAATAAACATCTGGGCCCATATTCACAAAGCATTTTATATTACCACTGAGAGCACTACTCCTCAGTTGCACTTATGTCTCTCTTAATTAAAGTTTTGCTCTTAAATCCAGTTCACTAAGCTGCTGAGTCTTTGACGAAGGGGAAATTGAAAACTCCTAGGCTAAGAGAAAGACCCTGTTGCTAGGGGTGACATCTAGTCTCATGCAAAAGCCTTAAATTAAATGGGAAATCACACCCACAGACCAAGCAGCCTACTTTTGCACAGTTGTCAAAATGTACCCCTGGATGACATGTTCCTGCATTCAAGAACCAATTTAATTTTGAAGTGAAATGTTACATACGGTTTGTCTTTCCCTTAAAAATCTCCAAAGTTTTGCCAAGTGGATGAGACACTATATTTTAAGTGGTTCCACATTTACATTGCAAAACACTAGGATGTTGAACATAAACGGCAACTTTTGGATTTTGGGAAGTTTGTTTTTAAGCTGTTGTTGAGTCCTCTAAACTACTTCCTAGCGCAAGCAAGCCTATTATTACCATAGTGCCTATTAATAATAATAATAATAATCTTTACTTGTATAGCACAATTTATACATCCAAGATGCAGCTCAAAGTGCTTTACAGTTTGGCAAGGTCACATCTAGACAACATTTCTTGCAGTCCAGTGCCGCCGGAGCAGTTGAACAATAACAAAATGGCGTAATGACGCAATGACCTTGTAATGGGGGCTCTTGCATGACACAATAATGCAATGTCACAACAACGCAATGCTCCGTTATTGGCCATATAGTTGCTGTTCCCCTTAAAATGAGGCTTTACCCTGTGAAAAAAAGTTTGGTTCCCATTGGGTTCCCCATGGGTACCAGGCAAGTTTTTTTGGTGGTGATGCAACACCCTCTGTCGATGATGTGTTATGGGCTCACATAATGGTATGAACGCAGGCCAAGCACTTGGGTGTCCAGTGCAACTGGTGCAGGAACCAGCACCGACCCCAGGCTAGCCAGTGTGACAACAGCTTTAGAGGTGCCAGAGGTCATGCCAAGAGGAGTTGTTCATTACTCTCAGCAAAAACTTATGTTTGGATCCCAAAGCTGACACACTGTTTAGTTTCACGAGTTCCTTCTACTATTAGTTTTAAGGTATTTCCAGAGTGACTGATAAGTTGATATGGCATTCATTGTAATTATAAGAGATCGTAGCTATAATGTTAGAATTATGACATATTTGTAACTACATATCACTACCTATGTATGCAGTTTCTTAACACCTACAACAACAGGACAAACAAAAAACTTCTTGCTTTGAGAAAGCTGACTTCTTTTTTAGACAGAAAGAAGAAGAAGCGAGGACCTATATTCTTGGGGCTAGGTACAGGAATGTGTTCAAACCCTTTTTTGGATAGGGACATACAAATACATTAAGCACCAGATCACACTAAATCCAAACAAAAGTACAAAAGACAGTTGACACATAGTTGATGGGATTAGTGGGTTTTACTTCACATTTTACCAACCTGTATTTGGAGTCAGTTGTGGGGTTCACCACAATGTAATGCTGTCACCTCTCCCAAGATTGCCACTGAGATGACCATGTCACTGATTGCAGTCGGTCCCTCTGACATAGCTATAAAAGGTGAATGGGAAAAATTGCGCATGATTTGTCAACATGTCATTTTGAATCATCTTTCTTTGTTTTCCCCCCTTGATCTCACCCCTTTGTGGAGCACAAAGCTGTTCTCATGTCCGAACAGTTTAGTGTCATGGCTGTCCAGGCCTGTTCCCTCTGTGCGATATATATATATTGGTGCCTTTGAGTTGCCATCCCATCCTTGTGATGTTTTCCCCGAGCCGAGCCAATCAGCAAGCTTCACCTGCTGCACCTCTCTCTCTCTGCAGCACTGACATCTGGGTCTCACTGATGCTTGACTTGTCTCTGTGACTTTTCAGGTCATTAGACTGAGCTAAAATCCCGGGAACAAGAAACATCTGTGACCGAGTTGTCAGATGACTGTTGCTTGTTGTGGCACCAGATGCAGACGTCTGCATGTTTTCTTGTGATAGCTCCTGCCCACCTGTTCATGTCGGCGGTTTAATATGTGACATGTGACATTATGTTCAAACACTGTGATTTATACAGACGCTGAAATAATGTGGGTATTTACGGCAATCCTCAGTGCGGCATGGCAGTGTTAGTACTTTTCTTCCTTTTAGAATTAAGGAGGGAAATAGAGCTTGTCAGCATACAAAATGTACACACACACAGACACACACACACACACACACATACACACACATACACACACACACACACACACACTCTCTCTCTCTCAAACACACACACACACGGGAATAGACATATTTCAAACCCTATAAGAAATCAATTTTATGCCCACCCTCTAATAATAATAATAATGTTAATAGTTACCTCAAGGGCCCATGTCAATACTGGCCCCTTAGAATCTTCCTCACACACACACACACACACACACACACACACACACACACACACAGACAGACACAGACACACACACCAACACCGACACACACACTGATACACACACACACACACAGTATTTTGTCGAGAATTTGCTGAAGAAGCGCTCTAATTTGACACGTCTTACCTGCATTCTCTTTCTTAGGCTCTCCCTACAGTACATCTCCCTGGAGGTCTGCAACCACAGCCCGCTGTCCGTCTGCCGTGCCCATGTAAGGCATTTGATCTGCTTCTCAGCATTTCCCCGCTATACAGTGTGAGCTGGTGGTACGTAATTTCCCAACATTGATCTTTACTTTACTGTCCATCTCACTCAGCCCTCTCTGATGCTGAACATGCTTGACAGTGTCACGACACGATCTCTCTAAACCACTGTTTTCCTGTCCGTGTCAAAGGAGATCAGAGCAAGTGCAACAAACCATACCCCAGGTAGGGATCAAACATAAAACTTTGTCATTTGTAGTTAGGTTCTACAACGAAGTTTAATGGCCCGTACAACTGTTATTTCCCCCAGATAACGTCGAAACGAAACGAAACTGGGTTTTTTTTGTTTTTGTATGCCTTCACTACACTTACCGACACAGTTCACTACACACATCAGTATTCATATTCACATCAGTATTCAGCATTAAGGAAGTAAAAAAAGAGAAATTCAAAGCAAGTTCCCATCGCCCCAACACCATATGTCTGCCTTGTGATTTAACTCATTTACAAGCGAGCAATTCAGTATAGTTTTGTTTGTTGAGGATAAGAGCAGCAAAATTGGTGAAATATATTGGAAGACTATATTTACCTTTGACCAAAAAAAAAAGTGGGGGTGATGCTGTGGTGCTCCGGCCTGGGTCATTTCCCAACCCTACCCCATCTCTCTCTCTCTACCACTCATTTCCTGTCACCACGCACCAACTATCGCAATAAAAGGCAAAAAAAAAAGACCAAAAATATACTTTAAAAAAGGGGGGCAGCAGTGCTTTTCCTCTGGAGGTCACACTTCAGCTTGATTTCCCCTCGTAACGGCCTGCAGCTAACCCCTCAGGTCCAGTCACCTGTCCCTCCATCTGGCCGCACCTGTCCCCATAGGGCCATCAGTTCCAGTGCCTGGGCCCAAACCATTACCTTCCACAGTGAATACATTATCATAACTACCAGCTGATTTTTAACTTTCATGTTACTTTTTTTGCTACTTGTTACTTTTTCAACTTGTTATTTAACAGGGAAACAACTACATTACACAGTGTGTATTTCAACCCCCTCCCCAAGAATAAATAAATATTTATAAATAAATAAATAACCAGAAGTTATGTGAGGATGCCATTTCTTTCTTTTTTTTTTACAGGTTTTCCACCAGCGTTTTCTGTCTTCCTCTTGTCCTGCAGGTCACCCTTTCACTCTGCTGTGGCTGTTTGCTGTTGTTCCACAAGGGTCTCCATGGTGTTTGGCTTGATAATGAGCTCTTTCGAGCCCGAGGCTTCAGCTGGAACCACATATATCTCTTACTCTGCTCAAAAAAAAGTGATGGAGCAGTTTTTTTTTTCAACACTCATGACTGCGAACTCAATCCTTACAAATCCCCAAGACTTTTGCAAAGGGAAAATGTTGTTAATAACAAGAGTATAACTGACCTCAGAGCAAGGGTCAGGTAGGCTTACACTCATGCTTCGGGGGGGAGGTTGCTTGCTTTACTTCACTCCCACTCTTCAGTTTCACCCCCACAGCTGTCAGATCCGAGTCCAGTACTGTCCACACAGACAGGACAACAAAAGAGAGATGAATAGGAAATCACTTCTGTATTGCAAGCTAGCAGTGTGTTTGTAAATGCTTACAGATACAAACACCCATGTGTCAGGAAGTGCTGAATGAAAACTCTTCCTCGTCTGACAATATTCTGTGGCCTTCAAGGAAGGTGATTGTAAAAGGACCAAAAAATAAAACATAAAAGATGCTATTGAATTGAGAATTGAATAAGTGTGATAGGTAGGTAGTAGGTAGGTTGAATTGAATATGCTAATGAATTGAGAATTGAATAAGTGTGTTAGGTAGGTAGGTAAATGTGTAGGTAATTGACATCTCCTGTGCTCATCTCCTCCACATTGGCCTTCAGCTCTATTCCCTACACTGCCTCTGAGTCCTCTTTGCCTTCTGTGCTGTTCAACCAAGCTGCAGGAACATTGATATCTGGACTTGGAACTAAAACACACACACACACACACACACACACACACACACACACACACACACACACACACACGCACACACACATACACACACACACGCACACCCACGTACACACACACACACACACACACACACACACACACACACACACACACGTACACACACGCACACACACACACACACACACACACACACACACACACTCTCTTAGAATCAGAGGTTGTTTGGATGTACAAACTTTGAAAATGCCTTTTTACCATATTTGCCCGAAGCTACAGGTTCTGTGTACTGTACCTAGGTTGTTTTTCTTCACTTTCTCTACACCTGTACTCAAGCCTCTATATCTCCATGTCTTTCACCTCAAGGCCTTGTCCTTAAATGTAACAACACAAAATTAGCTTTCATTAGCAATCCCTTCCAGGTCTAAAATGTGCAATAATTGCATTTCTTTTTTATTTAATCACCTTGATTCACTCGGTTCAGGTCTTTGATTAGGCTCTTGCCAGCATTCAGCCTGGCCTCCAAAACTGTAGAGAGAAAAAAAACATTCCCCACATTGAATGGTCATCTAATTTTTATTGTGCCTTTATTGACTTTTGTTCTGCCTTTTGGCAGTGAAACCACTTTGCATTTCAGATTAAAAAAACCAAAGGCATCTGTAATTTTTAATGGACAACTGCATAACTGGGAAATACATACCTTTTAAGATCTTAAACTGAAATTCTAAGACCATCTTGAAACTTCCCTCCTTGAAACTATCCTTCCTTTTCTCTAAAATGAACATTTCTCAAAAGTTTTTTTTTTCTTTTTGTAATGCAAATCAGCATCTGTTTAAAATGGTGCATCAGTAGAGTTCAGGGTTAGAGTTGTGTTCTTTTTTTTAGCAGCCAGTAAAAGTAGATAGATTAGTGTCCTTGCAGCAGTAAAGCAGCTGATCACATGCACTTCAGACAATCTGCACACAAGCAGCTGGACTTGAATTTGTCCACTTGAGCTCTGCCTCTTCCTCTTCATCCTCTCTATACACATGCTACTGATGTGGACACAAAAGCACAATGCAACGATGATGATGATGATGATGATGATGATGATGATGATGATGATGATGGATTTCAGTAGTATTTAGTAGTAAGTATTTGGCTCTGCCATCCATGCTGCATGGTTAAGAAATGAGGATTTTTTTTTGTACAGAGCCAAGGTTAAAGGAAACAGATACTTCTATCTCTGTAAGGATAAGGCCACAACAAGACAAGCCCTTTGACCTAACTGTACACAAGGCTCTTGTTTTGGCCTGAGTACCCTTGAGTAAGCTCAGGTACACACACCACTGAGCTTTGGGTGCTAAATTTCCACAGTACAAACTAGAGACCCCTATGCTATATTAGTCCACATGTCAGCCTGGCTGTTCTGACATACATTTAGCCATGAGCAATACTGTAATGTTTTTTTCTTTCAAGAGAGGAATGAAAAATGAATCACACTGTATTTTTTATAATTTTATGAGAATCCTCATTTACTACTTCTCGTAAAACGGTCCCGGCCCTAAAAACTGATTGGCAAAGATGTGTTCGAATCCCCGACATATATATATTTTTTCATATCTAGTTAAACCCGTGAATCTCTTCACTTAGAAAAAGATTTAAGCCTCATCTCGCTGCCTGTTGAAGTATTATTTCTTACGCAGTTTATGAGCAACTCCATTAATTTCTCCTCTCCATCTTTACACGTGTGAGGCAGCAATCACTAACGCTCTCAGCCCCGCAGTCCTGCTTAGTAGCACCTCACACTTACCCAATCTCCTGCGCCGATTGTGTTCATTACCTTTACTTGAAAGATTACATGCAATTTCCACAATCAGAAAAAGATTGCAGTGATAAGCCTACAGTCTGTGTGGCAAACCTTAACTGCTAAATTGATTGTAATGCACATGCACCTGGCTGTAAGATTTACAGTCTTGCTGTTTAAATTGCGCCTTCATGCTTTTGCAAGTTCTTGTTACAGAAAATCCGTGTGTGTACATTGATTTGGAGATGAATGTAAAGGGAATCAGATGATAACAATGTTAAGCCATCATGAAAATCATGAAAATGTGTGTGTTTGTGTGTGTATGTGTGTGTGTGTGTGTGTGTGTGTGTGTGTGTGTGTGTGTGTGTGTGTTTACCACTAACTTGGCATGGACACATGTAGTAGCACTGAAAGTCCATGCTTTCTTAACACATCAAGTTCCTACTGCCATGAAAGTGCTCATCAACATCATAAATGCCAAGTGTTGTCCTTGGCTGGAGTACATCAAGGCTTTAAGCTGTCATATTACATGAGAGCTTAATTGCCTCTTGCTATTGTAATCTGGTATTTATTTATTTACAATGTACAGGGGGTGGGTGTTGTCTGTTTAGTCATTAGTCATCAATCACAACAACTCCTCATCATTAACACCCTCAGAGCCCACAGAAGCTGCCAGCCATTGTGAGACAAGCAAGCCAAAGGGAAGCAGTCTCACTGTTCCCTCACTGTTTCCGTAGAAACCCCACACACGACAGCCAATCGAAGTGCAACTCACTGGAATAGTTTTGGAATGGGCAGCCGAGCCGAGTCCCTGCACAGTGGTGAATCATTTATGTTTGAAATTATATGTGAGTCACTCTTTTCTTTACTCTCTCTCTCTCTCTCTCTCTCTCTCTCTCTCTCTGTTTCTCTTTCTCTGTCTCTCTCTGTCTCATGCTGTCTCTCACTCTCTTTTCTCCCTCTCTGTCTTTTTGTGTTGGATGTTTCTTGAGTAGGTGTGTGTGTGTGCATGTGTGTGTGTGTGTGTGTGTGTGTGTGTGTGTGTGTGTGTGCATGTGTGCGTGTGTGTGTGTGTGCGTGCCTGTGAGTGTGTGTGTGTGTGTGTGTGTGTGTGTGTGTGTGTGAGTGTGTGTGTGTGTGTGTGTGTGTGCATGTGTGTGTTTTGCATGAGAGACAAAGAGCCCATGACCATGGAGGACTGGCAGGTCCTGAAGTGTCATTCTTCATGTGAAATACTGTTGAATAATGAAATAACTGTCCACTCCCTCCTGCAGTAAGTGATTGAGAGCCACACATTTTCTGCGAAGCAGGACTCACATTTAAATATTTTAAGACGCTGTGCAAATATTATACTGCACCGACATGTGTGCCTAAAACCCATTTCAAATATTGTGGTAGAGTTTTATCATATTTAATGAGTTAGTCCTGTTTTGTTAATGGCCGCCCATGATTGATTTGCAATGGAAAGAAAATAAACAATTTATGGAGAAACTGTGTTGGTCTTTTTGATTTGAAAAAAACCCAAAACAAAACATTTTGCATAAAAGTGCTATGATGATTTCATTTTAGCATTGTAATAAACATGTCAATGCTATGTCAAGTCCTTAGTCATCTTATCAGTCAGAGTTTTAATGATATCACAAGCCTCAATTATCACAGAGACCCAAGCAACCTGTGTTATGCTGTATGCTATATACCTTTTTAAGTAGCCTCCATTATAAATCGACACTGCAATGTGACAGGACACTTACTTTCATGAAGACTAATGACAGAACAGTGCACCTCATGTGACACATTTGGAACTGTGCTGTGTCAGCTGTGAGATAAAGTACTCCCATGATGTCTTCCTTGGGACACCATGTTGAGTGTTGAGCTCTAGGATGTCTCATGTTCCATTATGTGCTGGGAATAAATTTTACACAAAGAGACTTCCTGCACATGTGTGCACCACTTGAACATGAAGGCACTTATGGAGACATTACAAACAAATATCATGTGACCATGCCATGGGAAAGATGTTAACAGAGCCATCCAGCGTTGCATGAGGCAGGTAAAGATATCCCCAAGGCTTGCCCCACCTGCTGACATTACATCAACCTTAAAAAGTCACTTCCCAGGCGTGAAAAATAGGTGTGTGCGATAGGATTTATCGGGGCCTTGACCCTTGAGCAGCTGGGATCAGGAAGCTGGCAAAAGGCGGAGCATTAAACTAAAGAAAAGCAGAATATAGAATATAGAATTTCGCCTCGCAGCAAACACGATCAGGATCATTACTAGCGGTTGTCACAATTTCAGATATGAAGCCATGTTATGAAACACTAAAGCACATAATTGCAGGGCAAGTTTTCATTTCAGCTAAACTGCCATTTTCCAACAGAAAGATAGCTGTAATAACACACTGGGGATGTACATGGCTCTGTGCCGATGGCTTTGGGGAGAGAGAGAGAAAGAGAGAGAGAGAGAGAGAGGGAGAAAGAGAGAACGAGAGAGAGAGAGAGAAATGAGATGAAATGAGGGGATTTCAGAGAAGTGTTAACATTTCACTTTGCACATGAAGTTGCATGCAACACATTTCTCATTCTTGAATACTGTGCCGATTAGGGATTTGACAAATGTGGACGAATGAGTTCCCCTGTGTGTGTGTGTGTGTGTGTGTGTGTGTGTGTGTGTCTGTGTCTGTGTCTGTGTGTGTGTGTGTGTACATAAGAGAGAGAGAGCATGAGAGTGTGTTGCCATGAAATTAAAAAAGGCATGGAAAAAAATGTAAGTAGTTTTCAGTTAAATGTTAAAAAATGGAATGTTGCCTGGCCTGGTGTACTTAGTGTCTTTGTTGAACTGTTAGTCCATGGTCGTGGTGGGACCTGTGGCCCCTTGTATCCCTGTCTGTCTGTCACCTTTGGTCACTGTTTAGTTGACATATAAGTTCTGCCTTTTTTTTTGCTCGCTCTGTGCCAGTGTCTACTTGTGCATTTATGGCACAACAAGAGTGTACAAACAAACTTGCTGACTCCACAATCTCTGCTACAGCAGTGCACTTCAGTCCAACAGGAACTTGGGGGAGTTAAAAAAAGAAGTCTTTTGCAATCCAGCTTGGCAGCCAGTGAGCTAACAATCAAGTGACAGTGATGAATCCCTCATTAACACAAACACTTCACAGATCTGAAGACATTTTGTAGGGAAAGAAATAGCAAAACAATCAGAAGCCAGCCGTTCAGAAAACCACTTAAATTTATTTTGTGACCTACACAAACTTATAAATGAGTGCTGCATACATACATCCTTAGCAAGTCATGCAGAGAAGTGGACAACACGGGTTTAACAAGTAAACTTGCCACATATTTGCTCTAGCCAACTCACTGAACCTGCTAAAATATACAACTCCATGTAGATGAGCCAATTAGTGAAATCACCTGTGTTAAGAACACAAGCAGCAGAAGGAATACATGGCAGAGCATTTACGTTCTCAAGCCAGTTTTCTCCACCTCTAGTCACAAACAACTTCAAATGGATTCCTTCTTCCTCCTCCTTCAGAAATGACTCCCTCAACTGGCACAGATTAGATAGCAGAGATGAGGAAGCCGCTGAAACTGTTGTGCTTGTCGTGGTCGTCGGTGAGCTGGTGATTGCGCTCCAGGCTGAGGTAGACGCGGTCGCCCTTGGCCAGCTTCAGGGTGGCGCTGCTGGTGGCGTGCTGCATGCCGTCATCGTGGCTCCTCTCGTAGATGTGGCTGATCTGGGTGTTGTTCTTGTAGAAGATCACACCGCGGTAGTAGCGGTCCGTATTGCTTGCAGAGGTGAAGCTGAAGTAGTAGACGCCATTAACAGGAGCAGTGAAGATGCCTGTTTGAGGAGTAGAGAACATGCACACACACAAACACGCACACACACACACACACACGCAAACAATACCAATATCAATCACACACAGAAACATATATACACATCCAACCACCCACCCACCCACACGCACGTACACACACACACACACACACACACACACACACACACACACACACACACACACACACACACACACACACACACACACACACACAAATAAACATTTTGTCAACCACCTGAGGTATAGCTTATACTATGTCTGTTATGCACACAAAAGTGATTGGATGACAAAGTGTACATATACACACCTGTTTTAGGATCGTAGCCATTTCCAACTTGAGTAATGACGTCTTTGTAAATAATGACACGCTCTCCATGATAAGGACCAACCCTTCCAGAATAGCCCAAAGCTGCTGAGAAGGCCACTGTTGGTCCGGCTGTGAATTCAAACAGCATATGAACACACATCAAACACACACACCAACATTTTAAAAACCAAGAGTATATCATAACTTCTCAAAAAAAAGTTTATGTCTCTAAGAACTGGTGTAAGATGAGGTGAGGTTGCCTTGGAAACTCAGATGGCTGATGCATCATGGGAAATTAGGAAAAAAGCTGTGGAGAAAATGGGGGCTGATGGGTGGCATAAGGCAGGCCACTGATAGACCCATCACGGAACACGGAAGCTCTTGGGGGAACCCTGCAGATGTTTTGATTGGTCGGCCCCCCGCCAGACCCCCCCCCACCCCCATCCGACAGCTTCCTCTGCAGCAGCAGCAGGCTCACGGGGAGCCTCTTCCCTGAGGCTGGGTTCCCACTCCGGAGTAGTGCCACTACAGCACACCACCACTCTTTCAGCAGCACTGCTCTGCCACTGTTAACTGTACTTTAACAGTACAAGCATGTCATTTACACTATTATGTTTTCTCCCCTATGTCTTTCTCAATCACCTACACTGTTAAACTAATGTTACTGTAAATTATTTACAGTATGGTATTGTACCATCCACATTTAAATACACATGTAAGTTCTGAATGTTACGTGTTGCAAGTCTGCACTGTTGAGGACTGTAAGTATCTGAGGGATAATGAGGGACTCAAAAGATTCAATCTAATATTCTATCTCTGTTCCAGAGATGCTAAGGCCCATCTCTCCCTTCCTAAAATGGTTGTTAAGGATTTGTACTTTCATTTGTATCACTCCCTTTGTATCAGGAAAGGGGTTTTACAGGGTCAATCCTTTAAGATGCAGAGGTTGAAGCTTGGAAACTCCTAGGTGCTGATGATTTCCCACTTAGACACTTAGGGATTACAGATTTCCTGTGTAGTTCTTGTTTTATTTTCACATTCAATTTCCTCACATCTTCATCATCATGCTCCTGGCGCTCGATGTCAAGCATTTCATTTAGCACTTCATCTGAGCAGCTCAGTTGAGGATACAGTGCAGCCTTAAGAGTGATTCCTTGAAAAAGTACTCAGGTATACAACACTATGTCTGAAGCAAGGTTGCATTCGCATTCCTCTCATTACCAGGCTAACACACTGCAGCTCACAGTATATTAGTTTGGATATATGAAGGTTGGCATATACTTGCTTTTTCACCAAGCAAGGTAGGTACACAACCAAGGTACACAACCTTCTGCATCGAATCTAAACACCTTCTGCAGCAGGACCCGCGGCTACAAAGCACAATACTGAATGCCTCCAATTAGAGGCAGGCCACGGCAGACACAAAACTGGGAAAATCCACTCCCATCCCACTCACAGGCATTGCTATTGCACCACCACCTCCCCCAGAGGTCACGTCAATATCACATGTCGTTTGGCATTAACTTGCCTGGATGTGCAATACCTCTGCACCAAATAAGCACAGATTACGCATGACATGGCAACGCAATAATGCATATGCGCACATACCGTAAAAAGCAGATATATTCTAACCATAATCATATTTATAAGCTCCTTTGGACAGATGGTACTACTTGTGGTCACCCCTGTTCTATTCTGTGCAACAGATTTATATCATCTGATCAACAAAAAAATACAGTAAGAGAATGATAAAATGGTACCATGAAAGGTCTTAGAGACATTCTAATGTGAGTATCTGATTGACTCACACATCTCACAAACCAAATTAGTGTGTGACTATAAGCCCAAAACGTCACCTTCTTCTTACACCTTCTTATCATTAGCCAAAAGTGGTGAAAATGGTGCCTCATTACGCCATTTTGTTATTGTGTTCAACTGCTCCAGCGCCACTGGACTGCAAGAAATGTTGTCTTGTTGTGACCTTGCCAAACTGTAAAGCACTTTCAGCTGCATCTTGTATGTATGAATTGTGTTATACAAGTAAAGATGATGATGATGATTATTATTATTATTATTATTATTATTATTATTAAAACACTGCACTTCCGCCTACTATAAGCCCTTTCAAAACTTCACCTTCTTCTTACACCTTCTTATCATTAGCCAAAAGTGGTGAAAATGGTAAAACACAAACATAAAAAATCATGCTGTAATGAACAACTACAATACCTCCTAGACTTCCGCCGTCTTCCATTCCCTCGATCTGCTCCTTGAGACCTCCGACCTCCGTCACCAGGACCTCCATGGCCCCCTTCAGCCCGCCCATGATGGTGCCCTGCTGGCCGAGCAGACCCTCTGTGGCTGCTGACTTATCACCAAGGCTCTTCAGCTCGGTGGCCTGAGCTGTGGAGTTATTATGGGATGTTTCAGCAGGGCCCCAGGGGCCAATAGATCATTATAATTAAGCTCCCTCTGCTCCCTGTGCTCACTCCACACGGAGATGAGATGGAGAACTTTTTGCAGATGCTTCTTGGTGTGTTTAGTTCTCATAAGTACAGTGCTCTGTAAACAGCCACTTTAACAAAAGGGCATCATCAGTCTGTGTAATTGGTGACATTTTTGTGACCTTTTCAACGTATACTCACTATACCTCCGACATGGTTGATGGCCTTAAACATATGGTAGGTAACCATAATGTCTGTGTGTGTGTGCATGTGTGGGTGTGTGTGTATGTGTGTGTGTGTGTTTATGTGTGTAAAAATGTGTGGTTTATTGGTGTATGTGTGTGTTTCTGTGTGTTTCTGTTTGTGTGTGTGTGTGTATCTGTGTGTGTGTGTGTGTGTGCGTGTGTGTGTGTGTGTGTGTGTGTGTGTGTGTATGTCTGTCTGTCTCTCTG
Source organism: Setipinna tenuifilis (assembly GCA_030347295.1). Classification (NCBI taxonomy): domain Eukaryota; kingdom Metazoa; phylum Chordata; class Actinopteri; order Clupeiformes; family Engraulidae; genus Setipinna; species Setipinna tenuifilis. The sequence continues at coordinate 28,000,740 of CM059272.1, forward strand.
TGTGCATGCATGTGTCTGTACATGGATTAATGTCCTTCATAGTGTGTGTGTATTTCTGTTACTCTGTGTGTGTGTGTGTGTGTGTGTGTGTGTGTGTGTGTGTGTGTGTGTGTGTGTGCATTCACGAGCGTGTGTGTGTGTGTGTGTGTGTGTGTGTGTGTGTGTGTGTGTGTGTGTGTGTACCTGCATTCTCAGTCTCCAGTCCCTCCACCTTGGCCCCGAGCTCCCCCACTGCAGCCTGCTGCTCCCCAACCTTCATCTCCGTGGAGCTGGCCTTCATATCAACAGCCTCCAGCTCTGCGGCCAGCGCTGCAATCACATCAATGGGAAACAACTCAAGCTGTCAATCACCCGCACCAGCACAAAACCGGGGAGAAAATGCACTCCATTGTTGACATTTAATTTGGGGGGGGGGGGGGGGGGGGGGGAGTGGGGGTGTGGGGAAGGGGTGGGGATTTGCATAACTTTGGGCACAATGCACGCCGCAAATATTTCTCATTTTCATTCTCTTGTGAGACCGCAGCGAGGAAGGGACTGTAATCGACCACGCTGGCTTCTTTCTTCACAGACAAAACAAATGGCCGCGGACATTGTGGGCTCTCGTAATTTGCAGAGTTTGCTGTAAATCAGCGCAGACAATGCCACTGTCTGGATGGGGTGTTAGCGGGCAGGAGATTATATTTTATTCTGTTATCACTCCGTGTGTGCTGCCTTCCATTCTCCCTGCCATTACTCGAATGAGTCATATCATGCCCAGAGAACTTCGGCTAACTTGTGCAAGAAACTCATATGTACCCTCGAATGTGTCTGTTTCTTATATAACAGTGTTTCTGTCTAGAAAATAAACCGAACTAATAAAATACTACTCGAGGTACAATAAGAGGCTGTGTACCATCAACAACCAATGATGTGTTATGGGTAGCCAGTTATGACAGTCCATTAGCCACAGTGAGCTTTGAAAAACTCGACTAATATTCTGTTACGTATGTAGTTCTGACTTTGTTTAGCCTTATTGTGACATGAATCCTACATATGTGGTTACACTACGCAGCTATTTTAACAGCTTTATACAACATAACGAGAGAGAAAAAAAATGAGAATCACAATCATCGCAATCACACATCCTCCACACATCCTCCAACACCCCCCTCACCCCCCCATCCCTCTATGTCGGCGAGGTGTAATGCCATTGCCAGTGATTACCACATATGAGTCACATCCTTTACCTGTGTTCTGGCCCGACAGTGTCTCCACGGCCTCCTGCAGCCCTGCCACTGTAATCAGCTGCTCTGCCACCTGGCTCCCCGTGGAGTTGGTCACGTCAGCAAGCATGTCAAGCTCCTGGGCCTGGGCTGGGGGGCGGGAAAGCGAGAGACAGTAAGAGAGAGAGAGAGCAAGAGAGAGAGAGAGCAAGAGAGAGAGAGAGCAAGAGAAAGGGAGCAAGAGAGAGAGAGAGCAAGTGAGAGAGAGCAAGAGAAAGAGAGAGCAAGAGAGAGAGAGAGCAATAGAGAGAGAGAGCAAGAGAGAGAGAGTGAGGAGCCAGGTGGTGGAGAAGTGGGGGGAGGCTTAGGTACAGAGCAAAGTAGATGACATGGATGTGTGTGTTTGCTTGTGTGTGTCTGTGTGTGTGTGTATGTGTGTGTGTTAGTGTTTATTTGTTGTTGTGTGTGTGTGTTTGCCAGTGTGTGCGTCCGTCTGTGTCTACGTGTTAGAGTTTGTGTGTGGTGTGTGTGTGTGTTTGTCGGTGTGTATCACAAGGTTGTATGCGTTCTTTTATCAGCAGATCAAGCATGGCACAGGTGTTTGTAGGCTGTGGTGTGTAAATGGAGATATTATCTTTGCCCAGTGCAGGCTATGTTAAAAATGCAGCAGTGTTTGGGAGTGCTGTTGGGTACACTTGATGGTTACACTGAAGGTTTTATATGTTCTTGTGAGAATTGTGAGCTGTTTTAAAGAGTTTCATTTGGCATTGGAAGATCTGTAGTTCAATATTGTTTTCCTCAAGAAATCACTTGTATTTGTAAGCCTTACATACATTATTGCTGAAGCACCTTGACACAATTTTAACCAGGTATGTCTAACTTTTGAGAAAAAAAAATGATGCTGAAAATAAAAAATAAAAAAAAGTCATTCTATGAAATGTATCTTCACATAATTGCATTTCCTGTATTATGATCTTTTTTTTTTTGGTTGATGGTTTTGCAGATAAATAAAAACTCACATTGTAGACAAGAGGTCAGATAGATTTCCATTCTTTCATTCTTGACTGACTGTTTATTAAATTAATATTTAAAGATTTGACAGAATGTATGATTTTTACAGAGTATACTGATGCTGTCTACACCGAGTAGTCATATTCAGTTTTCTTTTCTTCATCATTTCCTCAGCTGCTCAGCCAATCCCAGGATTGCAATGCCACAAACCCATTTTTGTTATAACAGGACTTTTCTGATTGTATCGATCCTTTTATGTGTGCATATATGCTTTTTCTAATCCCTCTTACATTTACGTACATGCATTTCACCAACATGCTTCTGTGAGAAAATAGGCTTTTTTGTTAAAAAAAAAATCAATTTTTTTTGTGTGTGTTCGAGGTCACTGTCGCTGTCTGTAGGAAACAGAATGAGAAAATAGTTGATAGGACATAGACTGAATAGCAAACCATCAGCTAACACTAACTGAATAGGGCATAGGGAAAATGAACTGAAAGGTAGTTTCTATACCCTATTCAGTTAGTGTTAGATACCAGTTCATTATTTTGTCTTATAATCCATCGAATTTTCTTGTTCTTTTTCCTACCAACAGCACCCGATGACCTCACACAACAGGGCTACGGATCGATTTTCCTCTAAGTTACTAACAGTGTTGAAAGTTCAACCCTTGTTTTGGTAGTGCACTCCTACCATCTGCACTGCACTGTACTGTTTTGCCACCAGTCACCCATACCCCCACCTCTTGCCCACCATCCTACCCCCACCCCCGCCCTCCCATCATTCTCACCTATGTTCTCGATCTTCAGACTCTCCACCACCCAACTCTCCTCCCCATCCCGCCCCCTCCCCCCCATCACTCTCACCTATATTCTCGATCTTCAGACCCTCCACCTCCGTCTCCAGCTCCACCATGGCGGCCGTGTGTGCGGAGACCTGGCTCTGCGTAGCGCTGGACGTCTCCCCCAGCACAGTCAGCTCCAGTGCCTGGGCTGAGCACACGCAAGAGGGGAGAGAAGAGGATAGAAGGAGGCACTGTTACCGCAAGAGGGGAGAGACAAGAGGAGAAGGAGGCACTGAGTGCGTTCACATGGACAAGTCGAAACCACTTGGAAGTGGTTTGGGATCGTACCAGCTTCATGTGAACGGGTATTGGTTTGGTTTGGGATTGGTTTTCGTTATCCAGGTGCGACGCCAGGCCTGGGCTGTTTCGAAACCACTTCGACTGCCATGTGAACGGGGATCGGATTGATTTCGGCTATTGCGCATGTATCAACAAAATAAAACACGCAGTTTGTTCCTTCATACGGACTTTCTAACACAGCAGAATGCACAACACGTACGCGAATGCGTCAAACTCCTGGAACACCATGTTTGTATGCCGCCAGAAAGTTTGTTTATTGTCTTTATTTAGTAGGAACAGTGCAGAGCCCATAGAAGATGTGCCAGAGTATTACGTTTTTGTTTAGACCACCTTATTGTTTAAGTGGGTAATAATATCAGGTGAAAGGAGGAGGCTATGTAAATACATTTGCACTGACTGACTTGTAAGATTTTCTTTAGCCACTGTTTTGCGATGTGGAATAACCGGAATGAGAGGTGAAAAGTTCAGTCTCCTCTACGTGTCGTCTGTATGTGTAGGCATATGTGTGCAGTGCTGTAGTCTGCTGTTGCGTATACGATAAGATACATCTTACCTACGTAGCAGCTTTGTTGTGGGCAAATGTTTACTCGTGTTATGTCCATTATTTTAGTTATGTGTCGTTAGTCGCGTTATGTCCAACATTGTAGCAGCTAGCATTGTAAATCTTATCAGCCTGGGTCGTCATGGCTGGGTCGGCACGGTTTGACCGATATCTTTGGCATTTTTTGCCCAAACAACACGAAACTTGGTACTGCACACACTGGTAACATTATGATGACGCCGTCCAAATTTGAGATCAAGCGGATGAGTGGTTCAAGAGTTATGCGTGGAAGAGACGTTCCTTGTATTAAAAGATAATAATAGAAGGATAGAAGTTGACTACAGCGCCCCCACCTAGCGTAGCGGAAAGGGCCGGAACTCTCGCCGAATCCGCTTAGACGAACTGCATGTGAACAGGGACTTGGGGGACAGACCACCCGTTGTGAACCAATCCCAAACCAAACCAATCCCACCATGTGAATGCAGTGAGTGTTACTGCTGTTACCAGCCACCGAGGCCCACGCAAGAGGGGAGAGAGAAGAGGAGAGAAGGAGGAGGCACTGTTACCACTGTTACCAGCCACTGAGGCCCACGCAAGAGGGGAGAGAGAAGAGGAGAGAAGGAGGCACTGTTACTGCTGTTACCAGCCACCGAGGCCCACGCAAGAGGGGAGAGAGAAGAGGAGAGAAGGAGGAGGCACTGTTACCGCCCACTGGGGGCCCCGATCAATACAAGTGCGGGACAGAAGGTGCTGTCGAGGCCAAGGAAAGAAAAAAAAAAGTGTTTGGAGAGATATGAGTGTGTGTGTGCTGGAAAAACGGAGACTGGAACACTTGTGTGCTCTGGGATGACTTAAAAAAAAAAAACTTAAGGCTAGCGGCTGTATGGATCTTTTTTATGTTGGTTTAACTTAACAATGCCATATGTATTTATACAGCTGGTTTGCTGTTTTATGCTTTGTTTTAAAAGTTGGTTCTATGCTTCATTTTTCACAGTGTAGCAATGTAACACACAAGTATGCACACCTGTGCTTGCTGACACACACAGACACACCACACACACACACACACACACACACCTCTGAATCTCTGGAAATTTATGTGCAATGCCCCTGACTTTATGTTTTACTATCACTTCGAAATTGTGTTAATTTGCTGTGGTGCACCCAGGTATGCTTTTGTATCACATTAAAAAAAGAGTAGGTGTTGTTTAAAGAGCTTGACGAGTAACTAAAAAAGAGTTGATTTACATTTACAGATATGCTGGATAGACCAGACGGCTAACCATCCTTCCCACCACTTCACCACTCACAAAACAACAACAGGATACAAAATATTTCTGACATCCAAGAAAACAATGTTTTCATCTTACTTTGGTTGAAACAATAGACACAGATGTTCTGCTGAATCAAACATGGTAAATACCTCTCCCACTCTCTCTCACACACACATAGACACACAAACACAGACATATACACAAACATGCACACATACACACAGACACACACACATGCGCACACACAAATACACACAGACACAGACACACACTCACACAGACACACACAGACACACACACACACACACACACACACACACTCAAACAGACACAGACACACACACACACATACACACACACACACACTCACACAGACACACACACACAAACAGACAGACACAGACACAGACACACAGAGGCACAGGCAGACAAAGACAAACAGACACACAGACAGACACAAACACACACACACACACACTCACACAGACACATGTACGACTTGCCCGGCGTCTCACCTGCGTTCTCTCCTCTCAGGTGCTCCACGGCGGCGGTCAGCTCCTGCATGGCGGCCTGCTGCTCCTCCACCTGAGTCCCCGTGGAGCTGCTCTGGTCACCCAGGGCCTGCAGTTCCAGTGCCTGAGCTGAAATAATGAGCAGGTCACAGGCTGAGCAGACAAGACCGATGCTCCGTTGAAGCTTTGGTGTCAATGTGTGTTAGTGTTAGAGAGAGAGAAATGTGTGGTTGGGTTGGGAGTGTTAGGGGAGATATGGTACGGAGGTGGACAAACTGGCTTGGGTAAAAGTAAAAAGTCCTGACATGTATTTCTTTCTGCCTGTGCTCTTAACCCAGATGATTTCACTAATTAGCTCATCTACCTGGCTGAGGAGTTGTGCTATTAGGATTAGCTGGCTCAGTGAATTGTCTGGGAGACATATGTGGCAGGACTATTTCCTTTCTGCGGCCCTCGGTACAGGCGCCTGCCTTGTACAACTAGAAACACGTGTGAAGAACTTCTGCTATGTGGATAATTACAGTCACATGGTTGCAACGCTATTTGTTGATGTGTATATTTTACACGAGTCTGGACTCTGAACCGATGGGGATTTCTAATGTTTTTAATTATGTTGCAGGTTACCCACGTCACAGACTTCCGGGGGGAGTGTTTCAAATTATTTTGCTCTAAGCACATTATTTAATAATCTTTGAACACATTATGTAACACATTTTGGGACTACTGTGTACTTTTATTGTCTTTCCCCGTGTGTCCAGACATTCAACATCTATGCTGGCAGTGTTCACATATGTGTGCTCTTACCTGCACTTTCCTTCTTCAGACTCTCAATGTCAGCCCTCAGATCCGCCACACTCCCTTCTCCGTTTCCTACAGAAACAATAGTCCCCTTTAAGGCCAATACTATGCAAGCACAGTTTGTCTGCAAAAGTGAGTAAGTCAAGAGCATTGCGCGGTCAGACCAGACGATGGAAGGAAAGGAAGAGCAAACTAGGAGGTGCGGTGTGGGTGGGTGCTTTGACATTTACAAGTTGAATGTTTGCAGGAATCAGAACAGAGAGTTACAAACTGACAGCTACTTTGGGTGAATATTTCTGTGAGCATTTGTAAAAAAAAAGGTAGCTCTGCTTTGTCAGGTGCTGTCAGAAAATCTGTGGTAAGATTACACTGCTGAGTGCACCAAAACTGTCAAATCAGCCTACATGCATTCAGTGCAAATGCATACTAATGAAGGGTTGTCAGTACAGTGACTCCACCACCACCACCACCACTAGATTGTCCATATCATACACCTACGCTTCTTAACACATATAATGTGTTAATTTACATTGTTGTACTGCTATACATTATTTTACTATACTTTGTGCAGGTGTTTTATCTAGACTGACTCGTGTAAAACAATGTTACACAGGTAAACTGACAGTAATAATCGTGAATAAAAATAATAGTAGGAGCTAATAATCATGTAGGCACTAATAGTAGGTACTAATGACGATAAATGTAATAGCAATAGTAGCACAGGCAACAGCAGCAGCAGTGGTAAAAGCAGTAGTAACAGTAGTGGTAGCTATTGTATTTTCTTTGTATTATTATTATTATTATTATTATTATTATTATTGTTTTTTGTTGTTGTTGTTGTTGTTGTTGTTGTAATAAGTATTCTGTAGCAGTAGTACTACTAGTAATAGTGGTGGTAGTAGTAGTATTAATAGTAGTAGTAGAAGAAGAAGAAGAATAAAAAAAGAAGTAGAAGAATAAGAAGAAGATAAAAAAGAGACAGAGAAAGAAGAAGATAAAAAAGAGAAAGAAGAAGACATTAAGAAGTCTATTTAGTTTCTTACCAGTAATCTCCTTCTTCAGCTCCTCAATCTCAGCCTTCATTCCCCCCATTTCTGTCTGCTGTCCCTGCACCTGGTTCTCTGTTGAACTTGAGCGGTCCTCAAGAGCATTGATTTTGGAGGCCTGGGCTGGAATAAAACACACATTTCACATTGCTTCAGTGGGCTGTGACGTTTAGGTGGTATCTGTCCAGTAACATTTTACAGAGTGCCCACCATCAGACCACCACGCCATCATTCTATCATACGATTTCATCATGTGCAATGACACATCCCACACCACAGTTTCATATTTCCAGAATCAGTAATTGCTAGGTCGGCTCTCCCATGGTAAGAAGCTGTGACAGGTTATTAACCTGTTACAAAGGCTGTGGATTGGATCTAACATCCACGGCCAGGCCACCTACCATCACAGTATGACAGCCGTAGGCAGGTGACATGACAGACGGATGGTTGAAGTCCTTGGCCATGCTAAAGGCTCAAGTGAAGTGTATGTGACGAGTATGTTCAGCCTATAGCCTACCTTCGCTCTGGCTCTTCACCTCCTTCATGTCGTTGTCATTCACATCCAGTCTGGCCATCGCACAGCCGATCTCCTGACCCTGGGCTAGAGGTTAACAGAAAAGAAAACATAAGAATAATATTAATGCTCACACTGACTGACATGCCTTCAGTGGTGATTCACAGAGCCAGCATTGCCATCTTGTATTTAAAAAAGGTTCAACACTGGAGTTATAAAGGGATGGTAAACACCTTTTACCATGAAATTAAATGCTAATGTTTGCCTGAAGGACTTAAAACAAGTTTATATAACAGTTAGGTCCAGTCGCACTATTTAGCACTTTCTGATTGGACGAGACACATTCTAAACGTCACTACCAAGGATATCCCACGGTATACCATGGGTGACTCTTGACAGTTGATAATCACTCCTCCAAAGATACAACATAACCATTAAATCCAGTGCATTTATAAACTATGGCAGACTTTAACAAGACACCCAAGACTGTAGAACAGCATCTGTGCATTAGGCCTACTTTGGACTGTGAACAATGACAACAACCATATCTTAGCCCCTGCACAATACAGGGGAATGTCCAAATCAACTTGTAAGACATTTGTTGCATAGCAACCACAGATGCTGTTAACTCAAACTGGAGCTATTTTGTGGGGTGGAGACTGTGGCGAACTGAAATACAATAAAATAAAACTTAAAATTTAATGTTTAAATTGATTCTATACACTAATTGTGTTGGCAATGAAACTATTGTATAAAAGCATTATAACACTCATGTTCGTGAGGTGTTTGTGGATATCCTAATAGGTGTGGCTACCTATGGCACTCAGCCTTTGGTTTCATGCCTGCAGCTGAATCACACCTGTGAGGATATCCACAAACACCCTCACTCCCACTTGTGCTATATTTCTTAAACATTTGCTGTCTTAATTAAGATCTGAAAAAGTCACACTTTAACTCCATTCAACTCCATTTAAGCACAGATCAGAAGTTGTTTCTTAGGTCCTCCATACCTTCAGTCACCTCCTTCAGCCCAGACACGGACACCTCGGTGGTGTTGAGTCTTTCCTCCATGACTAAAAGGTGATGACAGAAATATGAATATTTACACACGTCTCCAGTCACCTCCAAAAGCAAACGGAACCACAATTAGTGGCTTAGTCCAACACAGGATAAAAGTGTCTGCCAAAAGCAATGTAATGTAACACAGACCAACTGGGTGGTGTGACACTAGCAAATGAATCTGATTTTGAATGCCTGGTCCAAAAACAAGGAAAACCAGGACATGTTCATGACGTTATTAAAAACAACCAGGATGGCCAGGACAGGACATGTCCTGGGAAAACAGGTTGTTTCGTCACCCTACTATAGCCTACCTTTGCCCTGGCTCTTCACCTCCTTCATGTCATTGTCATTCACTTCCAGTCTGGCCATCGCACAGCCGATCTCCTGACCCTGGGCTAGAGGTTAACAACAGGAGAATAGGAGAGAAAAGACAACATAAGAATAATGTTAATGGTCATACTCAGTGGTGATTCACAGAGCCTTGTATTTAAACAGGTTTAAAATTGGAGTTTACAAAGGATGGTAAACACATTTTAGCACAAAAATGAAATGCTATTTTCTTACATTTACATTTGATGTATTGATTAAGATCTGAAAAAGTCACACTTTAACTCCATTCAACTCCATTTAAGCACAGATCAGAAGTTGTTTCTTAGGTCCTCCATACCTTCAGTCACCTCCTTCAGCCCGGACACGGACACCTCGGTGGTGTTGAGTCTTTCCTCCATGACTAAAAGGTGATGACAGAAATATGAATATTTACACACATGTCTAATAAAATAAACAAATAAACCTGATTTTGGATGCCTGTGCTAAAAAAAAAAAAAAAAAACACATTTCACAGTGCTTCAGTGGGCTGTGTTGTTTAGGTGGTACCTGTCCAGCAACATTTTACAGAGTGCCCACCATCAGACCACCACGCCATCATTCTATCATATGATTTCATCATGTGCAATGACACATCCCACACCACAGTTTCATGTTTCCAGAATCAGTAATTGCTAGGTCGGCTCTCCTACGGTAAGAAGCTGTGACAGGTTATTAACCTGTTACAAAGGCTGTGGATTGGATCTAACATCCACGGCCAGGCCACCTACCATCACAGGTGTATGACAGCCGTAGGCAGGTGACATGACAGACGGATGGTTGAAGTCCTTGGCCATGCTAAAGGCTCAAGTTAAGTCTATTTTGATTACCGAAAACCAGGACACTCAGCCCGGCAATGAGATACTCAAATGATACTCAAAGTTTCCTCAAAGATGCCTCATAATTTTACTACATTTAAAGTATGTCTCCTCTGTATGGACAGAAAATTGTTATATTAAAAATTCCAATCTATAATCAACAGAAGAGGTCCTAGCCTCTTTGTTGACCTGGATGAGCCCCCCCCCCCCCCCAAATGGTCTGCTATTTGTCTTAACCTATAGAACAAGCATAACAGAATATAAACAGAAATTATAGCTTCCCCTTAATGATGTTATCTTGCTTCAGGATACATGCATAATACAAATGAAATGAAAAACAATGAAAACCAGGACATGTTCATCACTTTATTAAAAACAACTAGGACGTCCAGGACAAGACAGGATTTGAAAACAGGACATGTCCTGGGAAAACAGGATGTTTCGTCACCCTACTATAGCCTACCTTTGCCCTGGCTCTTCACCTCCTTCATGTCATTGTCATTCACTTCCAGTCTGGCCATCGCACAGCCGATCTCCTGACCCTGGGCTAGGGGTTAACAACAGGAGAATAGGAGAGAAAAGACAACACGAGAATAATGTTAATGCTCACACCCACTGGCACTGTGGTGATCCACAGAGCCAGCAATACCATCTTGTATTTAAAAAGGGTTAAAACTGGTGTTTGTAAAGGATGGTCAACACCTTTTACCATGAAATTACATGCAAATTTTTGCCTGAAGGACTTAAAACTAGTACATTTGCTGTCTTAATTAAGATCTGAAAAGGTCACACTTTAACTCCATTCAACTCCATTTAAGCACAGATCAGAAGTTGTTTCTGAGGTCCTCCATACCTTCAGTCACCTCCTTCAGCCCAGACACGGACACCTCGGTGGTGTTGAGTCTTTCCTCCATGACTAAAAGGTGATGACAGAAATATGAATATTTACACACATGTCTCCAGTCACCTCCAAAAGCAAACGGAACCACAATTAGTGGCTAAGTCCAACACACACCGACTGGCTGGTGTGACTCCAGCAAATGAACCTGATATGAATTTCATGAATAACATTAGCACCTTCATCCACACAGGAAAGAGATCTAAATTCTTCGGCATGAATTTTGTGTTCACGGGCACCTCGGTGGTGCTGCGCACAGTCTGTCACTTTCCCTGCACTGATTATAATCCATAGTGCTACATGCTGTGTGTGGAATGTTTTGATATTCTGGAGAATAATTTTCCCTCACGATTCAGGAAGATTGATTTTTTCATAATCCCAACCGTAATAAGCTGCGTTCCCAAAATCAGGTGAAGGCTCGACGTAGCATGTGTGCTTTTCGGATGCAAACTGAAGTATTTTGCATTTTGCTTTCAGCTACATGACAGCTTGACTGGAGGCTGATGTCTCTATGAAGTGACATTTTGTCATAATTATTCTCAGTACATACGTGTGTGTGTGTGTGTGTGTGTGTGTGTGTGTGTGTGTGTGTGTCTTAGTGAATGTGTAAGCACATAATTTAAAAAACATTAATAATTAATACATATGTATTAATTGTCATTCAGAGCAGTTATCCCTTATTTTACCTGTAAATACACTCGTTGAAGAAGTGTGCTGTGAAGTAGCTTTAAATAATTTCACCTAACAGCATTTTCCCCAGAATCTGAGTCTGAGATTTTTTAAGCTTGGTCATCACGGAGTAAATCACACAAGAGACAGAGATACAGAGATATAGAGATACAGAGATACAGAGGGATAGAGACACACAGTCCAGTGTTGCCAAATCAATTTCAGTGTCAAACAACCACACAGAGGCACACCGAGGCCCTCACCTGCGTTGACCTCCCTCAGGTCTCCCATCTGCTGCTTGGTGGACTCCAGCTGCGTCTGCTGCTGGTTCAGCATGGCTCTCAGGTTGACCTGCGCGTCGCTCAGCGAGGCCACCTGACTCTCGCTGGCCTGCAGACGGGCCTGCGTGGCGGCCAGGGCGGTCTGAGCTGCGTCGAGCTCCTTGCTCTGCGTCACGGTCACTTCGCCCAACTTCTGCATGGCCGCCTGGAGGTCTCTCAGCTCGGCCAAGATGTCCAGCAGGCTGGCCTTCTCGATCGCATCGCCATCGCCATGTGCCAGACAGGCACAGAGAAGCAGAGCCAGAACCACAGCGCCTCGCATCCTGACGCAATCCACTGACAGGCCGAGAGTGAACAAGCTGCTGTCGCTCTCCCCACAATATATATATCACTTGGGTTGGGTTAACCATTACAACGGGAGATATATGTATGTATTTTCAAAAAGAACAGCCAGATGGAATTTTAACATGAGGGTGCTCTTTCGTGATAAGAATGTTCAGTCAGCGCAGCAGTTACAGCGTTGCGCCAGGTGCTGAATTCTCACATAGTATGTACAGTTTTCATGACACAGTTTTCATAATGTTCCCAGTTCCTAGTCATAGGGTACACAAGAACTCCCTGTATTCACATATGACAAACCTGATCTGATCTGGTAAAAGCTTAGAGTTGACTCAAGTTCATTTGGTTGCCTTTTTCTTGAAAATAAATGGCCTTCCAGCAAAAGCATTGTATAAACGTGATAGTAAGAATTTGATCAAGTGTTTTTTAATTGTTTTTAAAAATCTGAGAGGCATATAGACTAGATGAAGGTCACAACTGCAATGCTGTTTAAAAATCAGTTAAATATTAGTTTGTTAACATACAGTGGTAGTTGTGCAACTTCATACATGGGAAAGCCATTTACTTCAGCACAAGATGCAAAAGAGAAGTGTATTAATTAACTAATTGGGGATATATTTCCACCCTATTAGCCAGCCACTGAAGGATATGCCACCGTGAATAAAAGTTAAAATAAAGACAAATGCTTTTGGCATGGACAATCAATTGAAGTAATCTGTGGAAGCTGACTTTTTTGGGGGGATGGGGGGGGTGTGTGTGGGGTGTGCGTGTGTGAGGGGTGTGTGTGTGGGAGCTGATGCATTGCCTAATTGCATGCCTTTGTCTTTGTGACAGAGGGAGCTAGGCCAGCTGATGTCAGTCTCAATGCTAGCTCACTCACAAGTATGGCAACCCCAGTCATCCCCATCCAAAAGGTCAAGGCCAGCTCCCCCCGGGCATCGCACAAATGTCTGGCAAGCACACGGGCCCTCGGGTATGGCAAGCTGGGTTCTTTTAGCTCGCTGATGATGATGTTATTCCATTGATTTTCAGACTTTGTGAGGTCAAGCATTTTTATAGATATAAACTTGCACTGCAGTCAAGACACAGGCTAAGCAATTTGAATAAAAATGAGCTTGGTTTTTTAAAGGGACCAAACAGAACTTGGAGGTTATAGCATTTAGTGGCATTATCTACAGAGTAATTTATTTGAATCCAATGTTCAAAATAATTGAATTTGGTAAACACCGTGGACTATTTTACCTCAGGCTAACAAGCTAAAACCTAAAATCTCCAATACGATTATTTTAATGCATCATATTTATTCAAACGTCCACTCTACTAGGTTGAAACTTTGAAAAGCCTATGTTAACAAAGATATCTCTCTCCTGTAAAACACTGTTGCTATGCTGACAGCGGGCCAGGGGATACAATAGGTCATGAGTTTCTAAGGTTACATAAAGGGACACACTAGATGCAACTATATTCCCACAAAAATGAGTTTTTGAGTTAAACAGTTAAAACAGCTCTTTTACATGGCCTAGATACTAAATACAAAAGAAGATACCACACACACACACACACACACACACACACACACACACACACACACACACAGCATGCATGGTAAAGTCCACTTTTAACTGTCCAAAAAGTAAAGGATTTTTTTCCACAAAATGAAAAAGTACCCGGGCAGCCACAGTTCAGTCCAGTGACAGGGCATAACAATAACTCAGTATTTCACTGTCACCCATTCTATTCAGCAGGATGTGGGGACTTTCCATGGTAGAAACAAAGAAGTCCATTACGGGCCGTGAGCTGCAGACAGTAGACCTCTATGCAGTGTTCAATCAGACCAGCTTTAAAGCCTGCAGGCTAAATGACCTACTTTGAGCTGTTTGACCTCTTCTATGGTGAGACTTTCTTTCTCCCCCCTGCATAAAAAAAAAAACAAAAAAAAACAGACCTTCAAATACGAATGCCCGAATCAGCTATGAGCTGCAGTCATAGCTGCCATGGTTACTGAGGATCTTAATAAGTCTTCGTTGAGCGGGGAGCACTTTTGACACTCAAATTACTGCACAGTGGAAAGACAATAAACACACAGCCTGCAAATCCACAACACAAAGACCCCGAGGGGGGGTTGCGGAGCTAAGGTGTATACTTCAAAACTATAATTTGTAGTGACTAGTCCATCAAGAAGTGCCTTTTTTAGAATAAAGTACATAGGGCTGTCACGTCAAAACTGATTATATTACCACCACCACATAGTGATGAAAAGGTCTCCTCAGGGTATCCAGGTTTAATGAGACTATCAAGTAGCTGTGAATTTTTGTGATTTAAATGAGAAGTGATGCAAACACATGTTACAGAAGAAGGCATTTTAAAAAGACAATTTTTCTTCGAATTTAAACACGGCACTGGGAACGCATACAAATTTCTCTGAGAATTTAACTTTCCTTTTGTTGCTTACAATACGAAGACATGTGCAAGACATGTTCTAGACACAAACAAAACACACACACGCACACACACACACACAGACAGAGAAACAGAGACAAAAACACAGTGGCAGAGACAGCCAGACAGTCAGCCAGCCAGACAGAGAGAGATAGAGGGAGAGACAGAGACAGAAAAAGACACTGAGGGAGAGACAGAGACAGCCAGACAGAGAGAGTGAGAGAGAGAGAGAGAGAGAGAGAGAGAGAGAGAGAGGGAGAGGGAGAGACGGAGACAGAAAGAGGGACTGAGGGAGAGACAGAGACAGCCAGACAAAGAGGGGGAGAGAGACAGAGCATAGTTAATGACGTGTCAGTCATATTTCATATGAGAGGCAAAATCACAGTCACGCGTTGAGCCATGGCTAACACCACACATGTATGTGTTTGTTGATAATTACTCCCTCAAGCCATTACTCCAGACTGGGTGTCATATGTCTTGTTTCATATGGGTAACATTAATTAATTTACCCAGAATAACAGCTTCTAACGCCAGGGAAAGAGGAGTTCACATTTGTCCCAACGTGCCCTTTCCCTTACACAGCGCTTCTTTATTGACTTAAATTTTGTTCTATTGGAGACATTAGCTTAATGTGTAATTTATCTAAGCGTAGATGCCTGGGCATAAGAAATGGCTGGAACACCAGTGGCGGTTACACAGTTCCAGGTAATTCAATGCTGTGCTTAGACTAATGCAATTTATTTTCAGCATGAAGTCAGATGCAGCCACCGGAAGAAGCCAAACACTAACGCTAAGCCTGTTTTCATGTGGTAGTCCTGGTAGGTAATGAGAGAGAGAGAGAGAATGAGAGAGAAAGAGAGAGAGAGAGAGGGGGAGAGAACAGAGAGACGGGGAGAGAGCAAAAAGAGAAGAAGAGAGAAGAATCAAACATGGTTCCTTTAGAAGGCTCACAATATCCATTTTAAAACCGCCTTCCTGTGATTTATCTCTCCGGGACAGATGGTGGCTTGTCTAGAAGAGCTGATGACACTTAAAGGAGATTATGGTTCAAACTTGCTGCAGCAGCCCTGACTCTCTGATAATGGATTTACAGGAAGCTAAGTATCTCGTTTGTTTGAACTAAAGTTTTAAACACCAGAGGCAGTTGGGGGCGGGGGGACACTTCATAAATCTCCATTAAATCTTAAATGTCACAACAGCCAGTGTTGCTTCCAAGGGGAGGAGAAAGACAGAGAGAGAAAGGAGGAGAGGTGTGTGTGTGTGTGTGTGTGTGTGTGTGTGTGTGTGTGTGTGTGTGTGTGTGTGTGTGTGTGTGTGTGTTTGTGAGCGTTGAACACAAAGGGGTACTGAGAGAAGAGTCACAAAACACACTGATTACCCCAGTGTTCAATCAGTCTCAGTGGAGTGTGAAGGAAGAGAGATTTATCAGGGAGAGAAATTGTCAAAATACAGGAAACCTCATTCTACTGTATGCCCATGTGACAGCATGTTTTTTAGAACTTCTCCTCTGCGGTATAGAAGAAAGAACAGTTCACCCATTTACCACCAAAATAACTTCAGGTGCTTTACCTGGCCATCATGTTTAAAAAGTAAACTATATAATTTGATACATACACGAATATAATAATAACAATAATAATAATAATAATAATAATAAGAAGAAGAAGAAGAAGAAGAACAAGAACAAGAACAACAAGAACAACAACAACAACAACAACAACAACAACAACAACAACAACAACAACAACAACAACAACAGCAACAATCGAATGACACTTTATGACAACAGTCATGAACATTAATAAAGTGTCATTAATGTGCATGACATATGTGACATGGCATGTATATGATGTGATTGTGGTTGTGGTTACATATATATATATATGAAAAAAACTTCATGAAATAAACTTCACATGACTTTCAGTGGACCATGTCACAACAGCCACCCCTCCCCACAGCTCCTTAAAGCCCTACCACTGCCACCACCACCCCAGTCTTCTCACCACCTTCTGCTTTTTAAATGTAATTAATGTATTCATGTATTTGTTTATTTCTTTGTTTGTTAAGCTGTTGATGTATAGTTTATATATTTTGTTAATACCTAGCAGATACATGAGGAAAACTTAAAAAAAGCTGTGTTGAATTCAATTCCAAACAAGTTTGCTACAGTTGTGATCATTAGTTTACATACCCTGGCAGAATTGATGATTTCTTATCCATTTTTTAGAGGGTCATCTGGGTAACTTCTGTTGTCATTCTGATTTAAATGAAGTAAACACAGGTGTTTGAAAATATGCTTCAGCCAACACTAACCATGAGTGAAAGAAAAGTTTTTGTTGTGTTATCATTCATATTCTCTGAAATAAATGTTAAGAAATCACCAATACTGTCAGTGTATGTAAACGTATGAGCACAACTATATGTTGTCCACCTCTGCTTCAGCCATGGTGTCTGTCCATCATGGGGAACATAACAACAGTATATGGCATATATGGTGTATATGTCTCCAGCACCAGTGCTTGTCACCGGCCAGGCTCAGTCAGTTTAAAGGATGTTATATCTCGCCGTGACAGCGGAGACAAGTGAGCACTTAGGCTGTGCTGATAGCACTGGGATATAATTGTCTGAAGGAGAAGCATCTGCTCGCATGTGATTTGGTCCATGAAATATCTGGCCCTGTTCAATTTGTACTCTTGGATATGTCAGCAAAACAAAATGGCTCCAACAAAAACATCTGCTTGGGTGTTATTGGAGCCCAGAGAAACAGCTGCTAATATTTCACTGGCTCCAAGACAACCCGTGTGCTATGAAATGCTGGCACATTTCAAAACCCCAGGCATATAATCCAGTTTATGAAATTATGTTTTATTAAGACTGTGGTATTGCTGCTATAATGAAGCCTTGCCGTCCCTGTATGTAATTGGAATAATTGAAACGGCCAATGAAATATTATTTACAGCTGTGATGCTTGCTAATTTGAGCCACGCTAATGTTTTAATCAAAAGAATGGTGGAACTGCTTTATGTTTGCTGTGTCGAGAGCTGAATGGTGCGAAACAAAAAATAATTGGATCAATTGCACCTTTCATCAATCAGCTGCAAGTTATTTTCGAGTGATTATTCTGCTGTCTTTTACAATGTGTTGTCGCTTAATGACCATATCTGTTTCTGTTTGACTCAGCTTCGGCTTTTTTTGTGCTCTGGATTGGTTTCAAATATTGTAAACATGCACTATCTTCTACCCCGCGCTCTCTCTCCACACACACACAGACGCACACACACACACACACACACACACAAAAACACACACATATACTCACACAGCCACCTAGACAGCCATTACCTGCCCCCCCCCACACACACACACACAAAGGACAAAAAAATGGTGGTGGTGGTGGTGGGATGGGGGGGGGGGGGGGTCACCCCGCATCAAACAACGGCATAGGCATAAATAGAAATATAACCTGCAATCTATAAGGAAAGAGGATTTGAATTGCAGGTATCAGATGAAGAGCACCTGATAATAGCCCCCTAACCCCACCCTATTTTCCCTCGGTGACCTGATGGAGCCGACTGACTGGAAGGTGGGAGTGCACTGAATCAATGCTCGGCACTTAGCATGATTGGGCGCAATCACGGAGATGACAGCATGAAAGGCAGTTAGACTGGCCCGAGCCTGAATGGCCCCCTTGCTCTGAGCAACCGCTGACTCCCCTCCATCGCCACCACCCCCACCACCAACTCCCCATCGCTACCCCCCACCTGTGCTGTTCAATCCTTGTCCCTCCACTTACAGGCTCCCTGCATGGTGGAGGAGAGATGGGAATTCCAAGCTCATCAAAGAATGCTGATTTTTTTGGCTTCTTTACTCATTTCCTGTCTTTCTTGTTGTATTTCTTTTGCTTTTCTTTTCTTTTTAAGGTGGTCGTGTATGTATGCAGATGTGTCTGTATGCACACAGCCTGCAGACAGAAACACACAACACAGATTCTCCCTCTCTCTCTCTCTCTCTCGCACACACACACACACACACACACACACACACACACACACACACACACACACACATAACAATCAAGGCAATGCACACCACTCTCTTAACCTCACACTCTGCATTTATGTACACGCATAGAGTTAACCCCCACAAGTTCACTTACATATGTAATTTGCACACACACACACACACACACACACACACACACACACACACACACACACAGAGTGTGTGCTAATCACAATCATATCCAGCAGTGCCACAGAACCAGACCTCCCTCATATCAGGTCAGCTGGTCATCTATAATTCATGCCTTCACATTACTAATGCATTAGTAATTCATCTTAACCACCACATTTCTTGATGAGACTGTCTTTTCTGAGGAGTACATTATTATGGCAAATTAATAGTTTAATATTAAACTGGCAATTTAAAACACAAAGGAGCTCATTGGGGCTACGCTCACCTTTCTCCAGACATGGGGGACATGGGAGTGAGTGAACTGACCAGGTGGGTCTCCATTCACTGTTTTAATTGAGAAAGTTTCTGGGGGTTGACCTTGGCATCAACTTTAAACTGGAGAAGGGTCACACAAGTGAGACAAACAGTGAGACCACCCAGAGATCGGTTTGAATAATCAACATCTATTTGACAAATGTCGTGACATTTGAAATGAATGTTGCCACTTGGTTCTTTTGATTATATTATTGTGCTATTAGTATTCCATAGCAAATGTCATTATTTTTTTCTTTTCTTAAAGTTTGATTCCCCTTTGAACTGTCTTACAATATATAGCAATGGTTAGTGTTTCTGATCACTCTTCATATCCATTATAACTGATGCTTCTATTATATCATCTAATTCTTTATTTGTACAAATAATTTAGTTACGCAACTTTATACTAAAAGTGAAGTTGTCTTTTGATGAGTCTGTAGGTGTTTGTTGACACTGAAGATTTCTGTAGGAGTGGGCGTTCACGTACTGCTCAACCTTGGTAGAGACATTATGCTTGCAGGCATTGGCAGTGCCTTGACAATAGCCTGCTGATGGTCTGGTCTTTGAGAATGTTCCTGACTTCAAGGGCATCACTATTAGTCTTTCTTTCTTTCTTTCTTTCTTTCTTTCTCCCTTTCTTTCTTTCTTTCTTTCTTTCTGTCTTTCTATTCTTTCTTACTTTCCTTTCTTTCTTTCTTTGTCCCACTTCCTCCAAAATGATAACAGTGAACTGGAAGACTGTAACTTCCCATCAAGAGAGTTATAAGATTTTTATGCGTACAGCCTCTGACATAACTGGCTGATGCACTGTCATACATGCCAATTAAATTTCAGGTTTTTTTTTAAATTTTTTTTACAACCATCATAAAAAGGTTTTGATTGCAGACCGCCTGGATGACCACTGAATGAGTAGCCTGGAGTCAGTGAGCGGAAGACACTACTGCTACTACTACACTACTGAAAAGAGGAGGACACGAGTCATGACCAGGGAATCGGACAGAAAGACCAGAAGAAAGGAGAGACAGGAAGGTTGAAAAATGACAAGCTTTATTTTTGTGTATAGCATGAACTGATCATTGAACGGGGTAACCAGATATTGAAAGAGCAAGAGAATGAGTGAGAGAGGAAGTCCGAGAGGGTGAAAAAAGAAAGGGAGAGAGAGAGATAGTTCAGGCATGCATTGATTGTTGGCTTGAGACAGAATCAATGGAGTTAGAAAAATATGCTCTGTGGTAACCAAAGGCTTGTCTTCGACCCGCCCAGAACAACCTCCATGTGGGCAGAACGAAGGCTCACCAGAAGTGTCAGACAGTTCACCCCGCCACCGTTAGGGGGCAGTTTAGCACCTCATCACATCAACAGCAACAACATACAGAATCAATAGCTGAGGAGATCCCTAATTGTGGGAGGGAAGTCGTATTAGCGATGACTCCAAACTGGAATCAAAAGGCCTGACGTAGAGTGAACCCCTATCAGGTGCTGTTGGCAATCATCATCACATGTGAGAAAGAGGTAAGACGGGGAACGTGGGCTATTACCTTTTTGAGGTAAACCTACAACTGTCTGAACTATTGTACAGTGCAGAAGAAACAAGCAGCAGCGAACCCACAAGCGTTATCCATGTAAACAATTGAATAAACGATACAGCGTTGTGTATGCACATAACAATGCAAGCAAACTTACAATACAGTCCTTGAAGCTACCTTCCCTTAGAGAAAAAAAAATACATGGGAATATGAATGAAACTTATGTATATACATTTAACCACGGGGGGTTGATTGTAGAAAAGAGATTTTTTTTTTTTTTTTTTTTACAAATCTGTCAAACATAGAATGCATGCAGATATGACTACTGCCTTGGTTCTGCAGAGCTGCGATACTAGTTAGAAGCCCATGGCATTGGTAACCTGTTTCAAGCGACTTAAAGAATGCTTATCTAATGCAGGCTCTTTTGTTGCTTTCCTTGTCTGCTGAGTCTGTGGTCTATGGGCAAATAAGCAAATGTATCCTATTTGATGAGTGTTGTACAACGAGTAGTCTACGAAGATTGAGAACCAATGATTTTTGGTGTTGACTAATAGAGAAGCATGTAAGCTTAAATCAAGCCACAATTTCAGCAGTTTTCAGCTTTTCAGGCAATTATACATGCTATCTATGCAGGCCTACTTGGTGTAGGCTACTGCAAGGGTCTGATAAGAGAAGCTTCACCGCTTGATCTCACTCTTCTGCTTCATTATACTGCCAATCTGTGGTAGCCTAAAACGCTACAATATTATGCTAAACTTTAGCATTGGCCCGAAAATACCCCTCTCTTCCCCCCTCCGTGTCTCGGTGTTCTTACCTCCCCAGTCGTCTGCATTTTGCATCCTGGATTCATGACTTTAAGCTTCTTTGAGCCGCAGACTTGGAAAAACGGCCAAGGTTGCCTGAGAGAAATCAGGAGGGAGAATCTAAACAGCGCTGCCAGGGTTTTATTTCTGTGAGGGTGTCTCTCGGTACAGAAACCTTTGAGGATCTGTTTGCACATTAAGATAGGCTTTCTAGCACAGGAAAAGGGACCTGCGAGTGTGATTGTTTATCCATGCTGTGTGCTTGTCGTGATGCTTATTCAGGTCACATATGTCAGGCAGAAAATGTGAGAATAAGCATATTTCCCCATGTCTTCAATGCAGAGGGAGACAGGAAAAATGATGTCTGCTACCTTAAAGGTGTATTTTATGGCAATTAGACTGAGAACCATTAAGCGAGAGACACACAAATCCAGATGTAGAAACAGAGAAGCATGTGAGAAGAAGAACGTCAAAAGGAGATGTGAAAAGTGAATCTGCCTCTTGGAACACTGGCATACTGAACTCTAGAGAGGACATGTTACTGTATCTAAAAGAATGCTACTATTACAGACAGTTATTACAGACACAGCAACATGACAGTAATATGATCAACATTACGGATAGACAGTCGTATGTTACAGACAGGGTAACATGATAGATTGTGCACGCTGTAGAAACTGGCAACCACTTCCCAAAAGTGTCATGTAGTCGATAAAATTTCCCTTTTAAGTGGACCAGCCTGTGGTCTATGAGGCATTATATTGCAGGAGAGATAGGGTGTATACATCCCTCTTTTCAATGTATGGTTGGCTCTTACGAAATCATAACCTTTCGGCAGGTTGACAGAGATGTCATTGGCATTCACCATGCAGGGGACATTTATTGTGTTGGTGAGGCTCAGTGAGTGTGCCAATGACTAGGCTACTAGTCTAGCACTTATTCAGCTTAATGACAATGGGGTGGAATAACTGTCTGTCTGTAATAACAGTCTGTAATAGTAGCATTCTTTTAGGTACAGTAACATGTCCTCTCCAGAGTACAGTATGCCAGGATTCCTAGACGCAGATTCACTTTGACATCTCCTTTTGACCTTCTTCTCCTCACATGCTTCTCTGTTTCTGCATATTCATTGGTGTGTCTGTCGCTTAATGTTTCTCATGTGGAATAACATGGAATCACAGCATAGCCTGCACTGTCTGTGTGTCACAGGAACTGTGGAAGTGCTATGAGACCCAGAGGTTGGCTATACCTTCCGGCATACTTATCCCTGCTGCATGTCATGCTGACTAAACTATAAGGTCCATAGGCAAATGTGTTTTGAGGTGTGTTTTCTGCGTGAGGTAGACTTCCTGTGGGAGAGCTGACCTCGCAAAATCATCCTGATTGGAGCAGGCTGAGGAAGGGTAACAGTAGATGTTTCGGCTTTTGACAACTCAGGTAGAAGTGTGTGTGTGTGTGTGTGTGTGTGTGTGTGTGTGTGTGAGTGTGTGTGTGAGAGAGAAAGAGAGAGAGACAGACAGAGAGAGAGAGAGAGAGAGAGAGAGAGAGAGAGAGAGACAGACAGACAGGCAGAAAGAGAGACAGAGAGAGAGGTGGTGGTGGTGTTGTATCTGAAGCACCTGAAAATACTGGCTTTGTTACTCTTTGTGAAGTTGCCCCCTTACCACCTGCCTGTGAGGGCTTTACAGTTTGTCACTACTTTAGATAAATTGGAATAATTACTGTTTGCAAAGTACACAATCTGATGTACGCTAGCCTTGGCTTTCTACACCAAAGTGACAGTATTGTACTTTTTAAAACATACAGATCAAAAGGCGTGTGTGTGTGCGTGCTGAAGTTAAAGCTAGTATGAGCAATTTTTTGCCTCTGTAGAATGAACAATTTGGCTTTATATTGTAAAGGCAATCCAAAAAAATACAAACTCTGAGAGAGAGGAAGAAAAAAAACAACAATCACTGAGACTCTCTTGGGTTCTATAATAAGCAAAAAATAATTCAGCACAGTTTGATGGTGCGTGCCAGTAAACAGCAAACTGATTTGAACCAGTTTCAGTAAGGCATCCCTCTCAGCTACCTTTTTGTCTGTTGTGTGTGCGAGTGTGTATGTGTATATGCTGATGTATGTTTATGTGTGTGTGTGTGTGTGTGTGTGTGTGTGTGTGTGTGTGTGTGTGTATGTATGTGTGTGTGTGTGTGTGTGTGTGTGTGTGTATGTGTGTGTTTGTGTGTAGAGTTCATCTGAAAGGTGACATCTCATATTGCAGCTCCAAGCAAACACTTTTAAACAAGACAGCCATGACAGCCGGGACAAGTAATCAGGTGTTTGCACACTAAATAGTCAGATGGAGTGTGGTCATCCATGAATATGCACACGTGTTTTAGCCTCAGCTACTGTATATGCATATTTGTTTTTTTCCCCTCCAGGCCTTTGGTCTTAAAATTAAAGCCAAGATAAATTGATAGATTAATGTTTGTTTCAATTATACATTAGCCCTCAGTCAATATTACATGTTATATTCCCCACATCTCATCATCAGTGTCTTCGAAATGCAAACACACACACACACACACACATACGCCAACTGTGGGCATCGACAGAGGGTTTGTAAAGGTTGTTCATTTTTAATGTACGGAGCCGGAGAATGCTTGCATCGCAGTGATCAAGACAAGCCCATCGCTCGAGGCGTTAAAGAAGACCAGAGCAGGCTCAGACCAAGCATATCACTCAATACTCATTTTAAATGGAAACACTCCGTGTGGAGTTCAAATACAGGTTACTATTGATTTGTGGGCTAATTAAAGCGTGACTGCAGACCCTCCGCCTTGATAAATAAATAAATAAATAAATGAATGAAAAATGGGATACCTAAAATTCCACCTACAGTAATATGTCAATTGCATAACCACAGTGTAGCATCTAGTGTATATGAGCGGATGTCGCATGTACTGTAAATGCATATTTGTGGTGTTGGCACATATGCATAGAGATCTCCTGTAGATGCGCTCATTACTAATTGTACATGCACAATGGTGTGTATCAGCCGGGTGGCAGAGAGGCTGGATTAGTGGTCACAGCCTAAGCAAAGCTGAAGACATGGGCAGTTATTAAGGAAGGGGTGGGGGTGGAGGTGTGTGTGTGTGTGTATGTGTGGGGTGGGGGGGATTCTAAGATACAGACTTGCATACTAAGGGATAGAGTAAAAGAGGGGGGAGGGAGAGGAAGAGAGCAAGAGAGGAAGAGGAGGAGAAAGGGTAACAGTGACACACATACGAACAGAGAGAGGGAGAGAGAGAGAGAGAGCAAGAGAGAGAGAAAAGAGAGGGGGAGGTTCTGATGACATCTCTTCGTAACACAACTCTCTCATCAGCCCTCTTAGCCCACTGTCTGACGGATCCTCACTTTCCCCGCCCGTCTGATGACATCGCCCAGTAACCTGACACCCTCCCTTGTTTTTGTTTTTGGAAATTGGTCGCGTGTGATGCAACGCATAGCAACGGGCACGATGCTCTTTTAAAGACATTATAATTATTTTTTAAAAGAGACACATTTTTTTTGGGGGGGGCTGAATGAAATGAAAAATACTGTGCATGAAACAATGTATGGAGCTGAGGAGGAATTGTGCAAATGCCATGTTAAAGCAGCAGTGTTTTTTATTTCTTGGCTGCTGGAATACCATGTCAGATTTTAATGACTCGTGGCCCTGAGGGTGTTTAGTCTGTTTCACTCCAATTTCCCTCCTTTCCTGTTGCTCCTTGAACTGACAAATTTGTACTCCTCTCCGATGTCCTTTGTACCAGGTCTCCCCACTGTGCCACTGTACGTCCAATCACACTGTCTGTGAACACTGGAAAATAACAATGTTAAAAAAAGATCCCTTTCTTGCTGCAGGGAATCCCATACGAATCAAAAATATACTCTACTACCAAGCCCGCTACTGCTATTGCTCTGTGTGTGTATGTGTGTGTGTGTGTGCTTGCAAAAGCAAATAAACACACAAACACACAAACACACATAGCACAAAACACACATACACACACACACACACACACACACACACACACACACACACACATACACACACACACACACACACACACACACCCTTCCATCTCTATTTATGTAACATTCCATCCCGGCATTAGCAGCCTACTAGATGCAAACCATTTTTTTAAATAGAATTTTGCTCAGTCATGGAATCAGTGGAGCAATCCATCTCTGCTGCGGTGTTCTCCTCCTCTGTGATGTCACAATGGTGAAGGCTTTGTCTTTGGGGCCGGGGTGGGGGTGGAGGGGGGGTGGTGGCGGCTTGCATTCCCCAGTGGACTGACTAGATCACAGGCTCATCCATAATCAGAATGGTTGCCTCTTCAGACCCGTGCTCAGAAATGGGGCCAGACGGATGGGCTTGGAATTAATTTTCCCAGTTTTTCCTGTTGCAGAACCTCATAATATAAACCCAAGTGGGACAGACCCGCTTCTATTTATGATGTCGTGTGATGGTTGATGATGGATTGAGTTATTTTTTTTTATTATTTTTTTTTTACTTCTGTTTAAAAGGCTCGAGATTGATATCAGACCTGAATGAGTTATACATAATAAGATGCTCGACTATTCATTATCTGTCAATAGTGTGTATGTGTGTGTGTGTGTGTGTGTGTGTGTGTGTGTGTGTCTGTCTGTGTTTGTGTCTATGTGTGTGTGGGCATGTGATTCCTATCTTATCTATGAGGATTCTTCCCTGAAGTAGATAAATTAGGGCTGTTCAGAAATAGATCTGTGGGAGAGGACTACAAAAAAAAAAAAAACATTGTAGAAAAAACAATTGTCGAAATAATCATTGTTCTCGGAACGGGGAAAGGCTAGGGGTTGACTTGATTGGTTTACCCGTTTAACCATCACGGCCCAAGCCCCTGCAAAATGAGAGGGAATTATTTTAGGCATTCAGAAGGGGGAGAGTGTTCCGGCAAATTACCCATCAATCTCGGCAATGGCGGCCGTGCAGATGAATCGCGGTGTCAGTTTTGTATGCACGCCGCCATACAGTCATTAGCGGTGCCGCTCCCCCGGAGCCACGGCACACATCGCGGCTAATCAGTAACTGTAATGGCTGTTCATGGGCCATAATGGACACACTTCATAACTGTCAGTCTGCCGGAACAGCGGTGAGAGGCTCTCAGGATGGGAGTGACTGACAGACATTGGGGTTCGGGGAGGGTGGGTTCATTGGGGGTTGTGGTGGTGGGGGAAACGGGGACAATGTTGCCGAAGGACCAGTTGAAACGTGTGGGGTTAAGAGCTGTTTTGGAACGGCCCAGGAGAATGCGGAGGCCTGCATCGTGGCTCTACGGTGGTGTGATATTGCAGAGGAGTAGGAGTTAGATAGAGGGCATGGAGGATGGGAAGCAGCTGCGAAATATAATAATTAGCTGAGAAGCAATTTAGCAATTTTAATCTCGTCCTGTAGAAACTCAATGCAGCAGAAGTCTGCCCACTCTCCTATGGGCAGAGAGAGTGAAAGTGAAGTACTCATGATTAAGGTGGTGTGGAGACTGTGGGTGGGTACAAGGAGGTGGTGTGTGTGTTGGGGGAGGTGGGGAGGGTGTTGGGGAGGGAGGGTGGGGTCGTGGGTGTGTGCGTGGGGGGGTACTTTTTAGAAGCCCCTTTCCCAAGCGGCCGTGTGTAAGAGTACCTGTGTTAGATGTGTCATCTTTATTAGCTGGAGCATGGTAAGCCTGGCTCTCCGTGCACTAATCCCCAGCTAAAGAAACAGCTTTCAAGGAATTAACATCAAAAGTATAGCCTAGCGCGCCGGCGGGGGAGCTTTCACTGGTGTCAGCCTCAACTATCTCACAGAAGTATCCTGCCGCAGCTCGGGGATGAAGTGGAAGTTAAACTTAACTAGCTCTGTGTTCTTTCCGTAAGACTTTGACCTTGTTCTCAGGTTCCCCTCGTAATCCCTGTTCAGATGGGTGTGCAGGAGGAGGTTGGCGGGAGGAGGCTGGAGTTAGGAGAAGAGGAGTAGAGGGCTGTGGGTAAGGGGGGGTAGGTGGGGGTGGTGGGGGTGGCAGAGGAGATTCCTTGGGGGAGATGCTGGAGGGGTCGAGATGGTTCTCGCAGGCGAAACGCTGGGCTCCTCGCCCGCCCGTGTCCACCTTAATCCCCTCTATGATCAGCGGGTCAGGTCATCGCCGGCTGAGATGACAGACCTGCATTGTGGGCCTTTGCAAGGTTATGATCTCCCCCCAATCCTCGAACACCTTTACAACTTTTTTTTCCATCCACCCTTCATCTTTTTTAGTTTTGTGTTCTTTTTTTCTTTCTACCACCCCCCTCACCACCCCCCCACCCTCCCACCCTTCAGGTGGTTGCTGGCCTAAATGTGAAGCCTGGGCCAAACACCGAAACACCAGCAAAGCTGCCCCGCCTTACAGCTCAAAGCTAAATAAAACACTTCCTAAGTCTGCCTTTACTTCTGTGCTACCCCAAGGTTTTGGGTCATTTCTGGCCAAGCTGGAGCATTTCTCTACCCCGCCCACCACCCCCACATACCCTCCCTGCACCCCTCCCTGACAGAAATCTTAGATGGAGGAATGTGGTCTCTATCACCCCTCGAACAAGCACGATCCACACTAGTCAGTCAGTTTTTTCCATTTTACTTCTTCATTTTTTGGGGCCAAGATTAAACTCTTGAAAGAAATAAAAACAGTTCTGGTCCTCAAATATGCTTTTATGTGCTTCAAACAAGCCTTAATATTCCCCTAGCATCATTATACTTCTGTTTGACATGGCACAGGCTATAATCAAATTGTAAGTAGCAGGATGTGTCACTAAGTGGTGGAATGAAGGAACAGCATGACTCTGAAGGCACATGCAGACATCATTCTTAGCGGCCCATTAGTAATAGGTCTGTCGGAGGTGTTATTTATGGTTTATGTAGAGAGGGTGAGGAGCCCCCCTGCTCTGGGCCTGATGTGTTTTGAGGACATTGAAGAGCTAATCAGTGATGACTCTGTCGTACAGTGCAGTGTCTGAACAATTTTGAAGTGCTCTTTGCGTTTGGACCTCGTCACATGCAGGGCTCTGCTCTATTCCAGATGGAAGTCATCTCACTGCATGCATCTTGAAATACCTGTTATTATTATTATTTCAGGGTACATGCAGTGAGATGCCTTGTGGTACTTCGGCAACGACCACAGCGCACAGAAGTAGAGTGCAGAAAATGATCATACCCCTTGGAAATTGTTTCTTCAAAACACCCCCTCAAAACAAACAAACGAAAAAAGAATAATTGCTTAATTGCCCATGCTCACACTGTATTGTTTTTTTGGGAGTGTGTTTTAGCGTCATTGATATGTCGGAGGATGAGTGGCCGTCTTTAGGAGTTAAGCAGAGGGGCAAAATGAAGCTGCATCAATTTCCCTCGTCAGCACATCCAAATCGCTGAAGCACGCCCCAGACTACAAGAGAATCCTACCGATTTTCTTCCGGTTTTGCCCTTTGTGACTATTGGGGTTCTGTTACCATGGCAGCTTAGTTGTGACTAAGAATCACCCCAGATTGTTCTGCATGTGTTAAAACCAGCTGTTCCGAAAAGGGCATATCAAGCTTGTTTTTATATTTTAGGCTGGACACACAGCTCTGACAGCGAGGGAGAGCTGTTTCATTTCATATTTGGTAACTGAAAGTTCTTGCTTAAGAGAAACTAAATGCAATATTTCAACCACGATGAGTCATGGTAGCCATAGTAAGTTCTGCCCGGAGTGCTATATTTTTGCTTTCGGCCAAAAGCAGCTCTTGAAATTCAGTCCAAAAAAAGGTCAGTTTTGGTCTCTCCTGATCAAACCTGCAGGGTTCTGGTGCCATGTTGCAAAAGGTGCCATGGTCAGATGAGACCTAAATTGACCTTTTTAATTCGAGTCTAATTTTATGATATGTCAGCCATGTGTGTGTGTGTGTGTTTGTGGGTGCAAATGTGTGAATGTGTGTTCCCTTTTTCTTTTTCCTGCCATGAAATTTCTAGTAAAAACTTTACAGTGGTGAATCACAAAAATGTGAATAAAAATGTCCTGTTGAAAGTATTAGTTATATACTGTATGAGACCTTCTACAATGTTATGTGAGCATGATGAGTATTTATGAAGGTCCAAACCATACCTCTAAAGTCTACAGAGCATTGATTACATATCTGATCAGTGAGTGGGATGTAGAGAGGTCTATTCTGTACCGACAGTGTCAAGGAATTTTTATGCAGGGTTTTGTCATGTCTGTCTAAGATCAATTATTTCCACATGCTATTTGTATTCAGGGTTGGTAGGCAGCCAGAAAGTGTTATTTCTTCACAGCCATCTCTTCCGTTTAGTCTAAGTGCTGTGATGTTTTGGTACTGCCTTACCCACTGCCCAACACACCTACCCTTTCAGCAACCTTTTTCTTTCCAGTCCTTGTGCTGAATCGCCTGTTTTTTTTTTGTTTTTGGTCTTTTGCTGTGTCCTCGTCTTGAGGACTTGGAGGTTCAGCCTCAGGTAAGTGTGCTCATCTTGCTATCCTTGCATCCTGTGTGTGGTGTTCTCTTTCTTGAGTGTCCTCTCAGAATTCCTGTAATTTATCCACACCCTTGTAGCTGTTGTAAGTAAGATATAAATAATCTTAAAAGAATGCAGTGCTCTTTTTCAACACACTTGGTATTGTAATTTAAAAACATGTTCTTTTTTTGTTTTCTTTGATCACCACTTTTGTTTTGCTTCCTTTGTTCATCTAAATTCACATTCTTAAGTAAGACAAGAGTAAGGCTACCATGTCATGTATTGCCTGTGTGAGTTAGACTACTCAGCCTTACTTGATGTGCAGACTCCACTACAAACATCACTAGCCGCTGTGGAAGGTACCTCATTGTGCTAGCCAGCCTCCACCTATGGTTAACACTCCCTTCAGGCCCACAAAACCGGTGGGAATCTCTTTTCCGTTTACATCCTGTAGCCTGCCTAAAGAGTGGCAAGGGAAACCGGCCTGTCAGTTAACAAGACTTGCAGGTACGGTGAAAAATCCCAAAGTGAGTGGCTGAGTGCAACTGTAGCTGAAAAGTGCAAGAGGTAAAAAGTTTACTGTGTTATTTATGAAGCGTGTTTGATGGGTATTGATCTTTGGGTAACAACAGGTAATTTAAAATATTGCTGTGCAGATGTGGCCCTTTGGTTATGGGGTTTTATGTATAGGGAAAATGTAGACAACGGGGGAAAAAGATTTAACTTTACAGTATTATCATTACGATTTTTCACAAAAAGCATTATTTCTAGCCGTATAATATGACACGTGTTGTGAATGTCCAGATAAAATGGTTGAAGTGGTATTGTATCATATAAATCTGCACGCTCCAGCCTTCTGAATTCACCATAACACTCTGTCTAGATACTGTACTGTGTAGAGTCTGCTTCAATATCTCTTTATGTTTTTTTTCATAAGGAAGACATTCACTAGATAACATTATTTACCCCAGCTACAGTGTTTACATTAATTGTACATTAATTGTGTTTACTATACCGTATCATTAACAAGTAGATACACTGCTATTTGTAGACATATATGTCACAATGGCATATTAAGGTTCTCTAATGAATCAAACCTTGTTGCTCCTATGGAAGAAGCAGCAACAGTCAGTGCAGCTATGCAGATTTGCACCACTATTTGTATTCATTAGATGCCGTTAACCATAATTTATTTAGAATTACAGGACTGTAATGTCAGGAGCTACATGTAAATATATCATTCCGGCATGACACATTCATATGCTGCTCTTGAACCCTGCTTGAGAGTGGCCCAGTAATTGCTCTCAAGGTCACCAGTGAGTGCACTTCTCAGCAGCCACAGCTGACCAAACCAAGGGGAGTGATTCACATCTTTGCGCTACTGTTGAGACTTAAAATGCTTCAAATGACCTCCAAAGTCATTCCATTTCTAGAGAGAACATCTTTCGGAGAAAAAGAGAAAGAGAGAGAGAGGGAGCGAAATGGAAAGAGAGATGGAGAGAGAGAAAAGAGAGTGGGGGGAAACGGAGGTGTTTTCACACTCGGCGGTTCCCTCAGTGACCCAGCGGTTGAGTGGGCAGACGGGCAATGCAGGTTAGCCGAGCTGAGACACAACTCGTTAGTGTGATCTCCCACGCTTCCCAAACAGATGGAGGAGACGCAAACACACACAGACAGACACATGCGCACGCACACACACACACACACACACACACACACACACATACACGCACATGCACACATACACATGCACACACACACATATCTTGAACACCATGTAGCACACAGACACAGACACACATGCTGGGGTCATACACACACACACCTTTGCGGGTATGCTCCCTCTCTCTCTCTCACTCACTCAAACATGCATACAAACACACACACACATGTGCACACACACAGGCGTAGATACATAGTCCCACTCACCCCTACACAAGCATAGCATCCCTTCCCCACTCCTTACTCCCACACTAGCACCAGCTCTAACACAATGAAACACACTCACTCCTACACACACACACACACACACACAAAACCCCCACACTCCTACGCGCTGACTTAGTCACACTTATCTGCATAGTCTCTTTCAGCCTGTTGTTATCTACCTTTCAAAATACATGCCCTCCATCCCAGGTCTTTGCACATGCATGAGGCATCTACTTGCAGTTGTTTTGAATGCGCTCCAAAGTGCATCCACAGGTGAAGACTATACATGCCCCTGAGGGCTTCCAGCACACACCACCACATAACCCAGGCAACACTGCAGAGCTACTGCCATCTAACATGTCTGGGGAATCTTCCAGTAAGAGCAAGTCAGTAAGCAAGAAGATGATTTAAAAAAAAAATTTTAAGGTGATGCATTCAGTAAGAATATAATAGCGAACACAAGACAAAAAGAAAATTATATAACAAAAAAAATATATAACAAAGAAAATATATAGCAAAAACTCTTTGGTGCAGGCTTTAATTGTCTTGGTCTATGTCCAGCCCATTAGGTTTGAGATCCTGCTGTCTGAGAAGGCAGGGATGTGAGCCTACCCCCGAACATCGAGACAGAGACCAAGAGGTAACAGTATCTGGAGGGGTGGAGGGGGAGATGTCAAAGTCAGTGTACTCCGGGTAGCAGACAGCGCAGTTAGACAGGACAGACTTAAAGGTGACATAGAATGGTTGAACGGATTTCGATCCTTGTTCTGTGATATATGTGACATATACACAGTAAAATTTTTGTTGGATCTGTAATGCCTCAGAAGCTTATTAAAAACCTCTCTGAGAAAGCTATGTTACGGGGGATTTCAAACGAGTCATTTTGAACCAATTTGGCAACCTTTCGGACATAACTGGCAACCTCATTACAAAATGCAAGCACTTGATGGTAATTAGCAGCCTTCATTGCCAGTGTGTAACGGTTGTTCAGGTTGACGTGGGTAGCAAAGTCAGAACTGCTCTGCCACACAGTATCAAACACTCAAAAAAGGCCCTCATGATATTGTCCCACGTTTGTAAAACTGTCAGAGGTGAAATGGGCTGAGCAAAGTAACAGTCTCTATGATTAAATGTGGGAATTTGTTTAAAAATGCAACAACAGCCACGCATCGTGTGAATTTATTTCGGTGGGGAGGTAATAAATAGTTTTCACACTGCTTATAGCTTACAGTCTGGAAGAGCACACTTAGGGACTAGCTACTTGCCACTTCGCCTTCAACTTCATGAACACTGCTGTAAATGAATTACTTGTCGTAGGGGGTGGGAGCACAGGTGTATATATTTTCATGGGGAGGGAATGGAATAAGAGTGGGGGTCAGTGAGATACATTTTACGTCATATGTATCCGTTGTTCAGATTGGACATTTCTAAAAGAGGAATGTGAAACGGAGATGTTCAGAATGTATTTTTTGGATATCCTTGGATACGGGCAGACTACCGTTCTTCAGAAAAACAAGGTAAAAATGGTTCTCTGTCACCTTTAAAGTTTACCCCAACATCCAACTGGCAAAATGTGTTAACATCATATTAGTGAAACAGAACTGACATAATATGGGGTATCCCAAATAAACAATGAAGTAGGATGCCATTGGCCAAAGGCAGAATAAATGGGTGAAGTAGGTGAAGGAATCACCAAGTAGGACGGCTGTGCGAGTTATGATTGACTAAACAGGATTTAAACAAGAGCTACAGGACTTTGCGAGTCTTCTGGTAAAACATTGCCTTTAGGCTACCATTTCTCCACCAGTCAGAAACCCTCAGAAAAATCATTCACAGGGACTGGCTGTGTAGAATG
This sequence comes from Setipinna tenuifilis, assembly GCA_030347295.1. Taxonomy (NCBI): domain Eukaryota; kingdom Metazoa; phylum Chordata; class Actinopteri; order Clupeiformes; family Engraulidae; genus Setipinna; species Setipinna tenuifilis. The sequence goes on from CM059272.1 coordinate 28,034,773, forward strand.
TAAAAACTGGCATTAGGGAGCTAAAGAAAACAAGCAGATTAAATTAAACATAATTAAACATTTAAACATTTTTTTTCTGTGTCTGTTGTCAGAGCCTGTGCTGATGAGAAAGACTGGGTCATGTTTTCTCATTATCCACTATATCGACAGCAGTCTCTAAGTTCAGAGTGCTGGGAGAGTATCATATTTTAAAAAGTGCTCTAAATTACTCTTGTATACCATTGGCCTGATTAGCACACATTGGATAGTGCAGCAGTGAGCCGTGATGGGAGGTCATGTAAGATTGTGGCTGTTGGCAGCTTAAATGCTTTGTTAGCAAAGCAAAGCACCGCAGCCATTTTTCATAGCGCTTATATTTACCATGGAGCCTGGACTGCCAACTAACAATCGTTACACCAACCCATTTTGAAAATTAGAAAAATGAATATTTATTCACTAAAATGTCCTAAAAAATGCACTTGGTCGTCCCAGTAGAAGTTGAAAAATAGCTTTGGCTAAGTACATATCATTATTATAAATTTAGTTGTTGTCCTTGTAAAATCTACATATGGTTGTCTGCATTTTTTGCATTGCAACCTTATGTGGGTTTTTTTTTTACCCAGAGGTCAATGGGAAAATCTGAGCTGCCTGTAAATTTACCTCCTATCTGTATCTAGACAGCAAGAGGGAAAAAAAGCTATTCAGCTCACCAAATAGAATAGGCTGTATAAGGTTACGCGAAGAGCTACAGTATGTGGCTAAGGCCAATGCAAGTCACCGTAACAATAAGAGAGTGCATAATGAAAAGAAAGTATCTGAGAACATTCTGAGAAGGCATTCATGGTCAAGATGGATATATACTCACTCTTACACATGACACGTGCAGAAACGTATTTTTCTACACGCATACTCATGCAAGTGCACACACACACACACACACACATACACACAAACTCTCTCACACACACACACTATATGCATGCTGTCAAACATAGAGAAGCTCCAATTCGACTCACAATTAGACCCAACGACCATCAAATCCCGAACCAGTCTCTCAAGTGGGCCTCTTTGACCTCCTCCTTCTGCCGAGCCCTCTCTCAGCTGACCTGAATACCTTTTGTTCACCACTAACCCCACCACACACCACCCAACCCAAGCACAGCACACCATCTCTGCCATCTCCAGGGTCGAGAGCCACTTTCCGGTTTATGCACACAAAGGAGCATCGTCACACACACACACACACACACACACACACTTTCCGGGTTTAAGCACACAAAGGAGCGTCGTGTGTCTCAGCTGGAAGAAGTGATTTCACCCCGCCATTACTCTGGCTGAGCCCTCTCTGGTGGACAAAGCCCCAGTAATCCATATTAGATGCTCCACTAGTACTACCTCCAACTAGCTCTCTCTGTAGCGCTCTCTCTCTCTCTCTGTCTCTCTCTATCTCTGTCTTTACCTCTCTCTATCTCCCTCTCTCTCCCCTTCTCCTGTTGGGGGACAGAGGGGTACCGCAGTCAACTGGCTCAGCTCGACTGTTTTCCGTCTGAGCTTTCATGCTGGGTGATTGGCAAGCGCACTGTTGTTGAGCTTCTCGGTGGTACCCCCCCCCCCCCCCCCCCACACCCCATCCTCTCCCCATGCTTGTTTTGTCAGAGACCAGAGACCAGAGACCAGAGACGCAGTAGGCACATGGGCAGTTTTCTTGGTCTCCACAGGAGTGGGTGGTGGTCAGTGCCAGGTCTTTCTGCTCTGCCTTTTTTTTCTCATTAGGGTTGTTTGTGTGGCTGGGTGGGTGGGTGGCTCGGGCGGATTGCTGGACGGATGGAAGGATGGAGGGATGAAAGGATGGAAGGATGGATGGATGGATGGATGGATGGATCGTGTTTTTTGTTTGGCCTCCCTCAGATAGTGCTGGCCAGGAGGCCTCATCACGGACTACTAAGGCCACCCAAGTGGCTACGAGAAAAGCCACAAGTTCATCCACCAAAAAAATCAATGATCAAAATTGGGACTGGATAGTGAGGGGGGTAGTACTCTAGTGGACGTCTCTCTTTCTCTCTCTTCTCCCTGCCTCTCTGTCTCTTTCTTTCTCCCTCTGCTCTGTCTGTCTCTCTATTTCTCTCCCTCTGTCTCTCTTTCTCTCTCGCTCTCTCTCCCTCTTTTTCTCTCTATCCCTCCCTCTTTTTCTTTCTCTCTCTGCCTTTCCTGTAAATGGTCTTTTTTAATGTTGACTCATTATGGGACCCTCCCATTCGCCACGCATGGGCAGAAAACCATTCAGAGTCATGTTGCTGAACAAACAAATCTCTCTTTATTTTCAAAAGAACTCATGCGCTATACAAAATATTGTGCTGTAGACATTTTTGCATTTTAATGACTACTTTCAATTATAGCTTTTCCACTGGCAAAAGAATTCCTTGCAGTCCACTGAATTTTTAACTATCAAACTCCACTCAGTGAAAGGGTACCTTACTTCCACAAACTCCGTAATTAAATGTAGACTCTCAAAGAAACCAGATTAAGGGAAACCAATTACCTCCTTGTTCAAAGTATCGCTTCCCCTAAAAGCCAGAAGAATAGATGCATGATTATGATTTAAATTGTGTCTTTTAGCATGCTGAGAAGGATGTATGCTTGCTTCTTCAAAAGGTCTTCAATTGGCATTCAATAGCATTGTTCTCCCGTTTGGTGTTGTTGCCATAGAAACCAACATAATAATCACACATGAACAGTTGCAAGGTCCTCCACCACAGGGAGAGCTGTGGCCGAAGATAACTCGGAGTTTCTGTGTGTCTGTGTGTGTGTGTGTGTGTGTGTGTGTGTGTGTGTGTATTTGTGTGTGTGTGCGTGTGTATGTGTGCACCCATGTGTGTGTTTGTGTGCACCCATGTGTGTGTTTATGTGTGTGTGTGTGTGTGTGTGTGTGTGTGTGTGCACGCACGCGCGCATGTGTGCACCCGTGTATGTGTGTGTGTGTGTGTGTGCATGTGGGTGGTAGTCATGGTGGGGAGGAGCAGGGCAGGTGCATTGGGGGACTTTTAAACGTGTGTGTCCTTTGTTGTTTTTAAAATGTCATTTTAACTATTTTGTGTGTGTGTGTGTGTGTGTGTGTGTGTGTGTGTGCATATATGTGCATGTGTGTGTGCGTGTCTGGAAGGGGATATTTATTTTTGTCTTGATGCCTACTAGGTGGTCAACACTATTGGCTACTTAAGAGTCTTGAGTGTCCTCTATGCCTATAAATAAGGTATGTATAAGAAATTTCAAATACAGCCATAGCCATAACCAGCAAGCTCATTAAAAAACATGGGAAAACCCATAACCTCCTGAATCAAAGAGGAGATCGTGGTAAAGCATGGGTGTCCTTTGTTAACTGTAAAAGCAATAGGATGTTGTCAGGGCAATTACTCATAATCAGCATTATTCTATGCAATTACATTGCTGTAGGAAATCTAGAGGCCTTGCAATTTTTACAAAACGATGTGCATGTTCATTGTAATGTAATTACAGGTAACTTTGATTGATTCTGCGCCTATTCATGCTGGTCTAAGCTAATGCAAGTCATTTGAGGCTTTGACCTTGGAAGGGAACCCAATCTCCCCCTGCCCAGCGGTACCACGCAGCGCCAAATTCCGACAGAGAAAACCGAATTATGTTTGGACTGATAAAAGGTTGTCTAATTTAAGTAATGCCATTAAAGTGTACCGTTAATGTGATAAACCATCCTGTATGCTGATAAACCCAACAGCATGCATCGACCCACTGCCGGTGGAACTACAAAGCGCAGGGGTCGGTGCTGTTTAGATCACACGGCTTTTTTCTCTAAAATGTAGATTATTGGTGTGTGATAGTTCTGAAATTATGTACTCAGATAAAAACAATGGGTCAAGTTGAGGGGTGGAAAAAGAGAGATGGAAGGAATGAGGGCTGTGTATCATTACATTTGTTTATGTTGAAATGTAAATGCACTGAGGGAATTTACATATTCAAAATTGCTTCGGTTTTTCACAGTTCCATCTTTACATCTCTCTCTTCCTCTCTCTCCCCACACCCCCTGTGTGCCATCCACCTGGCTAATTTGTCCAGTGTCATTATGCAGTGGCTCACTCACTGGATGCTGACTGTGGATGGGCCGACCTGGAGGAGAATAAGTAAGGTGACAATGTTCTGCAGGCGGCCATTCCCGTGGAATAAGCCCCGACAGAGTAGTGCAGGACGCCGACACGAATCGGAGGGCTCTTGAACAACTCTGAGGGGGCTTTTTTACAGGAGAATGACTGCCTTGCTGAACATTATCACGATTATTATATGGCTACTTGCCAAAGAATGATAATAGAGAGTTAGAAATGTCTAACAATGTCATACTTTAAATATTTTGTTGCTGCTGCATGGCTTCCGCTGTGAAAAAAATAGTTAATTGAGGAAATAGAATGTTCAAGTGTTGCATAGCAACTTGCTCAGCTGCTAAATAACTCGTTGGTAATTTGTTTACAGGTTGTTGTTGATGTTCCATACAATAAGAAAACAGACTACTTGTGGAATGAAACGAAAGAACCACAAACCCCACCACCATTGACAGCGGACATTATAACTTTTTTAGCCGTCCTCATCCAAAAATTGCAGGTTATTGTTGACATTCCATACAATAAATAAACAGACTACTTGTGGAGTCATATGAAAGAAGCACAAACCCCACTGCCATTGACAATGGCCATTACACTATTTTAGCCGTCCTCATACAAAAGTACAACCTCCGAAAAGTATACAACCTCCGAATGTTGCCGTGGCCCATTCAAAGTCAGTCGGACGTTCGCGGGCATTCTAAAGAGGCGTAAAATAAGATATTGACATCTCAAAGAGGTAATAACACGGAAGTCAATGTGTCTCAACAATACAATCATTGGCTCTCTTGTAAAATGGGTTATTTCATTGCTTAGACCTTGGACTGAATGATGGCACATAGTATCAATAATTTTGGTTAGGAGGGGAGAGGGGGAAGGCTTTCATATCTGCTTTCAGTGATCTGACAATGAACAAATCAAAGGCACACTCACCACCAATCTTGTATACACAGACAGACAGCTCAGACACTGTGTCACCTTTTTTCTGACGCAAGGCAGACCTAACCACAAATTTTTTTTTCGACCTTCCTGTCTTTTATTTTGTCTCTACTGTACCTGGTCATGTGTGAGGTCCAACTCACCCTTGAAAGACTCAAGGACCAGACGAGATATTGGGCCTATCTTGTGAAGCCCATTCGAGTGAAAAGCCGCTGGGCTCTGAAGCACAGCTGAGCAGAAGCTTCTTAAAGGACTTAAAGGACACAGGGAGATGAAGTGGCATTTGGGGGGGGGGGGGGGGGGGGATATAAGAAAAAAAAAAAACACAGGGGGGAGGGCTCCTCTTTAGGCGCCCAATCAGGTGGGGGCCTGAAGCAGGCAGAGGGGTGATTTATTGTGCTCAGGGAACTCTTGACAGCCCCACTACTCATCAGCATAGACCTGCGTGCAATTAACCCGGCGAGGAAGAGGAGAAACATGATGTGTGTGTGTATGTGTGTGTGGGTGTGGTGTGTGTGTGTGTGTGTGGGTGGGGTGGGGTGGGGTGGGGTGGGGTGTTTTCTACCCAAATACCTGGGAAAGCTATACTTGGAAAATGGTTTGAGAGCTGGATAGGTTTGTTCCCAAGTAGTGCTGGCATTGGGCCCGCTGTGTTGAGGGTGGGTCGGGGGGGTTGGGGGGGTAGGCTGATGTCTGGGAGTCGCAGAAGTTAGTGACTCAGGAGTGGGTGGGTGGGTGTTCCTCAGCATAAAGAGCCATAACAGTGGAATGTGCAAGAGCTAGAAACAAAGTGAGAGCAGAAAAAAAATAGGATGAAGCAAGAAGGAACCAAGCCAATGTGGTTTCCTTTTTGCCTCAGGACAGTGAAGAATTGCATTGTTTTTCCACTGTTGTACCTCCCTCTTTCTCTCTCTCTCTCTCTCTCTCTCTCTCTCTCTCTCTCTCTCTCTCTCTCTCTCTCTCTCTCTCCTTTCTCTTCTCTCGTTCTCTCTTTTAAATCACAGTTTCCTTATTATAATTCCTGGTGTGCAGCTGAATGAAGTGGGCATATGTGAATTCCCAAGAGTTTGAGGCATAGCCAAGGCTCCATGAAAGATGGCAAAAATGGGGGCTGGGTGGAATGTGTGTGTTAATGTGTGTGTGTGTGTGTGTCTGTGTGGGTGGTTGGGGGGGGGGGGGGGGGTATGTCAGCCGATGAACAGTGGCACATTCGTTTGGAGGAGAAGTGGAGGGAGCAGGGTGATTAAAAGGGAAATTGCATGTGTGCCTCTTCAGCATGATGCCTCTGTTTGTTTGTACACACGGCCGTGAGAGAGACGCCCAGCTATGGGGCCTGACAGCGCTGATGGAAAGATTAATGGGCGAGCACAGGCGGGATGGTGAGTGATATCGATCCCTTGCTTAGGCCATAGATGCACTCCGGAGCTTTGCAGGAGGAGGCGGACGGTGGCCTGCCTTGGAGAAGCACCTCTGTCCAGTTAAGTGTTGTGAGTGTTGTGCCGTCTGCGGCTTCAACCATAGATGTGGCGGCAGCAATCACGGATGAAGGGCCTTCAAGTGCTGTTGGGTTAGATGCGATGTAAACCTTTAAGTTGTCCATGTCGGGTTCACAGCTTGGAGTCTCATGACTCATTGTGATGTAGAGGCACTTCAAAGGAGGAACTCTTTTGAAAAAAAGTTTTGTCCAAGGAGCCCAGCCCACATCGCACAACCTAATTTTCTACAAAGTAAAAGTTGTACTTTTTAGTCCCCCTCCTTCCTTCCTCCACCGTGAAGCCATTTGGATTGGTTTGGCAATGCTCTGAGTCTGTGGCATCAATACTGTAATCGCTCGCACCCAAAATATAGGCCAGATTTCACAATGGTTGTCTCTGGAGGTTTATATTAATAGATGATTACACGGTTAGATGAGACTTGGGGGCCTGCTGACCTTCTCATTAGGAATTTGCACAATTCTGAGAGGAGAGAGGAGGGACTATAGCTCGTGGCCATCAGCATGTTTGACTGTAAAGCTTAGATGGTCCTTCACCGACTGCGAAAGCCCTTGGGAACACAGAGATTCTTGCCCAGAGTACAAAAGCGTCAAATCTTTTTTTTTCTTTTTTCCCGCCTTAGAATGTATCAGCGCACCCGCCCTGACATTAATTTCATGTCCTCTATCAAATAATACAGGACAGGCTCTCAGTGTGCTTGCAAATCAAATTAAAACTGAGAGACTCTTGACATTTTCTTTTTTTAAACAGTGATACTGTGGCGGGCCAGTATTTGGCATTCAGCTGAAATCCCCCTATTGATCAGCAATTGGAAATCTCTAGAACTTTCGAGGTGTCGCGACACATGGATTTTCTTTCCCTCTCAGCCCTGGGTAACAAAACAGTGATCCGAGACAGACGTTTACAACTGGAATGGAAAAAAACGGCTGGGTCCATGCAGATATCGAGGCCCCTTTCCCATGTCCGATGTCTGGGGCTCACACTAAGTGGGACGCACAGCTATTTTCTCTCTCTATCTCTCCCTCTCTCTCTCTCTCTCTCTCTCTCTCTTTCCAGCGGGTTCACTCTCATTTCCTGCTCCACCATTAGCATCAAACATTTACTGCCCTGGACCCCAGCGAGCCCGGTCCATCCCCTAATGAACACATAAGGATTAATAATGACAGCGTTATTAGGCTTCTCCTGAGGAATTAATTAGCCTCTCAATGCTAGTACTATTCTACACAGTGAGGGTCAGATTATCCTCCCTAGCACCAAGCCTTTACCCTTTACTTCCTAAGTACATACACCACGCAAAGCCGGTATCTGTGTAAGTACGTAATTTCATGGAAACACACTTGTTGTTCCGCATACTTTTCTGTAGCATGTTGACAGATTCGTATATATAACAAAAAACACACATGACAAAAAAAACAAAATATGAATGTGAAAAAAGAGAAACTGGCAGCAGAAGTGAAAAGGTAAAAAAAGATGTATGTTCTTTAATTAGCCCAAATATTTTTGGAGGCCCAGTGTAGGATTTGATTTTATAATTTGTCTCAATATGTCAACTATAATAACAGAACCGTTCAGCATACTGCTGATGCTGACAGCACGGTCGAGCACTTGGTCCGATACTAATTTAATAGTTCTCTTTCAGTCCCCCGGGAATTGCAATGAAAGCATAGTCTGCAGTATCGGCAGTGCCACTTTGCTCTCTCCCTGCCTCCCTCTCTCTCTCTCTCTCTCTATCTCTGTTCCCTTACTCCCTCTATCTGTCTCTCTCTCTCTCTCTGCCTTTCTCTATCTCTCATCTCTCTCATCTATATCATTTACGTATATCCCTCTCTCTCCCTGCCTTTCTCTCTATCTTACTGTCTTGCTCTATCTCTCTGCCTCTCTCTTTGTTTTTCTGCCTCTCTGTTTCTCTCTCTCTCTGCCTTTCTTTCTCTCCCCTTCTCTCTCTCTTTCTCTCTCTGTCTCTCTGTCTCTGTGCCCCCCCCCTCTGTTTTTCTCTCTCTCTGCCTTTCTCTGCCTTTCTCTCTCTCTCTCTCTCTCTATTCACTTCCCTCTTCATGGCTGCTGCCTCCTTTCGTCATGTAAATCCTGCAGTAAATATGCAAAGTAAAATCCTCTGATGTACGTATGAATTATTCTGGCTTTTTGACAACCAATACAGACAGCAATCCTCTGATTAGAGGTACAGGGCTCCACATCACACAGAATTCCTCACACTCCTCACATGCTAGGCTGTGCAGGCACCATACTGCCCGATTTCGGTCGTCCAGATTGCAGTAGATACGTACCTACCTGGACTCTGAAAATTATCATAATACGTCATTGTGCTGTGAGTTGGACGGGTAATTAATTCTGACTGTTGAAAGGAGTGTGGCTAAACTGCTTCTGAAGTGGTTCCAGTTTTTTTTTTTTTTGCTGTGCCTTCCACAATTCCAGTTGAGTTGGCCGGGCCAGTAATTTGCATCAGTCACAAACAAATGCTTGGCAACTGAGGAGAACCACAGTGTCTAATTACTTAAACTTTAGCCACAATAGAATCAAGCAGATTTAACCACCACAATTCTGTCCAAGTGCAGTGGCAGTCTGGGACAGAGTCCCCACCCAAATTTTTAGTGTGTGAGGCACTGCGTTGACTGAGTTTTCTGTTTCTTGAATGCATTTTGGTGGTAGTGTCTTGAAATATACACATGCCAGTGACTGTTTAACTAGCTATCAGTCCAGTGCCATCACTAGCATCAGTCCAATTCTTGTTAGCTGTATGATTCAGTACCTGTGAAGGAGCCAGTGTCTTTAAGTGCTGCATGGTATGGAAATTCCTTTTAAAAATCTAGTAATCTATGTGTGGAATGAGTGGTAATTGCATAAGTACCAAAGGTAGGTTAAGTATATGGCAGAGTAATAGCCTTTAATAACAACAGTGTCCATTTTGGTGGAAAGATCACTGATAGCCTTCATGTGACATCCATTATCTATGGCCTAACACTAATTTAAATGATCAGGATATCCATGAGGGTTTATGGCATATTAATAATGCATAATTATGCATTTTAATAATTGAACATGCTTAGCTGAGGCCTTCATGATGGAATGATCATAATTACAGTCATAACATTTTATGATGTGGAGCATTAATCTTTGGAGACCAAAGTAACATAATGTATTTGCAATACAATATCTTAGCAATGCAGCGAAAAAGTTCAAGGACAAAGTAACTAAATGCATTCACACATGCGTGCATACAAGACCTATAGTTCAGCATCATCATCATTGCATGTGTGTGTCTGTGTGTGACCAGATCTGCTTGCTGCAGGAGTGGACTCTTTTTAACACATCCCAGATACCTGCTCTAAGTTAAGTGTTAGCTTTTGTGTTCCGGTCCATCAGTTTAAGAACCACCCACAGTGGTGCTCCGACTGCAGCTCAGCCCCTCTGGGCAGATTTCTCCTCAACCGCTGAAGAGCCCATTACATTTTTGCCTTGACATATCACAGCAACCATATTCTTCTTGTACGCACTTGGCAAAAGAATAGACATCAGAGAGAGAGGAGCTCTCAGCCAGAAATTTTACCCAAGACTCCCCAAAATATATGTGCAAAGGAGAGAGAGAAAGAGAGAGAGCGCGAGAAAAAGACAGAGCGAGAGAGAGAGAGAGAGAGAGAGTGAGGACAATAAACTGATATGCAGTGAAAGTATGGGCAAGAATTGTTTTTCCCTCTGTGGAAGCAGATGAACAGAAATCACCGACAACCTGACACACCAGTGCAGTCCTGTAGGAAATGACAACCTCATAGAGTGTCCCTTTACCCCGAAGGGAAACAACATACATATAATGTCACCATGGTCCCAAAAGGAACATTTCATACAATGGTCTCAACAAATTGCACTGCACCGAAAAAAAAATAACCCTTTCTCCTCCACGGCAGGCTCAGACCTATGTCAGGACATTGAGACATCTTCTGTTTTTGTGAACATGTGAAGAACAGTTTAAACTAAATGTCATATGTCGGCATAAAGAATATATCTCTTAAACCTTTTAGTGAATTATGTAGGTCAAAGCCATCTTCGAGCTGTCTTGTGATAATAGGAAGGAGTCTTTTAAACCAAGGGTGTTGGAAATAGAAAGGGCACAATCTGGCATCTTTCTTAATCCCCGACATTTTTTTTAACACTTCTGAGTTTGTTTATTTCATTTGTTATATGAATGGTCTAAAATAATCAAATCAGAGGTTTATTTTTTAACAGGATCTTGTATCTTGCACAGGAGGTTGTATCTTTTCCTATTGCTGTTTTCCAACTCTGTGTTGGCTTCATCTTTAATCAGATAATGGTTCTGTTGTTCATTCTCCACACATTCGTTGCTGTAATCCTCTCATTATTTTCAGTGTGCTTATGCTGTGATGCTTCAGTCTTGTTGTTAATACAACAACTGCTTGTAGATCTCTGTATTTCTGTCACAGGATGTGACCAAACGCACATCTGAAGCATACCAATTTGCTTGGCTTGGCAATCCTGTGTTGGAAAGGAAAAGTGTAAGTCAATTATTTAAATGATGGCTCACATAATACTGTTGTTACTTACACTGAACTAGAACAAACTAGATGTTATCGATGGCACCGTAGGACAATTGTTGACTTTAAATATATTAAAAAAATGTGTTGCCTTTCCATTTATTACTTTAATTAATATTTCATTGATGTACTTAGCAAAGCGACATAAAAATTTAATGCTAAAAAATGCATTATGTTAATCCAGCCGCTTGCCTTCGTGAATTTATTAGCTCTCTGTGTGTATCAGCGTATGTGTTTGTTGTGTTAAGCATTGGCACTACGCGGGCAATATGATCTATTACTATGCCATTGCTGCTGGAGGAAGCTTAAATCTGAATATTCAACAGGGGTATCTAATTTTACAGAACTGTGGTTCTATGAAAGTACAGTCCTCAATCATCTGCTTTTGAAATTTTATTAAAACGGAAATGTTGGTGTTTTTGTTGTTCACTCCAGTGGCTCTCTCAAGAAAGTGCTTCAGGGAAAAGTATATAGCACTGTGATTTAGTCAAACTCAAGCCGCACTAAAGTACACGAAAACAACAAATACTTTGTTTACGCATTGAACATTTATGGGGGTTGATGGGTACGTATACTTTGTAGTTCATAATAAATGTTGTAAAGCCTTCTTTGATGTTGGCAGGGGGCATGGCATTGGTGATAATATAGAATCAAACAATCTGCTGTCAAATTTATGCCTTTGCATTTTGAAATGTGGCGGGCAATGACAAGATAAGGTTTGCTGTTGCAGACAGGGTCCAGTGGTAGTTAGATCAGACACAACATACTTTGTCACATGGTATTACTAATAAGTGGCTAACACAAATTACTTTCACTACATTGCTGTGCCCCTTCCTGTCTGTCTGTCTGTCTGTCTGTCTGTCTGTCTGTCTGTCTGTTGTCTTTCTGCCTGTCTGTTTGACTGTCTGTCTCTCTTGCTCTCTCTCTCTTTCTCTCTCTCTTGGTTTATTAACATTTCTGTA